>CM042435.1:8954473-9284473 GCA_023631565.1 Gymnocephalus cernua | reverse complement strand
CTGAGCTATTTCGGCACAAAAGCACAAAAAGTGGGGCCCCTCAGGCAGAAAACAAAACATCTCGGAATAATGACAGACCTATCAGAAAACAGCAACTTTCCTAATACCATTAGGAGTCTGTTCTTGGGAAAACACAAAACTTCAACTGCGGCTGCAGAGAGAGACAGAAACAGCCCTTAGAGATGCTCTCGGAACCCATACTTCTTACCATTGGATGTTACTTTATTAGACGGATAGACGGATAGACTTTATTGTTTTGTTTTCTGCCTGAGGGGCCCCACTTTTTGTGCTTTTGTGCCGAAATAGCTCAGTTGGGAGAGCGTTAGACTGAAGATCTAAAGGTCCCTGGTTCAATCCCGGGTTTCGGCAGTATAGTATAGGTGTACTGGTGCCAGAATGTTAGAACGGTTGATTGGGGATATCACTGAAGTCCCCTTGGAACCTACACATTTTACCGTTGGTTGTTGCTTTAGTAGACAGAGATGGTGTTGATTAGGGTTATCACTGAATTCCCCACGAAGTCCCCTCGGAACCCATACTTCTCCTCTCCTCATACTTCTTCTCGCTCTCTCCTAATACCATTAGGAGTCTGTTCTTGGGAAAACACAAAACTTCAACTGCGGCTGCAGAGAGAGACAGAAACGGCCCTTAGAGATGCTCTGAGGGAAATAAACCACTTGAGGAAATCAAGGTCCTTCCACAGCAGACAGAACCACTGCTGTAACGTTCCTCAGTCAATTCCCTTTTGACAGTGTCTCCGTCTAGTAAAGTAACATCCAATGGTAAGAAGTATGGGTTCCGAGGGGACTTCGTGGGGAATTCAGTGATAACCCTAATCAACACCGTCTAGTAAAGCAACAACCAACGGTACGAAGTATAGGTTCCAAGTGAACTTCAGTGATAACCCTAATCAACAGTTCTAACAATCTGGACCCAGTACACCTATACAATACTGCCGAAACGCGGGATTGAATGAGGGACCTTTAGATCTTCAGTCTAACACTCTCCCAACTGAGCTATTTCGGCACAAAAGCACAAAAAGTGGGGCCCCTCAGGCAGAAAACAAAAAATCTCGGAATAACAACAGACCTTTCAGAAAACAGCAACTCTCCTAATACCATTAGGAGTCTGTTCTTGGGAAAACACAAAACTTCAACTGCGGCTGCAGAGAGAGACAGAAACGGCCCCTAGAGATGCTCTGAGGGAAATAAACCACTTGAGGAAACCAAGGTCCTTCCACACCAGACAGAACCACCGCTGTAACGTTCCTCAGTCAACTCCCTTTTGACAGTGTCTCCGTCTAGTAAAGTAACATCCAATGGTAAGAAGTATGGGTTCCGAGGGGACTTCGTGGGGAATTCAGTGATAACCCTAATCAACACCATCTCCGTCTAGTAAAGCAACAACCAATGGTAAAAGGTATAGGTTCCAAGGGGACTTCAGTGATAACCCCAATCAACAGCTCTAACAATCTGGCCCCAGTACACCTACAATACTGTCGAAACCCGGGATTGAACCAGGGACCTTTAGATCTTCAGTCTAACGCTCTCCCAACTGAGCGATTTCGGCACAAAAGCACAGAAAGTGGGGCACCTCAGGCAGAAAACAAAACATCTCGGAATAACGACAGACCTTTCAGAAAACAGCAACTTTCCTAATACCATTAGGAGTCTGTTCTTGGGAAAACACAAAACTTCAACTGCGGCTGCAGAGAGAGACAGAAACGGCCCCTAGAGATGCTCTGAGGGAAATAAACCACTTGAGGAAACCAAGGTCCTTCCACACCAGACAGAACCACTGCTGTAACGTTCCATAGTCAACTCCCTTTTGACAGTGTTTCCGTCTAATAAAGTAACATCCAATGGTAAGAAGTATGGGTTCCGAGGGGACTTCGTGGGGAATTCAGTGATAACCCTAATCAACACCATCTCTGTCTACTAAAGCAACAACCAACGGTAAAAGGTGTTGATTCCAAGGGGACTTCAGTGATATCCCCAGTCAACAGTTCTAACATCCTGGCCCCAGTACACCTATACTATACTGCCGAAACCCGGGATTGAACCAGGGACCTTCAGATCTTCAGTCTAACGCCCTCCCAACTGAGCTATTTCGGCACAAAAGCACAGAAAGTGGGGCCACTCAGGCAGAAAACAAAACATTTAGGAATAACGACAGACCTTTCAGAAAACAGCAACTTTCCTAATACCATTAGGAGTCTGTTCTTGGGAAAACACAAAACTTCAACTGCGGCTGCAGAGAGAGACAGAAACGGCCCTTAGAGATGCTCTGAGGGAAATAAACCACTTGAGGAAACCAAGGTCCTTCCACAGCAGACAGAACCACTGCTGTAACGTTCCTCAGTCAATTCCCTTTTGACAGTGTCTCCGTCTAGTAAAGTAACATCCAATGGTAAGAAGTATGGGTTCCGAGGGGACTTCGTGGGGAATTCAGTGATAACCCTAATCAACACCGTCTAGTAAAGCAACAACCAACGGTACGAAGTATAGGTTCCAAGTGAACTTCAGTGATAACCCTAATCAACAGTTCTAACAATCTGGCCCCAGTACACCTATACAATACTGCCGAAACCCGGGATTGAATAAGGGACCTTTAGATCTTCAGTCTAACACTCTCCCAACTGAGCTATTTCGGCACAAAAGCACAAAAAGTGGGGCCCCTCAGGCAGAAAACAAAACATCTCGGAATAACAACAGACCTTTCAGAAAACAGCAACTCTCCTAATACCATTAGGAGTCTGTTCTTGGGAAAACACAAAACTTCAACTGCGGCTGCAGAGAGAGACAGAAACGGCCCCTAGAGATGCTCTGAGGGAAATAAACCACTTGAGGAAACCAAGGTCCTTCCACACCGGACAGAACCACTGCTGTAACGTTCCATAGTCAACTCCCTTTTGACAGTGTCTCCGTCTAATAAAGTAACATCCAATGGTAAGAAGTATGGGTTCCGAGGGGACTTCGTGGGGAATTCAGTGATAACCCTAATCAACACCATCTCTGTCTACTAAAGCAACAACCAACGGTAAAAGGTGTAGATTCCAAGGGGACTTCAGTGATATTCCCAGTAAACAGTTCTAACATTCTGGCCCCAGTACACCTATACTATACTGCCGAAACCCGGGATTGAACCAGGGACCTTCAGATCTTCGGTCTAACGCTCTCCCAACTGAGCTATTTTGGCACAAACGGACAGAAAGTGGGGCCACTCAGGCAGAAAACAAAACATTTAGGAATAACGACAGACCTTTCAGAAAACAGCAACTTTCCTAATACCATTAGGAGTCTGTTCTTGGGAAAACACAAAACTTCAACTGCGGCTGCAGAGAGAGACAGAAACGGCCCTTAGAGATGCTCTGCAGAAAACAAAACATCTCGGAATAACAACAGACCTTTCAGAAAACAGCAACTTTCCTAATACCATTAGGAGTCTGTTCTTGGGAAAACACAAAACTTCAACTGCGGCTGCAGAGAGAGACAGACACGGCCCTTATAGATGCTCTGAGGGAAATAAACCACTTGAGGAAACCAAGGTCCTTCCACACCGGACAGAACCACTGCTGTAACTAGGGATGGGAATTGATAAGAATTTAACGATTCCGATTCCATTATCGATATTGCTTATCGATCCGAGTCCTTATCGATTCTCTTATGGATTCTCATTGGGTGAGGAAATAAGTACAAATTAGTTTGTTTGTATTAACTCGCTTTAATATCTGATAAGAACACCGCACATACTCAGAGTATACACAAATTATGTGTAGCAACCTCAGAACAAACCTAAAAGTAGGTGAGCTACAAAGTAAAGTCTAGGGACCTATAGATTTTTTCACATTCATTGGTCCAGCCAAAAAAATAAATAAAACTGCCATTTAAGTGCCATAAAAACAAAAAACACAGACTGTAAACAGTCACGGAAGATTTGGAAATATTCAACCTGAAACTAAATTCAACTCAACTGACATACAAAATAGAAAGAAGTCTTCTGTAAAGACGACAACTATCAACTTGGGCAAATTAACAATTTTTGTGCAGAAAAATGGTCATGTTTGCCCTCTCAGGAAGGATACAAGATCTCTCTGGACTTAGGGTGTCTCCAGCAGTGGAGAACACCCTTTCAGAAGGGGTGGAGGAAGCTTGGACACAGAGATACTTCTCAGCTAGAGCTGACAACACTGGCAACGCGTCACTCTTCTTACACCACCAGAAACTGGCGCTGTCTTTGGTTGGAATGGGCGGAAGGCTTCTATAAAGGTGGATTTTTTCCGTATAGGTAAAGTTTACACAATGAAATGGCGCTCACATTAACTAAATAGACAAGTTACCTTTGGCATTACTAGCAGATGGCGTCTCGTTAGCTCCGCTGCTGCTTGACTCACTTGTTGTTGCTGTGTCGCTGAGTAGTAGAGAATCAAACACGCGACAGTCCTGCAAACGGATTGCGTGCTGTGTGGCCAAATGCTTCTGCATATTGGAGGCAGTTTCCCCCTTTGCCGAAATTAAACTTTTACAACTGTTGCAAATGACTGCATTGGCGTCTTTTCGAGTGAAATATAAACACACTTTAGATCGCTTCTGCCTCGATGACATGTTTGCTGCGTAACCAAAAGAACGCAGCGCGTGTGACGGTCATGACACATTTGCAACGAGCGGAACCGTTAAGCGGAATCATTAAGCAGGTACACTAACGGTTCCAAGGAATTGATTCACTGGGAACCGGTTCTAAAGAAGAACCGGTGCTCGATTCCCATCCCTAGTTGTAACGTTCCATAGTCAACTCCCTTTTGACAGTGTCTCCGTCTAATAAAGTAATATCCAATGGTAAGAAGTATGGGTTCCGAGGGGACTTCGTGGGGAATTCAGTGATAACCCTAATCAACACCATCTCCGTCTAGTAAAGCAACAACCAACGGTAAAAGGTATAGGTTCCAAGTGGACTTCAGTGATAACCCCAATCAACAGCTCTAACAATCTGGCCCCAGTACACCTAAAATCGTGCCGAAACCCGGGATTGAACCAGGGACCTTCAGATCTTCAGTCTAACACTCTCCCAACTGAGCTATTTCGGCACAAAAGTACAGAAAGTGGGGCCACTCAGGCAGAAAACAAAACATTTAGGAATAACGACAGACCTTTCAGAAAACAGCAACTTTCCTAATACCATTAGGAGTCTGTTCTTGGGAAAACACAAAACTTCAACTGCGGCTGCAGAGAGAGACAGAAACGGCCCTTAGAGATGCTCTGCAGAAAACAAAACATCTCGGAATAACAACAGACCTTTCAGAAAACAGCAACTTTCCTAATACCATTAGGAGTCTGTTCTTGGGAAAACACAAAACTTCAACTGCGGCTGCAGAGAGAGACAGAAACGGCCCTTAGAGATGCTCTGAGGGAAATAAACCACTTGAGGAAACCAAGGTCCTTCCACACCGGACAGAACCACTGCTGTAACTAGGGATGGGAATTGATAAGAATTTAACGATTCCGATTCCATTATCGATATTGCTTATCGATCCGATTCCTTATCAATTCTCTTATGGATTCTCATTGGGTGAGGAAATAAGTACAAATTAGTTTGTTTGTATTAACTCGCTTTAATATCTGATAAGAACACCGCACATACTCAGAGTATACACAAATTATGTGTAGCAACCTCAGAACAAACCTAAAAGTAGGTGAGCTACAAAGTAAAGTCTAGGGACCTATAGATTTTTTCACATTCATTGGTCCAGCCAAAAAAATAAATAAAACTGCCATTTAAGTGCCATAAAAACAAAAAACACAGACTGTAAACAGTCACGGAAGATTTGGAAATATTCAACCTGAAACTAAATTCAACTCAACTGACATACAAAATAGAAAGAAGTCTTCTGTAAAGACGACAACTATCAACTTGGGCAAATTAACAATTTTTGTGCAGAAAAATGGTCATGTTTGCCCTCTCAGGAAGGATACAAGATCTCTCTGGACTTAGGGTGTCTCCAGCAGTGGAGAACACCCTTTCAGAAGGGGTGGAGGAAGCTTGGACACAGAGATACTTCTCAGCTAGAGCTGACAACACTGGCAACGCGTCACTCTTCTTACACCACCAGAAACTGGCGCTGTCTTTGGTTGGAATGGGCGGAAGGCTTCTATAAAGGTGGATTTTTTCCGTATAGGTAAAGTTTACACAATGAAATGGCGCTCACATTAACTAAATAGACAAGTTACCTTTGGCATTACTAGCAGATGGCGTCTCGTTAGCTCCGCTGCTGCTTGACTCACTTGTTGTTGCTGTGTCGCTGAGTAGTAGAGAATCAAACACGCGACAGTCCTGCAAACGGATTGCGTGCTGTGTGGCCAAATGCTTCTGCATATTGGAGGCAGTTTCCCCCTTTGCCGAAATTAAACTTTTACAACTGTTGCAAATGACTGCATTGGCGTCTTTTCGAGTGAAATATAAACACACTTTAGATCGCTTCTGCCTCGATGACATGTTTGCTGCGTAACCAAAAGAACGCAGCGCGTGTGACGGTCATGACACATTTGCAACGAGCGGAACCGTTAAGCGGAATCATTAAGCAGGTACACTAACGGTTCCAAGGAATTGATTCACTGGGAACCGGTTCTAAAGAAGAACCGGTGCTCGATTCCCATCCCTAGTTGTAACGTTCCATAGTCAACTCCCTTTTGACAGTGTCTCCGTCTAATAAAGTAATATCCAATGGTAAGAAGTATGGGTTCCGAGGGGACTTCGTGGGGAATTCAGTGATAACCCTAATCAACACCATCTCCGTCTAGTAAAGCAACAACCAACGGTAAAAGGTATAGGTTCCAAGGGGACTTCAGTGATAACCCCAATCAACAGCTCTAACAATCTGGCCCCAGTACACCTAAAATCGTGCCGAAACCCGGGATTGAACCAGGGACCTTCAGATCTTCAGTCTAACACTCTCCCAACTGAGCTATTTCGGCACAAAAGTACAGAAAGTGGGGCCACTCAGGCAGAAAACAAAACATTTAGGAATAACGACAGACCTTTCAGAAAACAGCAACTTTCCTAATACCATTAGGAGTCTGTTCTTGGGAAAACACAAAACTTCAACTGCGGCTGCAGAGAGAGACAGAAACGGCCCTTAGAGATGCTCTGCAGAAAACAAAACATCTCGGAATAACAACAGACCTTTCAGAAAACAGCAACTTTCCTAATACCATTAGGAGTCTGTTCTTGGGAAAACACAAAACTTCAACTGCGGCTGCAGAGAGAGACAGAAACGGCCCTTAGAGATGCTCTGAGGGAAATAAACCACTTGAGGAAACCAAGGTCCTTCCACACCGGACAGAACCACTGCTGTAACTAGGGATGGGAATTGATAAGAATTTAACGATTCCGATTCCATTATCGATATTGCTTATCGATCCGATTCCTTATCAATTCTCTTATGGATTCTCATTGGGTGAGGAAATAAGTACAAATTAGTTTGTTTGTATTAACTCGCTTTAATATCTGATAAGAACACCGCACATACTCAGAGTATACACAAATTATGTGTAGCAACCTCAGAACAAACCTAAAAGTAGGTGAGCTACAAAGTAAAGTCTAGGGACCTATAGATTTTTTCACATTCATTGGTCCAGCCAAAAAAATAAATAAAACTGCCATTTAAGTGCCATAAAAACAAAAAACACAGACTGTAAACAGTCACGGAAGATTTGGAAATATTCAACCTGAAACTAAATTCAACTCAACTGACATACAAAATAGAAAGAAGTCTTCTGTAAAGACGACAACTATCAACTTGGGCAAATTAACAATTTTTGTGCAGAAAAATGGTCATGTTTGCCCTCTCAGGAAGGATACAAGATCTCTCTGGACTTAGGGTGTCTCCAGCAGTGGAGAACACCCTTTCAGAAGGGGTGGAGGAAGCTTGGACACAGAGATACTTCTCAGCTAGAGCTGACAACACTGGCAACGCGTCACTCTTCTTACACCACCAGAAACTGGCGCTGTCTTTGGTTGGAATGGGCGGAAGGCTTCTATAAAGGTGGATTTTTTCCGTATAGGTAAAGTTTACACAATGAAATGGCGCTCACATTAACTAAATAGACAAGTTACCTTTGGCATTACTAGCAGATGGCGTCTCGTTAGCTCCGCTGCTGCTTGACTCACTTGTTGTTGCTGTGTCGCTGAGTAGTAGAGAATCAAACACGCGACAGTCCTGCAAACGGATTGCGTGCTGTGTGGCCAAATGCTTCTGCATATTGGAGGCAGTTTCCCCCTTTGCCGAAATTAAACTTTTACAACTGTTGCAAATGACTGCATTGACGTCTTTTCAAGTGAAATATAAACACACTTTAGATCGCTTCTGCCTCGATGACATGTTTGCTGCGTAACCAAAAGAACGCAGCGCGTGTGACGGTCATGACACAATTGCAACGAGCGGAACCGTTAAGCGGAATCATTAAGCAGGTACACTAACGGTTCCAAGGAATTGATTCACTGGGAACCGGTTCTAAAGAAGAACCGGTGCTCGATTCCCATCCCTAGTTGTAATGTTCCATAGTCAACTCCCTTTTGACAGTGTCTCCGTCTAATAAAGTAATATCCAATGGTAAGAAGTATGGGTTCCGAGGGGACTTCGTGGGGAATTCAGTGATAACCCTAATCAACACCATCTCTGTCTACTAAAGCAACAACCAACGGTACGAAGTATAAGTTCCAAGTGAACTTCAGTGATAACCCCAATCAACAGTTCTAACAATCTGGCCCCAGTACACCTATACAATATTGCTGAAACCCGGGATTGAATGAGGGACCTTTAGATCTTCAGTCTAACGCTCTCCCAACTGAGCTATTTCGGCACAAAAGTACAGAAAGTGGGGCCACTCAGGCAGAAAACAAAACATTTAGGAATAACGACAGACCTTTCAGAAAACAGCAACTTTCCTAATACCATTAGGAGTCTGTTCTTGGGAAAACACAAAACTTCAACTGCGGCTGCAGAGAGAGACAGAAACGGCCCTTAGAGATGCTCTGCAGAAAACAAAACATCTCGGAATAACAACAGACCTTTCAGAAAACAGCAACTTTCCTAATACCATTAGGAGTCTGTTCTTGGGAAAACACAAAACTTCAACTGCGGCTGCAGAGAGAGACAGAAACGGCCCTTATAGATGCTCTGAGGGAAATAAACCACTTGAGGAAACCAAGGTCCTTCCACACCGGACAGAACCACTGCTGTAACTAGGGATGGGAATTGATAAGAATTTAACGATTCCGATTCCATTATCGATATTGCTTATCGATCCGATTCCTTATCGATTCTCTTATGGATTCTCATTGGGTGAGGAAATAAGTACAAATTAGTTTGTTTGTATTAACTCGCTTTAATATCTGATAAGAACACCGCACATACTCAGAGTATACACAAATTATGTGTAGCAACCTCAGAACAAACCTAAAAGTAGGTGAGCTACAAAGTAAAGTCTAGGGACCTATAGATTTTTTCACATTCATTGGTCCAGCCAAAAAAATAAATAAAACTGCCATTTAAGTGCCATAAAAACAAAAAACACAGACTGTAAACAGTCACGGAAGATTTGGAAATATTCAACCTGAAACTAAATTCAACTCAACTGACATACAAAATAGAAAGAAGTCTTCTGTAAAGACGACAACTATCAACTTGGGCAAATTAACAATTTTTGTGCAGAAAAATGGTCATGTTTGCCCTCTCAGGAAGGATACAAGATCTCTCTGGACTTAGGGTGTCCCCAGCAGTGGAGAACACCCTTTCAGAAGGGGTGGAGGAAGCTTGGACACAGAGATACTTCTCAGCTAGAGCTGACAACACTGGCAATGCGTCACTCTTCTTACACCACCAGAAACTGGCGCTGTCTTTGGTTGGAATGGGCGGAAGGCTTCTATAAAGGTGGATTTTTTCCGTATAGGTAAAGTTTACACAATGAAATGGCGCTCACATTAACTAAATAGACAAGTTACCTTTGGCATTACTAGCAGATGGCGTCTCGTTAGTTCCGCTGCTGCTTGACTCACTTGTTGTTGCTGTGTCGCTGAGTAGTAGAGAATCAAACACGCGACAGTCCTGCAAACGGATTGCGTGCTGTGTGGCCAAATGCTTCTGCATATTGGAGGCAGTTTCCCCCTTTGCCGAAATTAAACTTTTACAACTGTTGCAAATGACTGCATTGACGTCTTTTCAAGTGAAATATAAACACACTTTAGATCGCTTCTGCCTCGATGACATGTTTGCTGCGTAACCAAAAGAACGCAGCGCGTGTGACGGTCATGACACAATTGCAACGAGCGGAACCGTTAAGCGGAATCATTAAGCAGGTACACTAACGGTTCCAAGGAATTGATTCACTGGGAACCGGTTCTAAAGAAGAACCGGTGCTTGATTCCCATCCCTAGTTGTAATGTTCCATAGTCAACTCCCTTTTGACAGTGTCTCCGTCTAATAAAGTAATATCCAATGGTAAGAAGTATGGGTTCCGAGGGGACTTCGTGGGGAATTCAGTGATAACCCTAATCAACACCATCTCTGTCTACTAAAGCAACAACCAACGGTACGAAGTATAAGTTCCAAGTGAACTTCAGTGATAACCCCAATCAACAGTTCTAACAATCTGGCCCCAGTACACCTATACAATATTGCTGAAACCCGGGATTGAATGAGGGACCTTTAAATCTTCAGTCTAACGCTCTCCCAACTGAGCTATTTCGGCACAAAAGTACAGAAAGTGGGGCCACTCAGGCAGAAAACAAAACATTTAGGAATAACGACAGACCTTTCAGAAAACAGCAACTTTCCTAATACCATTAGGAGTCTGTTCTTGGGAAAACACAAAACTTCAACTGCGGCTGCAGAGAGAGACAGAAACGGCCCTTAGAGATGCTCTGCAGAAAACAAAACATCTCGGAATAACAACAGACCTTTCAGAAAACAGCAACTTTCCTAATACCATTAGGAGTCTGTTCTTGGGAAAACACAAAACTTCAACTGCGGCTGCAGAGAGAGACAGAAACGGCCCTTATAGATGCTCTGAGGGAAATAAACCACTTGAGGAAACCAAGGTCCTTCCACACCGGACAGAACCACTGCTGTAACTAGGGATGGGAATTGATAAGAATTTAACGATTCCGATTCCATTATCGATATTGCTTATCGATCCGATTCCTTATCGATTCTCTTATGGATTCTCATTGGGTGAGGAAATAAGTACAAATTAGTTTGTTTGTATTAACTCGCTTTAATATCTGATAAGAACACCGCACATACTCAGAGTATACACAAATTATGTGTAGCAACCTCAGAACAAACCTAAAAGTAGGTGAGCTACAAAGTAAAGTCTAGGGACCTATAGATTTTTTCACATTCATTGGTCCAGCCAAAAAAATAAATAAAACTGCCATTTAAGTGCCATAAAAACAAAAAACACAGACTGTAAACAGTCACGGAAGATTTGGAAATATTCAACCTGAAACTAAATTCAACTCAACTGACATACAAAATAGAAAGAAGTCTTCTGTAAAGACGACAACTATCAACTTGGGCAAATTAACAATTTTTGTGCAGAAAAATGGTCATGTTTGCCCTCTCAGGAAGGATACAAGATCTCTCTGGACTTAGGGTGTCTCCAGCAGTGGAGAACACCCTTTCAGAAGGGGTGGAGGAAGCTTGGACACAGAGATACTTCTCAGCTAGAGCTGACAACACTGGCAACGCGTCACTCTTCTTACACCACCAGAAACTGGCGCTGTCTTTGGTTGGAATGGGCGGAAGGCTTCTATAAAGGTGGATTTTTTCCGTATAGGTAAAGTTTACACAATGAAATGGTGCTCACATTAACTAAATAGACAAGTTACCTTTGGCATTACTAGCAGATGGCGTCTCGTGAGCTCCGCTGCTGCTTGACTCACTTGTTGTTGCTGTGTCGCTGAGTAGTAGAGAATCAAACACGCGACAGTCCTGAAAACGGATTGCGTGCTGTGTGGCCAAATGCTTCTGCATATTGGAGGCAGTTTCCCCCTTTGCCGAAATTAAACTTTTACAACTGTTGCAAATGACTGCATTGGCGTCTTTTCGAGTGAAATATAAACACACTTTAGATCGCTTCTGCCTCGATGACATGTTTGCTGCGTAACCAAAAGAACGCAGCGCGTGTGACGGTCATGACACATTTGCAACGAGCGGAACCGTTAAGCGGAATCATTAAGCAGGTACACTAACGGTTCCAAGGAATTGATTCACTGGGAACCGGTTCTAAAGAAGAACCGGTGCTCGATTCCCATCCCTAGTTGTAACGTTCCATAGTCAACTCCCTTTTGACAGTGTCTCCGTCTAATAAAGTAATATCCAATGGTAAGAAGTATGGGTTCCGAGGGGACTTCGTGGGGAATTCAGTGATAACCCTAATCAACACCATCTCTGTCTACTAAAGCAACAACCAACGGTACGAAGTATAAGTTCCAAGTGAACTTCAGTGATAACCCCAATCAACAGTTCTAACAATCTGGCCCCAGTACACCTATACAATATTGCTGAAACCCGGGATTGAATGAGGGACCTTTAAATCTTCAGTCTAACGCTCTCCCAACTGAGCTATTTCGGCACAAAAGTACAGAAAGTGGGGCCACTCAGGCAGAAAACAAAACATTTAGGAATAACGACAGACCTTTCAGAAAACAGCAACTTTCCTAATACCATTAGGAGTCTGTTCTTGGGAAAACACAAAACTTCAACTGCGGCTGCAGAGAGAGACAGAAACGGCCCTTAGAGATGCTCTGCAGAAAACAAAACATCTCGGAATAACAACAGACCTTTCAGAAAACAGCAACTTTCCTAATACCATTAGGAGTCTGTTCTTGGGAAAACACAAAACTTCAACTGCGGCTGCAGAGAGAGACAGAAACGGCCCTTATAGATGCTCTGAGGGAAATAAACCACTTGAGGAAACCAAGGTCCTTCCACACCGGACAGAACCACTGCTGTAACTAGGGATGGGAATTGATAAGAATTTAACGATTCCGATTCCATTATCGATATTGCTTATCGATCCGATTCCTTATCGATTCTCTTATGGATTCTCATTGGGTGAGGAAATAAGTACAAATTAGTTTGTTTGTATTAACTCGCTTTAATATCTGATAAGAACACCGCACATACTCAGAGTATACACAAATTATGTGTAGCAACCTCAGAACAAACCTAAAAGTAGGTGAGCTACAAAGTAAAGTCTAGGGACCTATAGATTTTTTCACATTCATTGGTCCAGCCAAAAAAATAAATAAAACTGCCATTTAAGTGCCATAAAAACAAAAAACACAGACTGTAAACAGTCACGGAAGATTTGGAAATATTCAACCTGAAACTAAATTCAACTCAACTGACATACAAAATAGAAAGAAGTCTTCTGTAAAGACGACAACTATCAACTTGGGCAAATTAACAATTTTTGTGCAGAAAAATGGTCATGTTTGCCCTCTCAGGAAGGATACAAGATCTCTCTGGACTTAGGGTGTCTCCAGCAGTGGAGAACACCCTTTCAGAAGGGGTGGAGGAAGCTTGGACACAGAGATACTTCTCAGCTAGAGCTGACAACACTGGCAACGCGTCACTCTTCTTACACCACCAGAAACTGGCACTGTCTTTGGTTGGAATGGGCGGAAGGCTTCTATAAAGGTGGATTTTTTCCGTATAGGTAAAGTTTACACAATGAAATGGCGCTCACATTAACTAAATAGACAAGTTACCTTTGGCATTACTAGCAGATGGCGTCTCGTTAGCTCCGCTGCTGCTTGACTCACTTGTTGTTGCTGTGTCGCTGAGTAGTAGAGAATCAAACACGCGACAGTCCTGCAAACGGATTGCGTGCTGTGTGGCCAAATGCTTCTGCATATTGGAGGCAGTTTCCCCCTTTGCCGAAATTAAACTTTTACAACTGTTGCAAATGACTGCATTGGCGTCTTTTCGAGTGAAATATAAACACACTTTAGATCGCTTCTGCCTCGATGACATGTTTGCTGCGTAACCAAAAGAACGCAGCGCGTGTGACGGTCATGACACATTTGCAACGAGCGGAACCGTTAAGCGGAATCATTAAGCAGGTACACTAACGGTTCCAAGGAATTGATTCACTGGGAACCGGTTCTAAAGAAGAACCGGTGCTCGATTCCCATCCCTAGTTGTAATGTTCCATAGTCAACTCCCTTTTGACAGTGTCTCCGTCTAATAAAGTAATATCCAATGGTAAGAAGTATGGGTTCCGAGGGGACTTCGTGGGGAATTCAGTGATAACCCTAATCAACACCATCTCTGTCTACTAAAGCAACAACCAACGGTACGAAGTATAAGTTCCAAGTGAACTTCAGTGATAACCCCAATCAACAGTTCTAACAATCTGGCCCCAGTACACCTATACAATATTGCTGAAACCCGGGATTGAATGAGGGACCTTTAGATCTTCAGTCTAACGCTCTCCCAACTGAGCTATTTCGGCACAAAAGCACAAAAAGTGGGGCCCCCAGGCAGAAAACAAAACATCTCGGAATAACAACAGACCTTTCAGAAAACAGCAACTTTCCTAATACCATTAGGAGTCTGTTCTTGGGAAAACACAAAACTTCAACTGCGGCTGCAGAGAGAGACAGAAACGGCCCCTAGAGATGCTCTGAGGGAAATAAACCACTTGAGGAAACCAAGGTCCTTCCACACCGGACAGAACCACTGCTGTAACGTTCCATAGTCAACTCCCTTTTGACAGTGTCTCCGTCTAATAAAGTAACATCCAATGGTAAGAAGTATGGGTTCCGAGGGGACTTCGTGGGGAATTCAGTGATAACCCTAATCAACACCATCTCTGTCTACTAAAGCAACAACCAACGGTAAAAGGTGTAGATTCCAAGGGGACTTCAGTGATATCCCCAGTCAACAGTTCTAACATTCTGGCCCCAGTACACCTATACTATACTGCCTAAACCCGGGAATGAACCAGGGAACTTTAGATCTTCAGTCTAACGCTCTCCCAACTGAGCGATTTCGGCACAAAAGCACAATAAGTGGGGCCCCTCAGGCAGAAAACAAAATATCTCGGAATAACGACAGACCTTTCAGAAAACATCAACTTTCCTAATACCATTAGGAGTCTGTTCTTGGGAAAACACAAAACTTCAACTGCGGCTGCAGAGAGAGACAGAAACGGCCCTTAGAGATGCTCTGAGGGAAATAAACCACTTGAGGAAACCAAGGTCCTTCCACACCGGACAGAACCACTGCTGTAACTAGGGATGGGAATTGATAAGAATTTAACGATTCCGATTCCATTATCGATATTGCTTATCGATCCGATTCCTTATCGATTCTCTTATGGATTCTCATTGGGTGAGGAAATAAGTACAAATTAGTTTGTTTGTATTAACTCGCTTTAATATCTGATAAGAACACCGCACATACTCAGAGTATACACAAATTATGTGTAGCAACCTCAGAACAAACCTAAAAGTAGGTGAGCTACAAAGTAAAGTCTAGGGACCTATAGATTTTTTCACATTCATTGGTCCAGCCAAAAAAATAAATAAAACTGCCATTTAAGTGCCATAAAAACAAAAAACACAGACTGTAAACAGTCACGGAAGATTTGGAAATATTCAACCTGAAACTAAATTCAACTCAACTGACATACAAAATAGAAAGAAGTCTTCTGTAAAGACGACAACTATCAACTTGGGCAAATTAACAATTTTTGTGCAGAAAAATGGTCATGTTTGCCCTCTCAGGAAGGATACAAGATCTCTTTGGACTTAGGGTGTCTCCAGCAGTGGAGAACACCCTTTCAGAAGGGGTGGAGGAAGCTTGGACACAGAGATACTTCTCAGCTAGAGCTGACAACACTGGCAACGCGTCACTCTTCTTACACCACCAGAAACTGGCGCTGTCTTTGGTTGGAATGGGCGGAAGGCTTCTATAAAGGTGGATTTTTTCCGTATAGGTAAAGTTTACACAATGAAATGGCGCTCACATTAACTAAATAGACAAGTTACCTTTGGCATTACTAGCAGATGGCGTCTCGTTAGCTCCGCTGCTGCTTGACTCACTTGTTGTTGCTGTGTCGCTGAGTAGTAGAGAATCAAACACGCGACAGTCCTGCAAACGGATTGCGTGCTGTGTGGCCAAATGCTTCTGCATATTGGAGGCAGTTTCCCCCTTTGCCGAAATTAAACTTTTACAACTGTTGCAACTGACTGCATTGGCGTCTTTTCGAGTGAAATATAAACACACTTTAGATCGCTTCTGCCTCGATGACATGTTTGCTGCGTAACCAAAAGAACGCAGCGCGTGTGACGGTCATGACACATTTGCAACGAGCGGAACCGTTAAGCGGAATCATTAAGCAGGTACACTAACGGTTCCAAGGAATTGATTCACTGGGAACCGGTTCTAAAGAAGAACCGGTGCTCGATTCCCATCCCTAGTTGTAACGTTCCATAGTCAACTCCCTTTTGACAGTGTCTCCGTCTAATAAAGTAATATCCAATGGTAAGAAGTATGGGTTCCGAGGGGACTTCGTAGGGAATTCAGTGATAACCCTAATCAACACCATCTCTGTCTACTAAAGCAACAACCAACGGTACGAAGTATAAGTTCCAAGTGGACTTCAGTGATATCCCCAATCAACAGCTCTAACATTCTGGCCCCAGTACACCTATACTATACTGCCTAAACCCGGGAATGAACCAGGGAACTTTAGATCTTCAGTCTAACGCTCTCCCAACTGAGCGATTTCGGCACAAAAGCACAATAAGTGGGGCCCCTCAGGCAGAAAACAAAACATTTAGGAATAACGACAGACCTTTCAGAAAACAGCAACTTTCCTAATACCATTAGGAGTCTGTTCTTGGGAAAACACAAAACTTCAACTGCGGCTGCAGAGAGAGACAGAAACGGCCCTTAGAGATGCTCTGAGGGAAATAAACCACTTGAGGAAACCAAGGTCCTTCCACAGCAGACAGAACCACTGCTGTAACGTTCCTCAGTCAACTCCCTTTTGACAGTGTCTCCGTCTAGTAAAGTAACATCCAATGGTAAGAAGTATGGGTTCCGAGGGGACTTCGTGGGGAATTCAGTGATAACCCTAATCAACACCATCTCCGTCTAGTAAAGCAACAACCAACGGTAAAAGGTATAGGTTCCAAGGGGACTTCAGTGATAACCCCAATCAACAGCTCTAACAATCTGGCCCCAGTACACCTAAAATCGTGCCGAAACCCGGGATTGAACCAGGGACCTTCAGATCTTCAGTCTAACGCTCTCCCAACTGAGCTATTTCGGCACAAAAGTACAGAAAGTGGGGCCACTCAGGCAGAAAACAAAACATTTAGGAATAACGACAGACCTTTCAGAAAACAGCAACTTTCCTAATACCATTAGGAGTCTGTTCTTGGGAAAACACAAAACTTCAACTGCGGCTGCAGAGAGAGACAGAAACGGCCCTTAGAGATGCTCTGCAGAAAACAAAACATCTCGGAATAACAACAGACCTTTCAGAAAACAGCAACTTTCCTAATACCATTAGGAGTCTGTTCTTGGGAAAACACAAAACTTCAACTGCGGCTGCAGAGAGAGACAGAAACGGCCCTTATAGATGCTCTGAGAGAAATAAACCACTTGAGGAAACCAAGGTCCTTCCACACCGGACAGAACCACTGCTGTAACTAGGGATGGGAATTGATAAGAATTTAACGATTCCGATTCCATTATCGATATTGCTTATCGATCCGATTCCTTATCGATTCTCTTATGGATTCTCATTGGGTGAGGAAATAAGTACAAATTAGTTTGTTTGTATTAACTCGCTTTAATATCTGATAAGAACACCGCACATACTCAGAGTATACACAAATTATGTGTAGCAACCTCAGAACAAACCTAAAAGTAGGTGAGCTACAAAGTAAAGTCTAGGGACCTATAGATTTTTTCACATTCATTGGTCCAGCCAAAAAAATAAATAAAACTGCCATTTAAGTGCCATAAAAACAAAAAACACAGACTGTAAACAGTCACGGAAGATTTGGAAAGATTCAACCTGAAACTAAATTCAACTCAACTGACATACAAAATAGAAAGAAGTCTTCTGTAAAGACGACAACTATCAACTTGGGAAAATTAACAATTTATGTGCAGAAAAATGGTCATGTTTGCCCTCTCAGGAAGGATACAAGATCTCTCTGGACTTAGGGTGTCTCCAGCAGTGGAGAACACCTTTTCAGAAGGGGTGGAGGAAGCTTGGATACAGCGATACTTCTCAGCTAGAGCTGACAACACTGGCAACGCGTCACTCTTCTTACACCACCAGAAACTGGCGCTGTCTTTGGTTGGAATGGGCGGAAGGCTTCTATAAAGGTGGATTTTTTCCGTATAGGTAAAGTTTACACAATGAAATGGCGCTCACATTAACTAAATAGACAAGTTACCTTTGGCATTACTAGCAGATGGCGTCTCGTTAGCTCCGCTGCTGCTTGACTCACTTGTTGTTGCTGTGTCGCTGAGTAGTAGAGAATCAAACACGCGACAGTCCTGCAAACGGATTGCGTGCTGTGTGGCCAAATGCTTCTGCATATTGGAGGCAGTTTCCCCCTTTGCCGAAATTAAACTTTTACAACTGTTGCAAATGACTGCATTGGCGTCTTTTCAAGTGAAATATAAACACACTTTAGATCGCTTCTGCCTCGATGACATGTTTGCTGCGTAACCAAAAGAACGCAGCGCGTGTGACGGTCATGACACATTTGCAACGAGCGGAACCGTTAAGCGGAATCATTAAGCAGGTACACTAACGGTTCCAAGGAATTGATTCACTGGGAACCGGTTCTAAAGAAGAACCGGTGCTCGATTCCCATCCCTAGTTGTAACGTTCCATAGTCAACTCCCTTTTGACAGTGTCTCCGTCTAATAAAGTAATATCCAATGGTAAGAAGTATGGGTTCCGAGGGGACTTCGTGGGGAATTCAGTGATAACCCTAATCAACACCATCTCTGTCTACTAAAGCAACAACCAACGGTACGAAGTATAAGTTCCAAGTGAACTTCAGTGATAACCCCAATCAACAGTTCTAACAATCTGGCCCCAGTACACCTATACAATATTGCTGAAACCCGGGATTGAATGAGGGACCTTTAGATCTTCAGTCTAACGCTCTCCCAACTGATCTATTTCGGCACAAAAGCACAAAAAGTGGGGCCCCCAGGCAGAAAACAAAACATCTCGGAATAACAACAGACCTTTCAGAAAACAGCAACTTTCCTAATACCATTAGGAGTCTGTTCTTGGGAAAACACAAAACTTCAACTGCGGCTGCAGAGAGAGACAGAAACGGCCCTTAGAGATGCTCTGAGGGAAATAAACCACTTGAGGAAACCAAGGTCCTTCCACAGCAGACAGAACCACTGCTGTAACGTTCCTCAGTCAACTCCCTTTTGACAGTGTCTCCGTCTAGTAAAGTAACATCCAATGGTAAGAAGTATGGGTTCCGAGGGGACTTCGTGGGGAATTCAGTGATAACCCTAATCAACACCATCTCCGTCTAGTAAAGCAACAACCAACGGTAAAAGGTATAGGTTCCAAGGGGACTTCAGTGATATCCCCAATCAACAGCTCTAACATTCTGGCCCCAGTACACCTATACTATACTGCCTAAACCCGGGAATGAACCAGGGAACTTTAGATCTTCAGTCTAACGCTCTCCCAACTGAGCGATTTCGGCACAAAAGCACAATAAGTGGGGCCCCTCAGGCAGAAAACAAAACATTTAGGAATAACGACAGACCTTTCTGAAAACAGCAACTTTCCTAATACCATTAGGAGTCTGTTCTTGGGAAAACACAAAACTTCAACTGCGGCTGCAGAGAGAGACAGAAACGGCCCTTAGAGATGCTCTGAGGGAAATAAACCACTTGAGGAAACCAAGGTCCTTCCACAGCAGACAGAACCACTGCTGTAACGTTCCTCAGTCAACTCCCTTTTGACAGTGTCTCCGTCTGGTAAAGTAACATCCAATGGTAAGAAGTATGGGTTCCGAGGGGACTTTGTGGGGAATTCAGTGATAACCCTAATCAACACCATCTCCGTCTAGTAAAGCAACAGCCAACGGTAAAAGGTATAGGTTCCAAGGGGACTTCAGTGATAACCCCAGTCAACAGCTCTAACAATCTGGCCCCAGTACACCTACAATACTGCCGAAACCCGGGATTGAATCAGGGACCTTTAGATATTCAGTCTAACGTTCTCCCAACTGAGCGATTTCGGCACAAAAGCACAAAAAGTGTGGCCCCTCAGGCAGAAAACAAAACATCTCGGAATAACAACAGACCTTTCAGAAAACAGCAACTTTCCTAATACCATTAGGAGTCTGTTCTTGGGAAAACACAAAACTTCAACTGCGGCTGCAGAGAGAGACAGAAACGGCCCTTAGAGATGCTCTGAGGGAAATAAACCACTTGAGGAAACCAAGGTCCTTCCACACCGGACAGAACCACTGCTGTAACGTTCCATAGTCAACTCCCTTTTGACAGTGTCTCCGTCTAGTAAAGTAACATCCAATGGTAAGAAGTATGGGTTCCGAGGGGACTTTGTGGGGAATTCAGTGATAACCCTAATCAACACTGTCTCCGTCAACTAAAGCAACAACCAACGGTACGAAGTATATGTTCCAAGTGAACTTCAGTGATAACCCTAATCAACAGTTCTAACAATCTGGCCCCAGTACACCTATACAATACTGCCGAAACCCGGGATTGAATGAGGGGGTGTTAGATCTTCAGTCTAACACTCTCCCAACTGAGCTATTTCTGCACAAAAGCACAAAAAGTGGGGCCCCTTAGGCAGAAAACAAAACATCTCGGAATTACAACAGACCTTTCAGAAAACAGCAACTTTCCTAATACCATTAGGAGTCTGTTCTTGGGAAAACACAAAACTTCAACTGCGGCTGCAGAGAGAGACAGAAACGGCCCTTAGAGATGCTCTGAGGGAAATAAACCACTTGAGGAAACCAAGGTCCTTCCACAGCAGACAGAACCACTGCTGTAACGTTCCTCAGTCAACTCCCTTTTGACAGTGTCTCCGTCTAGTAAAGTAACATCCAATGGTAAGAAGTATGGGTTCCGAGGGGACTTCGTGGGGAATTCAGTGATAACCCTAATCAACACCGTCTCCGTCTAGTAAAGCAACAACCAACGGTAAAAGGTATAAGTTCCAAGGGGACTTCAGTGATAACCCCAATCAACAGCTCTAACAATCTGGTCCCAGTACACGTACAATACTGCTGAAACCCGGGATTGAACCAGGGACCTTTAGATCTTCAGTCTAACGCTCTCCCAACTGAGCTATTTCGGCACAAAAGCACAAAAAGTGGGGCCCCTCAGGCAGAAAACAAAATATCTCGGAATAACGACAGACATTTCAGAAAACAGCAACTTTCCTAATACCATTAGGAGTCTGTTCTTGGGAAAACAAAACTTCAACTGCGGCTGCAGAGAGAGACAGAAACGGCCCTTAGAGATGCTCTGAGGGAAATAAACCACTTGAGGAAACCAAGGTCCTTCCACACCGGACAGAACCACTGCTGTAACGTTCCATAGTCAACTCCCTTTTGACAGTGTCTCCGTCTAGTAAAGTAACATCCAATGGTAAGAAGTATGGGTTCCGAGGGGACTTTGTGGGGAATTCAGTGATAACCCTAATCAACACTGTCTCCGTCAACTAAAGCAACAACCAACGGTACGAAGTATATGTTCCAAGTGAACTTCAGTGATAACCCTAATCAACAGTTCTAACAATCTGGCCCCAGTACACCTATACAATACTGCCGAAACCCGGGATTGAATGAGGGACCTTTAGATCTTCAGTCTAACGCTCTCCCAACTGAGCGATTTCGGCACAAAAGCACAATAAGTGGGGCCCCTCAGGCAGAAAACAAAATATCTCGGAATAACGACAGACCTTTCAGAAAACAGCAACTTTCCTAATACCATTAGGAGTCTGTTCTTGGGAAAACAAAACTTCAACTGCAGCTGCAGAGAGAGACAGAAACGGCCCTTATAGATGCTCTGAGGGAAATAAACCACTTGAGGAAACCAAGGTCCTTCCACACCGGACAGAACCACTGCTGTAACGTTCCATAGTCAACTCCCTTTTGACAGTGTCTCCGTCTAGTAAAGTAACATCCAATGGTAAGAAGTATGGGTTCCGAGGGGACTTTGTGGGGAATTCAGTGATAACCCTAATCAACACCATCTCCGTCTAGTAAAGCAACAGCCAACGGTAAAAGGTATAGGTTCCAAGGGGACTTCAGTGATAACCCCAGTCAACAGCTCTAACAATCTGGCCCCAGTACACCTACAATACTGCCGAAACCCGGGATTGAATCAGGGACCTTTAGATATTCAGTCTAACGTTCTCCCAACTGAGCGATTTCGGCACAAAAGCACAAAAAGTGTGGCCCCTCAGGCAGAAAACAAAACATCTCGGAATAACAACAGACCTTTCAGAAAACAGCAACTTTCCTAATACCATTAGGAGTCTGTTCTTGGGAAAACACAAAACTTCAACTGCGGCTGCAGAGAGAGACAGAAACGGCCCTTAGAGATGCTCTGAGGGAAATAAACCACTTGAGGAAACCAAGGTCCTTCCACAGCAGACAGAACCACTGCTGTAACGTTCCTCAGTCAACTCCCTTTTGACAGTGTCTCCGTCTAGTAAAGTAACATCCAATGGTAAGAAGTATGGGTTCCGAGGGGACTTCGTGGGGAATTCAGTGATAACCCTAATCAACACCGTCTCCGTCTAGTAAAGCAACAACCAACGGTAAAAGGTATAAGTTCCAAGGGGACTTCAGTGATAACCCCAATCAACAGCTCTAACAATCTGGCCCCAGTACACGTACAATACTGCTGAAACCCGGGATTGAACCAGGGACCTTTAGATCTTCAGTCTAACGCTCTCCCAACTGAGCTATTTCGGCACAAAAGCACAAAAAGTGGGGCCACTCAGGCAGAAAACAAAATATCTCGGAATAACGACAGACATTTCAGAAAACAGCAACTTTCCTAATACCATTAGGAGTCTGTTCTTGGGAAAACAAAACTTCAACTGCGGCTGCAGAGAGAGACAGAAACGGCCCTTAGAGATGCTCTGAGAGAAATAAACCACTTGAGGAAACCAAGGTCCTTCCACACCGGACAGAACCACTGCTGTAACTAGGGATGGGAATTGATAAGAATTTAACGATTCCGATTCCATTATCGATATTGCTTATCGATCCGATTCCTTATCGATTCTCTTATGGATTCTCATTGGGTGAGGAAATAAGTACAAATTAGTTTGTTTGTATTAACTCGCTTTAATATCTGATAAGAACACCGCACATACTCAGAGTATACACAAATTATGTGTAGCAACCTCAGAACAAACCTAAAAGTAGGTGAGCTACAAAGTAAAGTCTAGGGACCTATAGATTTTTTCACATTCATTGGTCCAGCCAAAAAAATAAATAAAACTGCCATTTAAGTGCCATAAAAACAAAAAACACAGACTGTAAACAGTCACGGAAGATTTGGAAAGATTCAACCTGAAACTAAATTCAACTCAACTGACATACAAAATAGAAAGAAGTCTTCTGTAAAGACGACAACTATCAACTTGGGAAAATTAACAATTTATGTGCAGAAAAATGGTCATGTTTGCCCTCTCAGGAAGGATACAAGATCTCTCTGGACTTAGGGTGTCTCCAGCAGTGGAGAACACCTTTTCAGAAGGGGTGGAGGAAGCTTGGATACAGCGATACTTCTCAGCTAGAGCTGACAACACTGGCAACGCGTCACTCTTCTTACACCACCAGAAACTGGCGCTGTCTTTGGTTGGAATGGGTGGAAGGCTTCTATAAAGGTGGATTTTTTCCGTATAGGTAAAGTTTACACAATGAAATGGCGCTCACATTAACTAAATAGACAAGTTACCTTTGGCATTACTAGCAGATGGCGTCTCGTTAGCTCCGCTGCTGCTTGACTCACTTGTTGTTGCTGTGTCGCTGAGTAGTAGAGAATCAAACACGCGACAGTCCTGCAAACGGATTGCGTGCTGTGTGGCCAAATGCTTCTGCATATTGGAGGCAGTTTCCCCCTTTGCCGAAATTAAACTTTTACAACTGTTGCAAATGACTGCATTGGCGTCTTTTCAAGTGAAATATAAACACACTTTAGATCGCTTCTGCCTCGATGACATGTTTGCTGCGTAACCAAAAGAACGCAGCGCGTGTGACGGTCATGACACATTTGCAACGAGCGGAACCGTTAAGCGGAATCATTAAGCAGGTACACTAACGGTTCCAAGGAATTGATTCACTGGGAACCGGTTCTAAAGAAGAACCGGTGCTCGATTCCCATCCCTAGTTGTAACGTTCCATAGTCAACTCCCTTTTGACAGTGTCTCCGTCTAATAAAGTAATATCCAATGGTAAGAAGTATGGGTTCCGAGGGGACTTCGTGGGGAATTCAGTGATAACCCTAATCAACACCATCTCTGTCTACTAAAGCAACAACCAACGGTACGAAGTATAAGTTCCAAGTGAACTTCAGTGATAACCCCAATCAACAGTTCTAACAATCTGGCCCCAGTACACCTATACAATATTGCTGAAACCCGGGATTGAATGAGGGACCTTTAGATCTTCAGTCTAACGCTCTCCCAACTGATCTATTTCGGCACAAAAGCACAAAAAGTGGGGCCCCCAGGCAGAAAACAAAACATCTCGGAATAACAACAGACCTTTCAGAAAACAGCAACTTTCCTAATACCATTAGGAGTCTGTTCTTGGGAAAACACAAAACTTCAACTGCGGCTGCAGAGAGAGACAGAAACGGCCCTTAGAGATGCTCTGAGGGAAATAAACCACTTGAGGAAACCAAGGTCCTTCCACAGCAGACAGAACCACTGCTGTAACGTTCCTCAGTCAACTCCCTTTTGACAGTGTCTCCGTCTAGTAAAGTAACATCCAATGGTAAGAAGTATGGGTTCCGAGGGGACTTCGTGGGGAATTCAGTGATAACCCTAATCAACACCATCTCCGTCTAGTAAAGCAACAACCAACGGTAAAAGGTATAGGTTCCAAGGGGACTTCAGTGATAACCCCAATCAACAGCTCTAACAATCTGGCCCCAGTACACCTAAAATCGTGCCGAAACCCGGGATTGAACCAGGGACCTTCAGATCTTCAGTCTGACGCTCTCCCAACTGAGCTATTTCGGCACAAAAGTACAGAAAGTGGGGCCACTCAGGCAGAAAACAAAACATTTAGGAATAACGACAGACCTTTCAGAAAACAGCAACTTTCCTGATACCATTAGGAGTCTGTTCTTGGGAAAACACAAAACTTCAACTGCGGCTGCAGAGAGAGACAGAAACGGCCCTTATAGATGCTCTGAGGGAAATAAACCACTTGAGGAAACCAAGGTCCTTCCACACCGGACAGAACCACTGCTGTAACTAGGGATGGGAATTGATAAGAATTTAACGATTCCGATTCCATTATCGATATTGCTTATCGATCCGATTCCTTATCGATTCTCTTACGGATTCTCATTGGGTGAGGAAATAAGTACAAATTAGTTTGTTTGTATTAACTCGCTTTAATATCTGATAAGAACACCGCACATACTCAGAGTATACACAAATTATGTGTAACAACCTCAGAACAAACCTAAAAGTAGGTGAGCTACAAAGTAAAGTCTAGGGACCTATAGATTTTTTCACATTCATTGGTCCAGCCAAAAAAATAAATAAAACTGCCATTTAAGTGCCATAAAAACAAAAAACACAGACTGTAAACAGTCACGGAAGATTTGGAAATATTCAACCTGAAACTAAATTCAACTCAACTGACATACAAAATAGAAAGAAGTCTTCTGTAAAGACGAAAACTATCAACTTGGGCAAATTAACAATTTTTGTGCAGAAAAATGGTCATGTTTGCCCTCTCAGGAAGGATACAAGATCTCTCTGGACTTAGGGTGTCTCCAGCAGTGGAGAACACCCTTTCAGAAGGGGTGGAGGAAGCTTGGACACAGAGATACTTCTCAGCTAGAGCTGACAACACTGGCAACGCGTCACTCTTCTTACACCACCAGAAACTGGCGCTGTCTTTGGTTGGAATGGGCGGAAGGCTTCTATAAAGGTGGATTTTTTCCGTATAGGTAAAGTTTACACAATGAAATGGCGCTCACATTAACTAAATAGACAAGTTACCTTTGGCATTACTAGCAGATGGCGTCTCGTTAGCTCTGCTGCTGCTTGACTCACTTGTTGTTGCTGTGTCGCTGAGTAGTAGAGAATCAAACACGCGACAGTCCTGCAAACGGATTGCGTGCTGTGTGGCCAAATGCTTCTGCATATTGGAGGCAGTTTCCCCCTTTGCCGAAATTAAACTTTTACAACTGTTGCAAATGACTGCATTGGCGTCTTTTCGAGTGAAATATAAACACACTTTAGATCGCTTCTGCCTCGATGACATGTTTGCTGCGTAACCAAGGTCCTTCCACAGCAGACAGAACCACTGCTGTAAGGTTCCTCAGTCAACTCCCTTTTGACAGTGTCTCCGTCTAGTAAAGTAACATCCAATGGTAAGAAGTATGGTTTCCGAGGGGACTTCGTGGGGAATTCAGTGATAACCCTAATCAACACCATCTCCGTCTAGTAAAGCAACAACCAACGGTAAAAGGTATAGGTTCCAAGGGGACTTCAGTGATAACCACAATCAACAGCTCTAACAATCTGGCCCTAGTACACCTACAATACTGCCGAAACCCGGGATTGAACCAGGGCCCTTTAGATCTTCAGTCTAACGCTCTCCCAACTGAGCTATTTCGGCACAATAGCACAAAAAGTGGGGCCCCTCAGGCAGAAAACAAAACATCTCGGAATAACAACAGACCTTTCAGAAAACAGCAACTTTCCTAATACCATTAGGAGTCTGTTCTTAGGAAAACACAAAACTTCAACTGCGGCTGCAGAGAGAGACAGAAACGGCCCTTAGAGATGCTCTGAGGGAAATAAACCACTTGAGGAAACCAAGGTCCTTCCACAGCAGACAGAACCACTGCTGTAACGTTCCTCAGTCAACTCCCTTTTGACAGTGTCTCCGTCTAGTAAAGTAACATCCAATGGTAAGAAGTATGGGTTCCGAGGGGACTTTGTGGGGAATTCAGTGATAACCCTAATCAACACCATCTCCGTCTAGTAAAGCAACAGCCAACAGTAAAAGGTGTAGGTTCCAAGTGGACTTCAGTGATATCCCCAATCAACAGCTCTAACATTCTGGCCCCAGTACACCTATACTATACTGCCTAAACCCGGGAATGAACCAGGGAACTTTAGATCTTCAGTCTAACGCTCTCCCAACTGAGCGATTTCGGCACAAAAGCACAATAAGTGGGGCCCCTCAGGCAGAAAACAAAACATTTAGGAATAACGACAGACCTTTCAGAAAACAGCAACTTTCCTAATACCATTAGGAGTCTGTTCTTGGGAAAACACAAAACTTCAACTGCGGCTGCAGAGAGAGACAGAAACGGCCCTTAGAGATGCTCTGAGGGAAATAAACCACTTGAGGAAACCAAGGTCCTTCCACAGCAGACAGAACCACTGCTGTAACGTTCCTCAGTCAACTCCCTTTTGACAGTGTCTCCGTCTAGTAAAGTAACATCCAATGGTAAGAAGTATGGGTTCCGAGGGGACTTCGTGGGGAATTCAGTGATAACCCTAATCAACACCATCTCCGTCTAGTAAAGCAACAACCAACGGTAAAAGGTATAGGTTCCAAGGGGACTTCAGTGATAACCCCAATCAACAGCTCTAACAATCTGTCCCCAGTACACCTAAAATCGTGCCGAAACCCGGGATTGAACCAGGGACCTTCAGATCTTCAGTCTAACGCTCTCCCAACTGAGCTATTTCGGCACAAAAGTACAGAAAGTGGGGCCACTCAGGCAGAAAACAAAACATTTAGGAATAACGACAGACCTTTCAGAAAACAGCAACTTTCCTAATACCATTAGGAGTCTGTTCTTGGGAAAACACAAAACTTCAACTGCGGCTGCAGAGAGAGACAGAAACGGCCCTTAGAGATGCTCTGCAGAAAACAAAACATCTCGGAATAACAACAGACCTTTCAGAAAACAGCAACTTTCCTAATACCATTAGGAGTCTGTTCTTGGGAAAACACAAAACTTCAACTGCGGCTGCAGAGAGAGACAGAAACGGCCCTTATAGATGCTCTGAGAGAAATAAACCACTTGAGGAAACCAAGGTCCTTCCACACCGGACAGAACCACTGCTGTAACTAGGGATGGGAATTGATAAGAATTTAACGATTCCGATTCCATTATCGATATTGCTTATCGATCCGATTCCTTATCGATTCTCTTATGGATTCTCATTGGGTGAGGAAATAAGTACAAATTAGTTTGTTTGTATTAACTCGCTTTAATATCTGATAAGAACACCGCACATACTCAGAGTATACACAAATTATGTGTAGCAACCTCAGAACAAACCTAAAAGTAGGTGAGCTACAAAGTAAAGTCTAGGGACCTATAGATTTTTTCACATTCATTGGTCCAGCCAAAAAAATAAATAAAACTGCCATTTAAGTGCCATAAAAACAAAAAACACAGACTGTAAACAGTCACGGAAGATTTGGAAAGATTCAACCTGAAACTAAATTCAACTCAACTGACATACAAAATAGAAAGAAGTCTTCTGTAAAGACGACAACTATCAACTTGGGAAAATTAACAATTTATGTGCAGAAAAATGGTCATGTTTGCCCTCTCAGGAAGGATACAAGATCTCTCTGGACTTAGGGTGTCTCCAGCAGTGGAGAACACCTTTTCAGAAGGGGTGGAGGAAGCTTGGATACAGCGATACTTCTCAGCTAGAGCTGACAACACTGGCAACGCGTCACTCTTCTTACACCACCAGAAACTGGCGCTGTCTTTGGTTGGAATGGGCGGAAGGCTTCTATAAAGGTGGATTTTTTCCGTATAGGTAAAGTTTACACAATGAAATGGCGCTCACATTAACTAAATAGACAAGTTACCTTTGGCATTACTAGCAGATGGCGTCTCGTTAGCTCCGCTGCTGCTTGACTCACTTGTTGTTGCTGTGTCGCTGAGTAGTAGAGAATCAAACACGCGACAGTCCTGCAAACGGATTGCGTGCTGTGTGGCCAAATGCTTCTGCATATTGGAGGCAGTTTCCCCCTTTGCCGAAATTAAACTTTTACAACTGTTGCAACTGACTGCATTGGCGTCTTTTCGAGTGAAATATAAACACACTTTAGATCGCTTCTGCCTCGATGACATGTTTGCTGCGTAACCAAAAGAACGCAGCGCGTGTGACGGTCATGACACATTTGCAACGAGCGGAACCGTTAAGCGGAATCATTAAGCAGGTACACTAACGGTTCCAAGGAATTGATTCACTGGGAACCGGTTCTAAAGAAGAACCGGTGCTCGATTCCCATCCCTAGTTGTAACGTTCCATAGTCAACTCCCTTTTGACAGTGTCTCCGTCTAATAAAGTAATATCCAATGGTAAGAAGTATGGGTTCCGAGGGGACTTCGTGGGGAATTCAGTGATAACCCTAATCAACACCATCTCTGTCTACTAAAGCAACAACCAACGGTACGAAGTATAAGTTGCAAGTGAACTTCAGTGATAACCCCAATCAACAGTTCTAACAATCTGGCCCCAGTACACCTATACAATATTGCTGAAACCCGGGATTGAATGAGGGACCTTTAGATCTTCAGTCTAACGCTCTCCCAACTGAGCTATTTCGGCACAAAAGCACAAAAAGTGGGGCCCCCAGGCAGAAAACAAAACATCTCGGAATAACAACAGACCTTTCAGAAAACAGCAACTTTCCTAATACCATTAGGAGTCTGTTCTTGGGAAAACACAAAACTTCAACTGCGGCTGCAGAGAGAGACAGAAACGGCCCTTAGAGATGCTCTGAGGGAAATAAACCACTTGAGGAAACCAAGGTCCTTCCACAGTAGACAGAACCACTGCTGTAACGTTCCTCAGTCAACTCCCTTTTGACAGTGTCTCCGTCTAGTAAAGTAACATCCAATGGTAAGAAGTATGGGTTCCGAGGGGACTTTGTGGGGAATTCAGTGATAACCCTAATCAACACCATCTCCGTCTAGTAAAGCAACAGCCAACAGTAAAAGGTGTAGGTTCCAAGTGGACTTCAGTGATATCCCCAATCAACAGCTCTAACATTCTGGCCCCAGTACACCTATACTATACTGCCTAAACCCGGGAATGAACCAGGGAACTTTAGATCTTCAGTCTAACGCTCTCCCAACTGAGCGATTTCGGCACAAAAGCACAATAAGTGGGGCCCCTCAGGCAGAAAACAAAACATTTAGGAATAACGACAGACCTTTCAGAAAACAGCAACTTTCCTAATACCATTAGGAGTCTGTTCTTGGGAAAACACAAAACTTCAACTGCGGCTGCAGAGAGAGACAGAAACGGCCCTTAGAGATGCTCTGAGGGAAATAAACCACTTGAGGAAACCAAGGTCCTTCCACAGCAGACAGAACCACTGCTGTAACGTTCCTCAGTCAACTCCCTTTTGACAGTGTCTCCGTCTAGTAAAGTAACATCCAATGGTAAGAAGTATGGGTTCCGAGGGGACTTCGTGGGGAATTCAGTGATAACCCTAATCAACACCATCTCCGTCTAGTAAAGCAACAACCAACGGTAAAAGGTATAGGTTCCAAGGGGACTTCAGTGATAACCCCAATCAACAGCTCTAACAATCTGTCCCCAGTACACCTAAAATCGTGCCGAAACCCGGGATTGAACCAGGGACCTTCAGATCTTCAGTCTAACGCTCTCCCAACTGAGCTATTTCGGCACAAAAGTACAGAAAGTGGGGCCACTCAGGCAGAAAACAAAACATCTCGGAATAACGACAGACCTTTCAGAAAACAGCAACTTTCCTAATACCATTAGGAGTCTGTTCTTGGGAAAACACAAAACTTCAACTGCGGCTGCAGAGAGAGACAGAAACGGCCCTTAGAGATGCTCTGCAGAAAACAAAACATCTCGGAATAACAACAGACCTTTCAGAAAACAGCAACTTTCCTAATACCATTAGGAGTCTGTTCTTGGGAAAACACAAAACTTCAACTGCGGCTGCAGAGAGAGACAGAAACGGCCCTTATAGATGCTCTGAGAGAAATAAACCACTTGAGGAAACCAAGGTCCTTCCACACCGGACAGAACCACTGCTGTAACTAGGGATGGGAATTGATAAGAATTTAACGATTCCGATTCCATTATCGATATTGCTTATCGATCCGATTCCTTATCGATTCTCTTATGGATTCTTATTGGGTGAGGAAATAAGTACAAATTAGTTTGTTTGTATTAACTCGCTTTAATATCTGATAAGAACACCGCACATACTCAGAGTATACACAAATTATGTGTAGCAACCTCAGAACAAACCTAAAAGTAGGTGAGCTACAAAGTAAAGTCTAGGGACCTATAGATTTTTTCACATTCATTGGTCCAGCCAAAAAAATAAATAAAACTGCCATTTAAGTGCCATAAAAACAAAAAACACAGACTGTAAACAGTCACGGAAGATTTGGAAAGATTCAACCTGAAACTAAATTCAACTCAACTGACATACAAAATAGAAAGAAGTCTTCTGTAAAGACGACAACTATCAACTTGGGAAAATTAACAATTTATGTGCAGAAAAATGGTCATGTTTGCCCTCTCAGGAAGGATACAAGATCTCTCTGGACTTAGGGTGTCTCCAGCAGTGGAGAACACCTTTTCAGAAGGGGTGGAGGAAGCTTGGATACAGCGATACTTCTCAGCTAGAGCTGACAACACTGGCAACGCGTCACTCTTCTTACACCACCAGAAACTGGCGCTGTCTTTGGTTGGAATGGGTGGAAGGCTTCTATAAAGGTGGATTTTTTCCGTATAGGTAAAGTTTACACAATGAAATGGCGCTCACATTAACTAAATAGACAAGTTACCTTTGGCATTACTAGCAGATGGCGTCTCGTTAGCTCCGCTGCTGCTTGACTCACTTGTTGTTGCTGTGTCGCTGAGTAGTAGAGAATCAAACACGCGACAGTCCTGCAAACGGATTGCGTGCTGTGTGGCCAAATGCTTCTGCATATTGGAGGCAGTTTCCCCCTTTGCCGAAATTAAACTTTTACAACTGTTGCAAATGACTGCATTGGCGTCTTTTCAAGTGAAATATAAACACACTTTAGATCGCTTCTGCCTCGATGACATGTTTGCTGCGTAACCAAAAGAACGCAGCGCGTGTGACGGTCATGACACATTTGCAACGAGCGGAACCGTTAAGCGGAATCATTAAGCAGGTACACTAACGGTTCCAAGGAATTGATTCACTGGGAACCGGTTCTAAAGAAGAACCGGTGCTCGATTCCCATCCCTAGTTGTAACGTTCCATAGTCAACTCCCTTTTGACAGTGTCTCCGTCTAATAAAGTAATATCCAATGGTAAGAAGTATGGGTTCCGAGGGGACTTCGTGGGGAATTCAGTGATAACCCTAATCAACACCATCTCTGTCTACTAAAGCAACAACCAACGGTACGAAGTATAAGTTCCAAGTGAACTTCAGTGATAACCCCAATCAACAGTTCTAACAATCTGGCCCCAGTACACCTATACAATATTGCTGAAACCCGGGATTGAATGAGGGACCTTTAGATCTTCAGTCTAACGCTCTCCCAACTGATCTATTTCGGCACAAAAGCACAAAAAGTGGGGCCCCCAGGCAGAAAACAAAACATCTCGGAATAACAACAGACCTTTCAGAAAACAGCAACTTTCCTAATACCATTAGGAGTCTGTTCTTGGGAAAACACAAAACTTCAACTGCGGCTGCAGAGAGAGACAGAAACGGCCCTTAGAGATGCTCTGAGGGAAATAAACCACTTGAGGAAACCAAGGTCCTTCCACAGCAGACAGAACCACTGCTGTAACGTTCCTCAGTCAACTCCCTTTTGACAGTGTCTCCGTCTAGTAAAGTAACATCCAATGGTAAGAAGTATGGGTTCCGAGGGGACTTCGTGGGGAATTCAGTGATAACCCTAATCAACACCATCTCCGTCTAGTAAAGCAACAACCAACGGTAAAAGGTATAGGTTCCAAGGGGACTTCAGTGATAACCCCAATCAACAGCTCTAACAATCTGGCCCCAGTACACCTAAAATCGTGCCGAAACCCGGGATTGAACCAGGGACCTTCAGATCTTCAGTCTAACGCTCTCCCAACTGAGCTATTTCGGCACAAAAGTACAGAAAGTGGGGCCACTCAGGCAGAAAACAAAACATTTAGGAATAACGACAGACCTTTCAGAAAACAGCAACTTTCCTGATACCATTAGGAGTCTGTTCTTGGGAAAACACAAAACTTCAACTGCGGCTGCAGAGAGAGACAGAAACGGCCCTTATAGATGCTCTGAGGGAAATAAACCACTTGAGGAAACCAAGGTCCTTCCACACCGGACAGAACCACTGCTGTAACTAGGGATGGGAATTGATAAGAATTTAACGATTCCGATTCCATTATCGATATTGCTTATCGATCCGATTCCTTATCGATTCTCTTACGGATTCTCATTGGGTGAGGAAATAAGTACAAATTAGTTTGTTTGTATTAACTCGCTTTAATATCTGATAAGAACACCGCACATACTCAGAGTATACACAAATTATGTGTAACAACCTCAGAACAAACCTAAAAGTAGGTGAGCTACAAAGTAAAGTCTAGGGACCTATAGATTTTTTCACATTCATTGGTCCAGCCAAAAAAATAAATAAAACTGCCATTTAAGTGCCATAAAAACAAAAAACACAGACTGTAAACAGTCACGGAAGATTTGGAAATATTCAACCTGAAACTAAATTCAACTCAACTGACATACAAAATAGAAAGAAGTCTTCTGTAAAGACGAAAACTATCAACTTGGGCAAATTAACAATTTTTGTGCAGAAAAATGGTCATGTTTGCCCTCTCAGGAAGGATACAAGATCTCTCTGGACTTAGGGTGTCTCCAGCAGTGGAGAACACCCTTTCAGAAGGGGTGGAGGAAGCTTGGACACAGAGATACTTCTCAGCTAGAGCTGACAACACTGGCAACGCGTCACTCTTCTTACACCACCAGAAACTGGCGCTGTCTTTGGTTGGAATGGGCGGAAGGCTTCTATAAAGGTGGATTTTTTCCGTATAGGTAAAGTTTACACAATGAAATGGCGCTCACATTAACTAAATAGACAAGTTACCTTTGGCATTACTAGCAGATGGCGTCTCGTTAGCTCTGCTGCTGCTTGACTCACTTGTTGTTGCTGTGTCGCTGAGTAGTAGAGAATCAAACACGCGACAGTCCTGCAAACGGATTGCGTGCTGTGTGGCCAAATGCTTCTGCATATTGGAGGCAGTTTCCCCCTTTGCCGAAATTAAACTTTTACAACTGTTGCAAATGACTGCATTGGCGTCTTTTCGAGTGAAATATAAACACACTTTAGATCGCTTCTGCCTCGATGACATGTTTGCTGCGTAACCAAGGTCCTTCCACAGCAGACAGAACCACTGCTGTAAGGTTCCTCAGTCAACTCCCTTTTGACAGTGTCTCCGTCTAGTAAAGTAACATCCAATGGTAAGAAGTATGGTTTCCGAGGGGACTTCGTGGGGAATTCAGTGATAACCCTAATCAACACCATCTCCGTCTAGTAAAGCAACAACCAACGGTAAAAGGTATAGGTTCCAAGGGGACTTCAGTGATAACCACAATCAACAGCTCTAACAATCTGGCCCTAGTACACCTACAATACTGCCGAAACCCGGGATTGAACCAGGGCCCTTTAGATCTTCAGTCTAACGCTCTCCCAACTGAGCTATTTCGGCACAATAGCACAAAAAGTGGGGCCCCTCAGGCAGAAAACAAAACATCTCGGAATAACAACAGACCTTTCAGAAAACAGCAACTTTCCTAATACCATTAGGAGTCTGTTCTTGGGAAAACACAAAACTTCAACTGCGGCTGCAGAGAGAGACAGAAACGGCCCTTAGAGATGCTCTGAGGGAAATAAACCACTTGAGGAAACCAAGGTCCTTCCACAGCAGACAGAACCACTGCTGTAACGTTCCTCAGTCAACTCCCTTTTGACAGTGTCTCCGTCTAGTAAAGTAACATCCAATGGTAAGAAGTATGGGTTCCGAGGGGACTTTGTGGGGAATTCAGTGATAACCCTAATCAACACCATCTCCGTCTAGTAAAGCAACAGCCAACAGTAAAAGGTGTAGGTTCCAAGTGGACTTCAGTGATATCCCCAATCAACAGCTCTAACATTCTGGCCCCAGTACACCTATACTATACTGCCTAAACCCAGGAATGAACCAGGGAACTTTAGATCTTCAGTCTAACGCTCTCCCAACTGAGCGATTTCGGCACAAAAGCACAATAAGTGGGGCCCCTCAGGCAGAAAACAAAACATTTAGGAATAACGACAGACCTTTCAGAAAACAGCAACTTTCCTAATACCATTAGGAGTCTGTTCTTGGGAAAACACAAAACTTCAACTGCGGCTGCAGAGAGAGACAGAAACGGCCCTTAGAGATGCTCTGAGGGAAATAAACCACTTGAGGAAACCAAGGTCCTTCCACAGCAGACAGAACCACTGCTGTAACGTTCCTCAGTCAACTCCCTTTTGACAGTGTCTCCGTCTAGTAAAGTAACATCCAATGGTAAGAAGTATGGGTTCCGAGGGGACTTCGTGGGGAATTCAGTGATAACCCTAATCAACACCATCTCCGTCTAGTAAAGCAACAACCAACGGTAAAAGGTATAGGTTCCAAGGGGACTTCAGTGATAACCCCAATCAACAGCTCTAACAATCTGTCCCCAGTACACCTAAAATCGTGCCGAAACCCGGGATTGAACCAGGGACCTTCAGATCTTCAGTCTAACGCTCTCCCAACTGAGCTATTTCGGCACAAAAGTACAGAAAGTGGGGCCACTCAGGCAGAAAACAAAACATTTAGGAATAACGACAGACCTTTCAGAAAACAGCAACTTTCCTAATACCATTAGGAGTCTGTTCTTGGGAAAACACAAAACTTCAACTGCGGCTGCAGAGAGAGACAGAAACGGCCCTTAGAGATGCTCTGCAGAAAACAAAACATCTCGGAATAACAACAGACCTTTCAGAAAACAGCAACTTTCCTAATACCATTAGGAGTCTGTTCTTGGGAAAACACAAAACTTCAACTGCGGCTGCAGAGAGAGACAGAAACGGCCCTTATAGATGCTCTGAGAGAAATAAACCACTTGAGGAAACCAAGGTCCTTCCACACCGGACAGAACCACTGCTGTAACTAGGGATGGGAATTGATAAGAATTTAACGATTCCGATTCCATTATCGATATTGCTTATCGATCCGATTCCTTATCGATTCTCTTATGGATTCTCATTGGGTGAGGAAATAAGTACAAATTAGTTTGTTTGTATTAACTCGCTTTAATATCTGATAAGAACACCGCACATACTCAGAGTATACACAAATTATGTGTAGCAACCTCAGAACAAACCTAAAAGTAGGTGAGCTACAAAGTAAAGTCTAGGGACCTATAGATTTTTTCACATTCATTGGTCCAGCCAAAAAAATAAATAAAACTGCCATTTAAGTGCCATAAAAACAAAAAACACAGACTGTAAACAGTCACGGAAGATTTGGAAAGATTCAACCTGAAACTAAATTCAACTCAACTGACATACAAAATAGAAAGAAGTCTTCTGTAAAGACGACAACTATCAACTTGGGAAAATTAACAATTTATGTGCAGAAAAATGGTCATGTTTGCCCTCTCAGGAAGGATACAAGATCTCTCTGGACTTAGGGTGTCTCCAGCAGTGGAGAACACCTTTTCAGAAGGGGTGGAGGAAGCTTGGATACAGCGATACTTCTCAGCTAGAGCTGACAACACTGGCAACGCGTCACTCTTCTTACACCACCAGAAACTGGCGCTGTCTTTGGTTGGAATGGGCGGAAGGCTTCTATAAAGGTGGATTTTTTCCGTATAGGTAAAGTTTACACAATGAAATGGCGCTCACATTAACTAAATAGACAAGTTACCTTTGGCATTACTAGCAGATGGCGTCTCGTTAGCTCCGCTGCTGCTTGACTCACTTGTTGTTGCTGTGTCGCTGAGTAGTAGAGAATCAAACACGCGACAGTCCTGCAAACGGATTGCGTGCTGTGTGGCCAAATGCTTCTGCATATTGGAGGCAGTTTCCCCCTTTGCCGAAATTAAACTTTTACAACTGTTGCAAATGACTGCATTGGCGTCTTTTCAAGTGAAATATAAACACACTTTAGATCGCTTCTGCCTCGATGACATGTTTGCTGCGTAACCAAAAGAACGCAGCGCGTGTGACGGTCATGACACATTTGCAACGAGCGGAACCGTTAAGCGGAATCATTAAGCAGGTACACTAACGGTTCCAAGGAATTGATTCACTGGGAACCGGTTCTAAAGAAGAACCGGTGCTCGATTCCCATCCCTAGTTGTAACGTTCCATAGTCAACTCCCTTTTGACAGTGTCTCCGTCTAATAAAGTAATATCCAATGGTAAGAAGTATGGGTTCCGAGGGGACTTCGTGGGGAATTCAGTGATAACCCTAATCAACACCATCTCTGTCTACTAAAGCAACAACCAACGGTACGAAGTATAAGTTCCAAGTGAACTTCAGTGATAACCCCAATCAACAGTTCTAACAATCTGGCCCCAGTACACCTATACAATATTGCTGAAACCCGGGATTGAATGAGGGACCTTTAGATCTTCAGTCTAACGCTCTCCCAACTGATCTATTTCGGCACAAAAGCACAAAAAGTGGGGCCCCCAGGCAGAAAACAAAACATCTCGGAATAACAACAGACCTTTCAGAAAACAGCAACTTTCCTAATACCATTAGGAGTCTGTTCTTGGGAAAACACAAAACTTCAACTGCGGCTGCAGAGAGAGACAGAAACGGCCCTTAGAGATGCTCTGAGGGAAATAAACCACTTGAGGAAACCAAGGTCCTTCCACAGCAGACAGAACCACTGCTGTAACGTTCCTCAGTCAACTCCCTTTTGACAGTGTCTCCGTCTAGTAAAGTAACATCCAATGGTAAGAAGTATGGGTTCCGAGGGGACTTCGTGGGGAATTCAGTGATAACCCTAATCAACACCATCTCCGTCTAGTAAAGCAACAACCAACGGTAAAAGGTATAGGTTCCAAGGGGACTTCAGTGATATCCCCAATCAACAGCTCTAACATTCTGGCCCCAGTACACCTATACTATACTGCCTAAACCCGGGAATGAACCAGGGAACTTTAGATCTTCAGTCTAACGCTCTCCCAACTGAGCGATTTCGGCACAAAAGCACAATAAGTGGGGCCCCTCAGGCAGAAAACAAAACATTTAGGAATAACGACAGACCTTTCAGAAAACAGCAACTTTCCTAATACCATTAGGAGTCTGTTCTTGGGAAAACACAAAACTTCAACTGCGGCTGCAGAGAGAGACAGAAACGGCCCTTAGAGATGCTCTGAGGGAAATAAACCACTTGAGGAAACCAAGGTCCTTCCACAGCAGACAGAACCACTGCTGTAACGTTCCTCAGTCAACTCCCTTTTGACAGTGTCTCCGTCTGGTAAAGTAACATCCAATGGTAAGAAGTATGGGTTCCGAGGGGACTTTGTGGGGAATTCAGTGATAACCCTAATCAACACCATCTCCGTCTAGTAAAGCAACAGCCAACGGTAAAAGGTATAGGTTCCAAGGGGACTTCAGTGATAACCCCAGTCAACAGCTCTAACAATCTGGCCCCAGTACACCTACAATACTGCCGAAACCCGGGATTGAATCAGGGACCTTTAGATATTCAGTCTAACGTTCTCCCAACTGAGCGATTTCGGCACAAAAGCACAAAAAGTGTGGCCCCTCAGGCAGAAAACAAAACATCTCGGAATAACAACAGACCTTTCAGAAAACAGCAACTTTCCTAATACCATTAGGAGTCTGTTCTTGGGAAAACACAAAACTTCAACTGCGGCTGCAGAGAGAGACAGAAACGGCCCTTAGAGATGCTCTGAGGGAAATAAACCACTTGAGGAAACCAAGGTCCTTCCACACCGGACAGAACCACTGCTGTAACGTTCCATAGTCAACTCCCTTTTGACAGTGTCTCCGTCTAGTAAAGTAACATCCAATGGTAAGAAGTATGGGTTCCGAGGGGACTTTGTGGGGAATTCAGTGATAACCCTAATCAACACTGTCTCCGTCAACTAAAGCAACAACCAACGGTACGAAGTATATGTTCCAAGTGAACTTCAGTGATAACCCTAATCAACAGTTCTAACAATCTGGCCCCAGTACACCTATACAATACTGCCGAAACCCGGGATTGAATGAGGGGGTGTTAGATCTTCAGTCTAACACTCTCCCAACTGAGCTATTTCTGCACAAAAGCACAAAAAGTGGGGCCCCTTAGGCAGAAAACAAAACATCTCGGAATTACAACAGACCTTTCAGAAAACAGCAACTTTCCTAATACCATTAGGAGTCTGTTCTTGGGAAAACACAAAACTTCAACTGCGGCTGCAGAGAGAGACAGAAACGGCCCTTAGAGATGCTCTGAGGGAAATAAACCACTTGAGGAAACCAAGGTCCTTCCACAGCAGACAGAACCACTGCTGTAACGTTCCTCAGTCAACTCCCTTTTGACAGTGTCTCCGTCTAGTAAAGTAACATCCAATGGTAAGAAGTATGGGTTCCGAGGGGACTTCGTGGGGAATTCAGTGATAACCCTAATCAACACCGTCTCCGTCTAGTAAAGCAACAACCAACGGTAAAAGGTATAAGTTCCAAGGGGACTTCAGTGATAACCCCAATCAACAGCTCTAACAATCTGGTCCCAGTACACGTACAATACTGCTGAAACCCGGGATTGAACCAGGGACCTTTAGATCTTCAGTCTAACGCTCTCCCAACTGAGCTATTTCGGCACAAAAGCACAAAAAGTGGGGCCCCTCAGGCAGAAAACAAAATATCTCGGAATAACGACAGACATTTCAGAAAACAGCAACTTTCCTAATACCATTAGGAGTCTGTTCTTGGGAAAACAAAACTTCAACTGCGGCTGCAGAGAGAGACAGAAACGGCCCTTAGAGATGCTCTGAGGGAAATAAACCACTTGAGGAAACCAAGGTCCTTCCACACCGGACAGAACCACTGCTGTAACGTTCCATAGTCAACTCCCTTTTGACAGTGTCTCCGTCTAGTAAAGTAACATCCAATGGTAAGAAGTATGGGTTCCGAGGGGACTTTGTGGGGAATTCAGTGATAACCCTAATCAACACTGTCTCCGTCAACTAAAGCAACAACCAACGGTACGAAGTATATGTTCCAAGTGAACTTCAGTGATAACCCTAATCAACAGTTCTAACAATCTGGCCCCAGTACACCTATACAATACTGCCGAAACCCGGGATTGAATGAGGGACCTTTAGATCTTCAGTCTAACGCTCTCCCAACTGAGCGATTTCGGCACAAAAGCACAATAAGTGGGGCCCCTCAGGCAGAAAACAAAATATCTCGGAATAACGACAGACCTTTCAGAAAACAGCAACTTTCCTAATACCATTAGGAGTCTGTTCTTGGGAAAACAAAACTTCAACTGCAGCTGCAGAGAGAGACAGAAACGGCCCTTATAGATGCTCTGAGGGAAATAAACCACTTGAGGAAACCAAGGTCCTTCCACACCGGACAGAACCACTGCTGTAACGTTCCATAGTCAACTCCCTTTTGACAGTGTCTCCGTCTAGTAAAGTAACATCCAATGGTAAGAAGTATGGGTTCCGAGGGGACTTTGTGGGGAATTCAGTGATAACCCTAATCAACACCATCTCCGTCTAGTAAAGCAACAGCCAACGGTAAAAGGTATAGGTTCCAAGGGGACTTCAGTGATAACCCCAGTCAACAGCTCTAACAATCTGGCCCCAGTACACCTACAATACTGCCGAAACCCGGGATTGAATCAGGGACCTTTAGATATTCAGTCTAACGTTCTCCCGACTGAGCGATTTCGGCACAAAAGCACAAAAAGTGTGGCCCCTCAGGCAGAAAACAAAACATCTCGGAATAACAACAGACCTTTCAGAAAACAGCAACTTTCCTAATACCATTAGGAGTCTGTTCTTGGGAAAACACAAAACTTCAACTGCGGCTGCAGAGAGAGACAGAAACGGCCCTTAGAGATGCTCTGAGGGAAATAAACCACTTGAGGAAACCAAGGTCCTTCCACAGCAGACAGAACCACTGCTGTAACGTTCCTCAGTCAACTCCCTTTTGACAGTGTCTCCGTCTAGTAAAGTAACATCCAATGGTAAGAAGTATGGGTTCCGAGGGGACTTCGTGGGGAATTCAGTGATAACCCTAATCAACACCGTCTCCGTCTAGTAAAGCAACAACCAACGGTAAAAGGTATAAGTTCCAAGGGGACTTCAGTGATAACCCCAATCAACAGCTCTAACAATCTGGCCCCAGTACACGTACAATACTGCTGAAACCCGGGATTGCACCAGGGACCTTTAGATCTTCAGTCTAACGCTCTCCCAACTGAGCTATTTCGGCACAAAAGCACAAAAAGTGGGGCCACTCAGGCAGAAAACAAAATATCTCGGAATAACGACAGACATTTCAGAAAACAGCAACTTTCCTAATACCATTAGGAGTCTGTTCTTGGGAAAACAAAACTTCAACTGCGGCTGCAGAGAGAGACAGAAACGGCCCTTAGAGATGCTCTGAGGGAAATAAACCACTTGAGGAAACCAAGGTCCTTCCACACCGGACAGAACCACTGCTGTAACGTTCCATAGTCAACTCCCTTTTGACAGTGTCTCCGTCTAGTAAAGTAACATCCAATGGTAAGAAGTATGGGTTCCGAGGGGACTTTGTGGGGAATTCAGTGATAACCCTAATCAACACTGTCTCCGTCAACTAAAGCAACAACCAACGGTACGAAGTATATGTTCCAAGTGAACTTCAGTGATAACCCTAATCAACAGTTCTAACAATCTGGCCCCAGTACACCTATACAATACTGCCGAAACCCGGGATTGAATGAGGGACCTTTAGATCTTCAGTCTAACGCTCTCCCAACTGAGCTATTTCTGCACAAAAGCACAAAAAGTGGGGCCCCTTAGGCAGAAAACAAAACATCTCGGAATAACAACAGACCTTTCAGAAAACAGCAACTTTCCTAATACCATTAGGAGTCTGTTCTTGGGAAAACACAAAACTTCAACTGCAGCTGCAGAGAGAGACAGAAACGGCCCTTAGAGATGCTCTGCAGAAAACAAAACATCTCGGAATAACGACAGACAATTTCAGAAAACAGCAACTTTCCTAATACCATTAGGAGTCTGTTCTTGGGAAAACACAAAACTTCAACTGCGGCTGCAGAGAGAGACAGAAACGGCCCTTAGAGATGCTCTGAGGGAAATAAACCACTTGAGGAAACCAAGGTCCTTCCACAGCAGACCGAACCACTGCTGTAACGTTCCTCAGTCAACTCCCTTTTGACAGTGTCTCCGTCTAGTAAAGTAACATCCAATGGTAAGAAGTATGGGTTCCGAGGGCACTTCGTGGGGAATTCAGTGATAACCCTAATCAACACCGTCTCCGTCTACTAAAGCAACAACCAACGGTAAAAGGTGTAGGTTCCAAGGGGACTTCAGTGATATCCCCAATCAACAGCTCTAACAATCTGGCCCCAGTACGCCTACAATACTGCCGAAACCCGGGATTGAACCAGGGACCTTTAGATCTTCAGTCTAACGCTCTCCCAACTGAGCTATTTCGGCACAAAAGCACAAAAAGTGGGGCCACTCAGGCAGAAAACAAAATATCTCGGAATAACGACAGACATTTCAGAAAACAGCAACTTTCCTAATACCATTAGGAGTCTGTTCTTGGGAAAACAAAACTTCAACTGCGGCTGCAGAGAGAGACAGAAACGGCCCTTAGAGATGCTCTGAGGGAAATAAACCACTTGAGGAAACCAAGGTCCTTCCACAGCAGACAGAACCACTGCTGTAACGTTCCTCAGTCAACTCCCTTTTGACAGTGTCTCCGTCTAGTAAAGTAACATCCAATGGTAAGAAGTATGGGTTCCGAGGGGACTTCGTGGGGAATTCAGTGATAACCCTAATCAACACCATCTCTGTCTACTAAAGCAACAGCCAACGGTAAAAGGTGTAGGTTCCACGTGGACTTCAGTGATATCCCCAATCAACAGCTCTAACATTCTGGCCCCAGTACACCTATACTATACTGCCTAAACCCGGGATTGAACCAGAGACCTTTAGATCTTCAGTCTAACGCTCTCCCACCTGAGCTATTTCGGCACAAAAGCACAAAAAGTGGGGCCACTCAGGCAGAAAACCAAATATCTCGGAATAACGACAGACAATTTCAGAAAAAAGCAACTTTCCTAATACCATTAGGAGTCTGTTCTTGGGAAAACACAAAACTTCAACTGCGGCTGCAGAGAGAGACAGAAACGGCCCTTAGAGATGCTCTGAGGGAAATAAACCACTTGAGGAAACCAAGGTCCTTCCACAGCAGACAGAACCACTGCTGTAACGTTCCTCAGTCAACTCCCTTTTGACAGTGTCTCCGTCTAGTAAAGTAACATCCAATGGTAAGAAGTATGGGTTCCGAGGGGACTTCGTGGGGAATTCAGTGATAACCCTAATCAACACCATCTCTGTCTACTAAAGCAACAGCCAACGGTAAAAGGTGTAGGTTCCACGTGGACTTCAGTGATATCCCCAATCAACAGCTCTAACATTCTGGCCCCAGTACACCTATACTATACTGCCTAAACCCGGGATTGAACCAGAGACCTTTAGATCTTCAGTCTAACGCTCTCCCACCTGAGCTATTTCGGCACAAAAGCACAAAAAGTGGGGCCACTCAGGCAGAAAACCAAATATCTCGGAATAACGACAGACAATTTCAGAAAAAAGCAACTTTCCTAATACCATTAGGAGTCTGTTCTTGGGAAAACACAAAACTTCAACTGCGGCTGCAGAGAGAGACAGAAACGGCCCTTAGAGATGCTCTGAGGGAAATAAACCACTTGAGGAAACCAAGGTCCTTCCACAGCAGACAGAACCACTGCTGTAACGTTCCTCAGTCAACTCCCTTTTGACAGTGTCTCCGTCTAGTAAAGTAACATCCAATGGTAAGAAGTATGGGTTCCGAGGGGACTTTGTGGGGAATTGAGTGATAACCCTAATCAACACCATCTCCGTCTAGTAAAGCAACAGCCAACGGTAAAAGGTGTAGGTTCCAAGTGGACTTCAGTGATATCCCCAATCAACAGCTCTAACATTCTGGCCCCAGTACACCTATACTATACTGCCTAAACCCGGGATTGAACCAGAGACCTTTAGATCTTTAGTCTAACGCTCTCCCAACTGAGCGATTTCGGCACAAAAGCACAAAAAGTGGGGCCACTCAGGCAGAAAACAAAACATCTCGGAATAACAACAGACCTTTCAGAAAACAGCAACTTTCCTAATACCATTAGGAGTCTGTTCTTGGGAAAACACAAAACTTCAACTGCGGCTGCAGAGAGAGACAGAAACGGCCCTTAGAGATGCTCTGAGGGAAATAAACCACTTGAGGAAACCAAGGTCCTTCCACACCGGACAGAACCACTGCTGTAACGTTCCATAGTCAACTCCCTTTTGACAGTGTCTCCGTCTAGTAAAGTAACATCCAATGGTAAGAAGTATGGGTTCCGAGGGCACTTCGTGGGGAATTCAGTGATAACCCTAATCAACACCGTCTCCGTCTACTAAAGCAACAACCAACGGTAAAAGGTGTAGGTTCCAAGGGGACTTCAGTGATATCCCCAATCAACAGCTCTAACATTCTGGCCCCAGTACACCTATACTATACTGCCAAAACCCGGGATTGAACCAGGGACCTTTAGATCTTCAGTCTAACGCTCTCCCAACTGAGCTATTTCGGCACAGAAGCACAAAAAGTGGGGCCCCTCAGGCAGAAAACAAAACATTTAGGAATAACGACAGACCTTTCAGAAAACAGCAACTCTCCTAATACCATTAGGAGTCTATTCTTGGGAAAACACAAAACTTCAACTGCGGCTGCAGAGAGAGACAGAAACGGCCCTTAGAGATGCTCTGAGGGAAATAAACCACTTGAGGAAACCAAGGTCCTTCCACACCGGACAGAACCACTGCTGTAACGTTCCATAGTCAACTCCCTTTTGACAGTGTCTCCGTCTAGTAAAGTAACATCCAATGGTAAGAAGTATGGTTTCCGAGGGGACTTCGTGGGGAATTCAGTGATAACCCTAATCAACACCATCTCCGTCTAGTAAAGCAACAACCAACGGTATAGGTTCCAAGGGGACTTCAGTGATATCCCCAATCAACAGCTGTAACAATCTGGCCCCAGTACACCTACAATACTGCCGAAACCCGGGATTGAACCAGGGACATTTAGATCTTCAGTCTAACGCTCTCCCAACTGAGCTATTTCGGCACAAAAGCACAAAAAGTGGGGCCCCTCAGGCAGAAAACAAAACATCTCGGAATAACGACAGACCTTTCAGAAAACAGCAACTTTCCTAATACCATTAGGAGTCTGTTCTTGGGAAAACACAAAACTTCAACTGCGGCTGCAGAGAGAGACAGAAACAGCCCTTATAGATGCTCTGAGGGAAATAAACCACTTGAGGAAACCAAGGTCCTTCCACACCGGACAGAACCACTGCTGTAACGTTCCATAGTCAACTCCCTTTTGACAGTGTCTCCGTCTAGTAAAGTAACATCCAATGGTAAGAAGTATGGGTTCCGAGGGGACATTGTTGGGGAATTCAGTGATAACCCTAATCAACACCGTCTCCGTCTAGTAAAGCAACAACCAACGGTACGAAGTATAGGTTCCAAGTGAACTTCAGTGATAACCCTAATCAACGGTTCTAACAATCTGGCCCCAATACACCTATACAATACTGCCGAAACCCGGGATTGAATGAGGGACCTTTAGATCTTCAGTCTAACGCTCTCCCAACTGAGCTATTTCGGCACAAAAGCACAAAAAGTGGGGCCCCTCAGGCAGAAAACAAAACATTTAGGAATAACGACAGACCTTTCAGAAAACAGCAACTTTCCTAATACCATTAGGAGTCTGTTCTTGGGAAAACACAAAACTTCAACTGCGGCTGCAGAGAGAGACAGAAACGGCCCTTAGAGATGCTCTGAGGGAAATAAACCACTTGAGGAAACCAAGGTCCTTCCACACCGGACAGAACCACTGCTGTAACGTTCCATAGTCAACTCCCTTTTGACAGTGTCTCCGTCTAGTACAGTAACATCCAATGGTAAGAAGTATGGGTTCCGAGGGGACTTCGTGGGGAATTCAGTGATAACCCTAATCAACACCATCTCCGTCTAGTAAAGCAACAGCCAACGGTAAAAGGTGTAGGTTCCAAGTGGACTTCTGTGATATCCCCAATCAACAGCTCTAACATTCTGGCCCCAGTACACCTATACTATACTGCCTAAACCCAGGATTGAACCAGGGACCTTTAGATCTTCAGTCTAACGCTCTCCCAACTGAGCGATTTCGGCACAAAAGCACAAAAAGTGGGGCCCCTCAGGCAGAAAACAAAACATCTCGGAATAACGACAGACCTTTCAGAAAACAGCAACTTTCCTAATACCATTAGGAGTCTGTTCTTGGGAAAACACAAAACTTCAACTGCGGCTGCAGAGAGAGACAGAAACAGCCCTTAGAGATGCTCTGAGGGAAATAAACCACTTGAGGAAACCAAGGTCCTTCCACACCGGACAGAACCACTGCTGTAACGTTCCATAGTCAACTCCCTTTTGACAGTGTCTCCGTCTAGTAAAGTAACATCCAATGGTAAGAAGTATGGGTTCCGAGGGCACTTCGTGGGGAATTCAGTGATAACCCTAATCAACGCCGTCTCCGTCTACTAAAGCAACGGTAAAAGGTGTAGGTTCCAAGGGGACTTCAGTGATATCCCCAATCAACAGCTCTAACAATCTGGCCCCAGTACACCTACAATACTGCCGAAACCCGGGATTAAACCAGGGACCTTTAGATCTTCAGTCTAACGCTCTCCCAACTGAGCTATTTCGGCACAAAAGCACAAAAAGTGGGGCCCCTCAGGCAGAAAGCAAAACATCTCGGAATAACAACAGACCTTTCAGAAAACAGCAACTTTCCTAATACCATTAGGAGTCTGTTCTTGGGAAAACACAAAACTTCAACTGCGGCTGCAGAGAGAGACAGAAACGGCCCTTAGAGATGCTCTGAGGGAAATAAACCACTTGAGGAAACCAAGGTCCTTCCACACCGCACAGAACCACTGCTGTAACGTTCCATAGTCAACTCCCTTTTGACAGTGTCTCCTTCTAGTAAAGTAACATCCAATGGTAAGAAGTATGGGTTCCGAGGGGACTTTGTTGGAGAATTCAGTGATAACCCTAATCAACACCGTCTCCGTCTAGTAAAGCAACAACCAACGGTACGAAGTATAGGTTCCAAGTGAACTTCAGTGATAACCCTAATCAACGGTTCTAACAATCTGGCCCCAGTACACCTATACAATACTGCCGAAACCCGGGATTGAATGAGGGACCTTTAGATCTTCAGTCTAACACTCTCCCAACTGAGCTATTTCGGCACAAAAGTACAAAAAGTGGGGCCCCTCAGGCAGAAAACAAAACATCTCGGAATAACAACAGACCTTTCAGAAAACAGCAACTTTCCTAATACCATTAGGAGTCTGTTCTTGGGAAAACACAAAACTTCAACTCCGGCTGCAGAGAGAGACAGAAACGGCCCTTATAGATGCTCTGAGGGAAATAAACCACTTGAGGAAACCAAGGTCCTTACACACCAGACAGAACCACTGCTGTAACGTTCCATAGTCAACTCCCTTTTGACAGTGTCTCCGTCTAGTAAAGTAACATCCAATGGTAAGAAGTATGGGTTCCGAGGGGACTTTGTTGGGGAATTCAGTGATAACCCTAATCAACACCGTCTCCGTCTAGTAAAGCAACAACCAACGGTACGAAGTATAGGTTCCAAGTGAACTTCAGTGATAACCCTAATCAACAGTTCTAACAATCTGGCCCCAGTACACCTATACAATACTGCCGAAACCCGGGATTGAATGAGGGACCTTTAGATCTTCAGTCTAACGCTCTCCCAACTGAGCTTTTTCGGCACAAAAGCACAAAAAGTGGGGCCCCTCAGGCAGAAAACAAAACATTTAGGAATAACGACAGACCTTTCAGAAAACAGCAACTTTCCTAATACCATTAGGAGTCTGTTCTTGGGAAAACACAAAACTTCAACTGCGGCTGCAGAGAGAGACAGAAACGGCCCTTAGAGATGCTCTGAGGGAAATAAACCACTTGAGGAAACCAAGGTCCTTCCACACCAGACAGAACCACTGCTGTAACATTCCATAGTCAACTCCCTTTTGACAGTGTCTCCGTCTAGTAAAGTAACATCCAATGGTAAGAAGTATGGGTTCCGAGGGCACTTCGTGGGGAATTCAGTGATAACCCTAATCAACACCGTCTCCGTCTACTAAAGCAACAACCAACGGTAAAAGGTGTAGGTTCCAAGGGGACTTCAGTGATATCCCCAATCAACAGCTCTAACATTCTGGCCCCAGTACACCTATACTATACTGCCGAAACCCGGGATTGAATGAGGGACCTTTAGATCTTCAGTCTAACACTCTCCCAACTGACCTATTTCGGCACAAAAGTACAAAAAGTGGGGCCCCTCAGGCAGAAAACAAAACATCTCAGAATAACAACAGACCTTTCAGAAAACAGCAACTTTCCTAATACCATTAGGAGTCTGTTCTTGGGAAAACACAAAACTTCAACTGCGGCTGCAGAGAGAGACAGAAACGGCCCTTAGAGATGCTCTGAGGGAAATAAACCACTTGAGGAAACCAAGGTCCTTCCACACCAGACAGAACCACTGCTGTAACATTCCATAGTCAACTCCCTTTTGACAGTGTCTCCGTCTAGTAAAGTAACATCCAATGGTAAGAAGTATGGGTTCCGAGGGCACTTCGTGGGGAATTCAGTGATAACCCTAATCAACACCGTCTCCGTCTACTAAAGCAACAACCAACGGTAAAAGGTGTAGGTTCCAAGGGGACTTCAGTGATATCCCCAATCAACAGCTCTAACATTCTGGCCCCAGTACACCGATACTATACTGCCGAAACCCGGGATTGAATGAGGGACCTTTAGATCTTCAGTCTAACACTCTCCCAACTGAGCTATTTCGGCACAAAAGTACAAAAAGTGGGGCCCCTCAGGCAGAAAACAAAACATCTCAGAATAACAACAGACCTTTCAGAAAACAGCAACTTTCCTAATACCATTAGGAGTCTGTTCTTGGGAAAACACAAAACTTCAATTGCGGCTGCAGAGAGAGACAGAAACGGCCCTTAGAGATGCTCTGAGGGAAATAAACCACTTGAGGAAACCAAGGTCCTTCCACACCAGACAGAACCACTGCTGTAACATTCCATAGTCAACTCCCTTTTGACAGTGTCTCCGTCTAGTAAAGTAACCTCCAATGGTAAGAAGTATGGGTTCCGAGGGGACTTTGTGGGGAATTCAGTGATAATCCTAATCAACACCGTCTCCGTCTAGTAAAGCAACAACCAACGGTACGAATTATATGTTCCAAGTGAACTTCAGTGATAACCCTAATCAACAGTTCTAACGATCTGGCCCCAGTACACCTATACAATACTGCCGAAACCCGGGATTGAATGAGGGACCTTTAGATCTTCAGTCTAACGCTCTCCCAACTGAGCTTTTTCGGCACAAAAGCACAAAAAGTGGGGCCCCTCAGGCAGAAAACAAAACATTTAGGAATAACGACAAACTTTTCAGAAAACAGCAACTTTCCTAATACCATTAGGAGTCTATTCTTGGGAAAACACAAAACTTCAACTCCGGCTGCAGAGAGAGACAGAAACGGCCCTTAGAGATGCTCTGAGGGAAATAAACCACTTGAGGAAGCCAAGGTCCTTCCACACCGGACAGAACCACTGCTGTAACGTTCCATAGTCAACTCCCTTTTGACAGTGTCTCCGTCTAGTAAAGTAACATCCAATGGTAAGAAGTATGGGTTCCGAGGGGACTTTGTGGGGAATTCAGTGATAATCCTAATCAACACCGTCTCCGTCTAGTAAAGCAACAACCAACGGTACGAAGTATAGGTTCCAAGTGAACTTCAGTGATAACCCTAATCAACAGTTCTAACAATCTGGCCCCAGTACACCTATACAATACTGCCGAAACCCGGGATTGAATGAGGGACCTTTAGATCTTCAGTCTAACGCTCTCCCAACTGAGCTTTTTCGGCACAAAAGCACAAAAAGTGGGGCCCCTCAGGCAGAAAACAAAACATTTAGGAATAACGACAGACCTTTCAGAAAACAGCAACTTTCCTAATACCATTAGGAGTCTGTTCTTGGGAAAACACAAAACTTCAACTGCGGCTGCAGAGAGAGACAGAAACGGCCCTTAGAGATGCTCTGAGGGAAATAAACCACTTGAGGAAACCAAGGTCCTTCCACACCAGACAGAACCACTGCTGTAACATTCCATAGTCAACTCCCTTTTGACAGTGTCTCCGTCTAGTAAAGTAACATCCAATGGTAAGAAGTATGGGTTCCGAGGGCACTTCGTGGGGAATTCAGTGATAACCCTAATCAACACCGTCTCCGTCTACTAAAGCAACAACCAACGGTAAAAGGTGTAGGTTCCAAGGGGACTTCAGTGATATCCCCAATCAACAGCTCTAACATTCTGGCCCCAGTACACCTATACTATACTGCCGAAACCCGGGATTGAATGAGGGACCTTTAGATCTTCAGTCTAACACTCTCCCAACTGAGCTATTTCGGCACAAAAGTACAAAAAGTGGGGCCCCTCAGGCAGAAAACAAAACATCTCAGAATAACAACAGACCTTTCAGAAAACAGCAACTTTCCTAATACCATTAGGATTCTGTTCTTGGGAAAACACAAAACTTCAACTCCGGCTGCAGAGAGAGACAGAAACGGCCCTTAGAGATGCTCTGAGGGAAATAAACCACTTGAGGAAACCAAGGTCCTTCCACACCAGACAGAACCACTGCTGTAACATTCCATAGTCAACTCCCTTTTGACAGTGTCTCCGTCTAGTAAAGTAACATCCAATGGTAAGAAGTATGGGTTCCGAGGGGACTTTGTGGGGAATTCAGTGATAATCCTAATCAACACCGTCTCCGTCTAGTAAAGCAACAACCAACGGTACGAAGTATAGGTTCCAAGTGAACTTCAGTGATAACCCTAATCAACAGTTCTAACAATCTGGCCCCAGTACACCTATACAATACTGCCGAAACCCGGGATTGAATGAGGGACCTTTAGATCTTCAGTCTAACGCTCTCCCAACTGAGCTTTTTCGGCACAAAAGCACAAAAAGTGGGGCCCCTCAGGCAGAAAACAAAACATTTAGGAATAACGACAAACTTTTCAGAAAACAGCAACTTTCCTAATACCATTAGGAGTCTGTTCTTGGGAAAACACAAAACTTCAACTCCGGCTGCAGAGAGAGACAGAAACGGCCCTTAGAGATGCTCTGATGGAAATAAACCACTTGAGGAAGCCAAGGTCCTTCCACACCGGACAGAACCACTGCTGTAACGTTCCATAGTCAACTCCCTTTTGACAGTGTCTCCGTCTAGTAAAGTAACATCCAATGGTAAGAAGTATGGGTTCCGAGGGGACTTTGTGGGGAATTCAGTGATAATCCTAATCAACACCGTCTCCGTCTAGTAAAGCAACAACCAACGGTACGAAGTATAGGTTCCAAGTGAACTTCAGTGATAACCCTAATCAACAGTTCTAACAATCTGGCCCCAGTACACCTATACAATACTGCCGAAACCCGGGATTGAATGAGGGACCTTTAGATCTTCAGTCTAACGCTCTCCCAACTGAGCTATTTCGGCACAAAAGCACAAAAAGTGGGGCCCCTCAGGCAGAAAACAAAACATTTAGGAATAACGACAGACCTTTCAGAAAACAGCAACTTTCCTAATACCATTAGGAGTCTGTTCTTGGGAAAACACAAAACTTCAACTGCGGCTGCAGAGAGAGACAGAAACGGCCCTTAGAGATGCTCTGAGGGAAATAAACCACTTGAGGAAACCAAGGTCCTTCCACACCAGACAGAACCACTGCTGTAACATTCCATAGTCAACTCCCTTTTGACAGTGTCTCCGTCTAGTAAAGTAACATCCAATGGTAAGAAGTATGGGTTCCGAGGGCACTTCGTGGGGAATTCAGTGATAACCCTAATCAACACCGTCTCCGTCTACTAAAGCAACAACCAACGGTAAAAGGTGTAGGTTCCAAGGGGACTTCAGTGATATCCCCAATCAACAGTTCTAACAATCTGGCCCCAGTACACCTATACAATACTGCCGAAACCCGGGATTGAATGAGGGACCTTTAGATCTTCAGTCTAACGCTCTCCCAACTGAGCTTTTTCGGCACAAAAGCACAAAAAGTGGGGCCCCTCAGGCAGAAAACAAAACATTTAGGAATAACGACAAACTTTTCAGAAAACAGCAACTTTCCTAATACCATTAGGAGTCTGTTCTTGGGAAAACACAAAACTTCAACTGCGGCTGCAGAGAGAGACAGAAACGGCCCTTATAGATGCTCTGAGGGAAATAAACCACTTGAGGAAACCAAGGTCCTTCCACACCGGACAGAACCACTGCTGTAACGTTCCATAGTCAACTCCCTTTTGACAGTGTCTCCGTCTAGTAAAGTAACATCCAATGGTAAGAAGTATGGGTTCTGAGGGGACTTTGTGGGGAATTCAGTGATAACCCTAATCAACACTGTCTCCGTCTAGTAAAGCAACAACCAACGGTACGAAGTATAGGTTCCAAGTGAACTTCAGTGATAACCCTAATCAACAGTTCTAACAATCTGGCCCCAGTACACCTATACAATACTGCCGAAACCCGGGATTGAATGAGGGACCTTTAGATCTTCAGTCTAACGCTCTCCCAACTGAGCTATTTCGGCACAAAAGCACAAAAAGTGGGGCCCCCCAGGCAGAAAACAAAACATTTAGGAATAACGACAGACCTTTCAGAAAACAACAACTTTCCTAATACCATTAGGAGTCTGTTCTTGGGAAAACACAAAACTTCAACTGCAGCTGCAGAGAGAGACAGAAACGGCCCTTAGAGATGCTCTGAGGGAAATAAACCACTTGAGGAAACCAAGGTCCTTCCACACCGGACAGAACCACTGCTGTAACGTTCCATAGTCAACTCCCTTTTGACAGTGTCTCCGTCTAGTAAAGTAACATCCAATGGTAAGAAGTATGGGTTCCGAGGGCACTTCGTGGGGAATTCAGTGATAACCCTAATCAACACCGTCTCCGTCTACTAAAGCAACAACCAACGGTAAAAGGTGTAGGTTCCAAGGGGACTTCAGTGATATCCCCAATCAACAGCTCTAACATTCTGGCCCCAGTACACCTATACTGCCGAAACCCGGGATTGAACCAGGGACCTTTAGATCTTCAGTCTAACGCTCTCCCAACTGAGCTATTTCGGCACAAAAGCACAAAAAGTGGGGCCCCCCAGGCAGAAAACAAAACATTTAGGAATAACGACAGACCTTTCAGAAAACAACAACTTTCCTAATACCATTAGGAGTCTGTTCTTGGGAAAACACAAAACTTCAACTGCAGCTGCAGAGAGAGACAGAAACGGCCCTTAGAGATGCTCTGAGGGAAATAAACCACTTGAGGAAACCAAGGTCCTTCCACACCGGACAGAACCACTGCTGTAACGTTCCATAGTCAACTCCCTTTTGACAGTGTCTCCGTCTAGTAAAGTAACATCCAATGGTAAGAAGTATGGGTTCCGAGGGCACTTCGTGGGGAATTCAGTGATAACCCTAATCAACACCGTCTCCGTCTACTAAAGCAACAACCAACGGTAAAAGGTGTAGGTTCCAAGGGGACTTCAGTGATATCACCAATCAACAGCTCCAACATTCTGGCCCCAGTACACCTACACTATACTGCCGAAACCCGGGATTGAACCAGGGACCTTTAGATCTTCAGTCTAACGCTCTCCCAACTGAGCTATTTCGGCACAAAAGCACAAAAAGTGGGGCCCCTCAGGCAGAAAACAAAACATCTCGGAATAACAAAAGACCTTTCAGAAAACAGCAACTTTCCTAATACCATTAGGAGTCTGTTCTTGGGAAAACACAAAACTTCAACTGCGGCTGCAGAGAGAGACAGAAACCGCCCTTAGAGATGCTCTGAGGGAAATAAACCACTTGAGGAAACCAAGGTCCTTCCACACCAGACAGAACCACTGCTGTAACGTTCCATAGTCAACTCCCTTTTGACAGTGTCTCCGTCTAGTAAAGTAACATCCAATGGTAAGAAGTATGGGTTCCGAGGGGACTTCGTGGGGAATTCAGTGATAACCCTAATCAACGCCGTCTCCGTCTACTAAAGCAACAGTAAAAGGTGTAGGTTGCAAGGGGACTTCAGTGATATCCCCAATCAACAGCTCTAACAATCTGGCCCCAGTACAACTACAATACTGCCGAAAACCGGGATTAAACCAGGGACCTTTAGATCTTCAGTCTAACGCTCTCCCAACTGAGCTATTTCGGCACAAAAGCACAAAAAGTGGGGCCCCTCAGGCAGAAAACAAAACATCTCGGAATAACGACAGACCTTTCAGAAAACAGCAACTTTCCTAATACCATTAGGAGTCTGTTCTTGGGAAAACACAAAACTTCAACTGCGGCTGCAGAGAGAGACAGAAACGGCCCTTAGAGATGCTCTGAGGGAAATAAACCACTTGAGGAAACCAAGGTCCTTCCACACCAGACAGAACCACTGCTGTAACGTTCCATAGTCAACTCCCTTTTGACAGTGTCTCCGTCTAGTAAAGTAACATCCAATGGTAAGAAGTATGGGTTCTGAGGGGACTTTGTGGGGAATTCAGTGATAACCCTAATCAACACCGTCTCCGTCTAGTAAAGCAACAACCAACGGTACGAAGTATAGGTTCCAAGTGAACTTCAGTGATAACCCTAATCAACAGTTCTAACAATCTGGCCCGAGTACACCTATACTATACTGCCGAAACCCGGGATTGAATGAGGGACCTTTAGATCTTCAGTCTAACGCTCTCCCGACTGAGCTATTTGGGCAAAAAAGCACAAAAAGTGGGGCCCCTCAGGCAGAAAACAAAACATCTCGGAATAACAACAGACCTTTCAGAAAACAGCAACTTTCCTAATACCATTAGGAGTCTGTTCTTGGGAAAACACAAAACTTCAACTGCGGCTGCAGAGAGAGACAGAAACAGCCCTTATAGATGCTCTGAGGGAAATAAACCACTTGAGGAAACCAAGGTCCTTCCACACCGGACAGAACCACTGCTGTAACGTTCCATAGTCAACTCCCTTTTGACAGTGTCTCCGTCTAGTAAAGTAACATCCAATGGTAAGAAGTATGGGTTCAGAGGGCACTTCGTGGGGAATTCAGTGATAACCCTAATCAACGCCGTCTCCGTCTACTAAAGCAACGGTAAAAGGTGTAGGTTCCAAGGGGACTTCAGTGATATCCCCAATCAACAGCTCTAACAATCTGGCCCCAGTACACCTACAATACTGCCGAAACCCGGGATTAAACCAGGGACCTTTAGATCTTCAGTCTAACGCTCTCCCAACTGAGCTATTTCGGCACAAAAGCACAAAAAGTGGGGCCCCTCAGGCAGAAAACAAAACATCTCGGAATAACGACAGACCTTTCAGAAAACAGCAACTTTCCTAATACCATTAGGAGTCTGTTCTTGGGAAAACACAAAACTTCAACTGCGGCTGCAGAGAGAGACAGAAACGGCCCTTAGAGATGCTCTGAGGGAAATAAACCACTTGAGGAAATCAAGGTCCTTCCACACCAGACAGAACAACTGCTGTAACATTCCATAGTCAACTCCCTTTTGACAGTGTCTCCGTCTAGAAAAGTAACATCCAATGGTAAGAAGTATGGGTTCCGAGGGGACTTCGTGGGGTATTCAGTGATAACCCTGATCAACACCATCTCCGTCTAGTAAAGCAACAACCAACGGTAAAAGGTGTAGGTTCCAAGGGGACTTCAGTGATATCCCCAATCAACAGCTCTAACAATCTGGCCCCAGTACACCTACAATACTGCCGAAACCCGGGATTAAACCAGGGACCTTTAGATCTTCAGTCTAACGCTCTCCCAACTGAGCTATTTCGGCACAAAAGCACAAAAAGTGGGGCCCCTCAGGCAGAAAACAAAACATCTCGGAATAACGACAGACCTTTCAGAAAACAGCAACTTTCCTAATACCATTAGGAGTCTGTTCTTGGGAAAACACAAAACTTCAACTGCGCCTGCAGAGAGAGACAGAAACGGCCCTTAGAGATGCTCTGAGGGAAATAAACCACTTGAGGAAACCAAGGTCCTTCCACACCGGACAGAACCACTGCTGTAACGTTCCATAGTCAACTCCCTTTTGACAGTGTCTCCGTCTAGTAAAGTAACATCCAATGGTAAGAAGTATGGGTTCCGAGGGCACTTCGTGGGGAATTCAGTGATAACCCTAATCAACACCGTCTCCGTCTACTAAAGCAACAACCAACGGTAAAAGGTGTAGGTTCCAAGGGGACTTCAGTGATATCCCCAATCAACAGCTCTAACAATCTGGCCCCAGTACACCTACAATACTGCCGAAACCCGGGATTAAACCAGGGACCTTTAGATCTTCAGTCTAACGCTCTCCCAACTGAGCTATTTCGGCACAAAAGCACAAAAAGTGGGGCCCCTCAGGCAGAAAACAAAACATCTCGGAATAACGACAGACCTTTCAGAAAACAGCAACTTTCCTAATACCATTAGGAGTCTGTTCTTGGGAAAACACAAAACTTCAACTGCGGCTGCAGAGAGAGACAGAAACGGCCCTTAGAGATGCTCTGAGGGAAATAAACCACTTGAGGAAATCAAGGTCCTTCCACACCAGACAGAACAACTGCTGTAACATTCCATAGTCAACTCCCTTTTGACAGTGTCTCCGTCTAGAAAAGTAACATCCAATGGTAAGAAGTATGGGTTCCGAGGGGACTTCGTGGGGTATTCAGTGATAACCCTGATCAACACCATCTCCGTCTAGTAAAGCAACAACCAACGGTAAAAGGTGTAGGTTCCAAGGGGACTTCAGTGATATCCCCAATCAACAGCTCTAACAATCTGGCCCCAGTACACCTACAATACTGCCGAAACCCGGGATTAAACCAGGGACCTTTAGATCTTCAGTCTAACGCTCTCCCAACTGAGCTATTTCGGCACAAAAGCACAAAAAGTGGGGCCCCTCAGGCAGAAAACAAAACATCTCGGAATAACGACAGACCTTTCAGAAAACAGCAACTTTCCTAATACCATTAGGAGTCTGTTCTTGGGAAAACACAAAACTTCAACTGCGCCTGCAGAGAGAGACAGAAACGGCCCTTAGAGATGCTCTGAGGGAAATAAACCACTTGAGGAAACCAAGGTCCTTCCACACCGGACAGAACCACTGCTGTAACGTTCCATAGTCAACTCCCTTTTGACAGTGTCTCCGTCTAGTAAAGTAACATCCAATGGTAAGAAGTATGGGTTCCGAGGGCACTTCGTGGGGAATTCAGTGATAACCCTAATCAACACCGTCTCCGTCTACTAAAGCAACAACCAACGGTAAAAGGTGTAGGTTCCAAGGGGACTTCAGTGATATCCCCAATCAACAGCTCTAACAATCTGGCCCCAGTACACCTACAATACTGCCGAAACCCGGGATTAAACCAGGGACCTTTAGATCTTCAGTCTAACGCTCTCCCAACTGAGCTATTTCGGCACAAAAGCACAAAAAGTGGGGCCCCTCAGGCAGAAAACAAAACATCTCGGAATAACGACAGACCTTTCAGAAAACAGCAACTTTCCTAATACCATTAGGAGTCTGTTCTTGGGAAAACACAAAACTTCAACTGCGGCTGCAGAGAGAGACAGAAACGGCCCTTAGAGATGCTCTGAGGGAAATAAACCACTTGAGGAAACCAAGGTCCTTCCACACCAGACAGAACAACTGCTGTAACATTCCATAGTCAACTCCCTTTTGACAGTGTCTCCGTCTAGTAAAGTAACATCCAATGGTAAGAAGTATGGGTTCCGAGGGCACTTCGTGGGGAATTCAGCTATAACCCTAATCAACACCGTCTCCGTCTACTAAAGCAACAACCAACGGTAAAAGGTGCAGGTTCCAAGGGGACTTCAGTGATATCCCCAATCAACAGCTCTAACATTCTGGCCCCAGTACACCTATACTATACTGCCGAAAGCCGGGATTGAACCAGGGACCTTTAGATCTTCAGTCTAACGCTCTCCCAACTGAGCTATTTCGGCACAAAAGCACAAAAAGTGGGGCCCCTCAGGCAGAAAACAAAACATCTCGGAATAACGACAGACCTTTCAGAAAACAGCAACTTTCCTAATACCATTAGGAGTCTGTTCTTGGGAAAACACAAAACTTCAACTGCGGCTGCAGAGAGAGACAGAAACGGCCCTTAGAGATGCTCTGAGGGAAATAAACCACTTGAGGAAACCAAGGTCCTTCCACACCAGACAGAACCACTGCTGTAACGTTCCATAGTCAACTCCCTTTTGACAGTGTCTCCGTCTAGTAAAGTAACATCCAATGGTAAGAAGTATGGGTTCTGAGGGGACTTTGTGGGGAATTCAGTGATAACCCTAATCAACACCGTCTCCGTCTAGTAAAGCAACAACCAACGGTACGAAGTATAGGTTCCAAGTGAACTTCAGTGATAACCCTAATCAACAGTTCTAACAATCTGGCCCCAGTACACCTATACTATACTGCCGAAACCCGGGATTGAACCAGGGACCTTTAGATCTTCAGTCTAACGCTCTCCCAAATGAGCTATTTCGGCACAAAAGCACAAAAAGTGGGGCCCCTCAGGCAGAAAACAAAACATCTCGGAATAACAACAGACCTTTCAGAAAACAGCAACTTTCCTAATACCATTAGGAGTCTGTTCTTGGGAAAACACAAAACTTCAACTGCGGCTGCAGAGAGAGACAGAAACGGCCCTTAGAGATGCTCTGAGGGAAATAAACCACTTGAGGAAACCAAGGTCCTTCCACACCAGACAGAACCACTGCTGTAACGTTCCATAGTCAACTCCCTTTTGACAGTGTCTCCGTCTAGTAAAGTAACATCCAATGGTAAGAAGTATGGGTTCCGAGGGGACTTCGTGGGGAATTCAGTGATAACCCTAATCAACGCCGTCTCCGTCTACTAAAGCAACGGTAAAAGGTGTAGGTTCCAAGGGGACTTCAGTGATATCCCCAATCAACAGCTCTAACAATCTGGCCCCAGTACACCTACAATACTGCCGAAACCCGGGATTAAACCAGGGACCTTTAGATCTTCAGTCTAACGCTCTCCCAACTGAGCTATTTCGGCACAAAAGCACAAAAAGTGGGGCCCCTCAGGCAGAAAACAAAACATCTCGGAATAACGACAGACCTTTCAGAAAACAGCAACTTTCCTAATACCATTAGGAGTCTGTTCTTGGGAAAACACAAAACTTCAACTGCGGCTGCAGAGAGAGACAGAAACAGCCCTTATAGATGCTCTGAGGGAAATAAACCACTTGAGGAAACCAAGGTCCTTCGACACCGGACAGAACCACTGCTGTAACGTTCCATAGTCAACTCCCTTTTGACAGTGTCTCCGTCTAGTAAAGTAACATCCAATGGTAAGAAGTATGGGTTCCGAGGGCACTTCGTGGGGAATTCAGTGATAACCCTAATCAACACCGTCTCCGTCTACTAAAGCAACAACCAACGGTAAAAGGTGTAGGTTCCAAGGGGACTTCAGTGATATACCCAATCAACAGCTCTAACATTCTGGCCCCAGTACACCTATACTATACTGCCGAAACCCGGGATTGAACCAGGGACCTTTAGATCTTCAGTCTAACGCTCTCCCAACTGAGCGATTTCGGCACAAAAGCACAAAAAGTGGGGCCCCTCAGGCAGAAAACAAAACATCTCGGAATAACAACAGACCTTTCAGAAAACAGCAACTTTCCTAATACCATTAGGAGTCTGTTCTTGGGAAAACACAAAACTTCAACTGCGGCTGCAGAGAGAGACAGAAACAGCCCTTATAGATGCTCTGAGGGAAATAAACCACTTGAGGAAACCAAGGTCCTTCCACACCGGACAGAACCACTGCTGTAACGTTCCATAGTCAACTCCCTTTTGACAGTGTCTCCGTCTAGTAAAGTAACATCCAATGGTAAGAAGTATGGGTTCAGAGGGCACTTCGTGGGGAATTCAGTGATAACCCTAATCAACACCGTCTCCGTCTACTAAAGCAACAACCAACGGTAAAAGGTGTAGGTTCCAAGGGGACTTCAGTGATAACCCCAATCAACAGCTCTAACAATCTGGCCCCAGTACACCTAAAATACTGCCGAAACCCGGGATTAAACCAGGGACCTTTAGATCTTCAGTCTAACGCTCTCCCAACTGAGCTATTTCGGCACAAAAGCACAAAAAGTGGGGCCCCTCAGGCAGAAAACAAAACATCTCGGAATAACGACAGACCTTTCAGAAAACAGCAACTTTCCTAATACCATTAAGAGTCTGTTCTTGGGAAAACACAAAACTTCAACTGCGGCTGCAGAGAGAGACAGAAACGGCCCTTAGAGATGCTCTGAGGGAAATAAACCACTTGAGGAAACCAAGGTCCTTCCACACCAGACAGAACAACTGCTGTAACATTCCATAGTCAACTCCCTTTTGACAGTGTCTCCGTCTAGTAAAGTAACATCCAATGGTAAGAAGTATGGGTTCCGAGGGGACTTCGTGGGGAATTCAGTGATAACCCTAATCAACACCATCTCCGTCTACTAAAGCAACAACCAACGGTAAAAGGTGTAGGTTCCAAGGGGACTTCAGTGATATCCCCAATCAACAGCTCTAACATTCTGGCCCCAGTACACCTATACTATACTGCCGAAACCCGGGATTGAACCAGGGACCTTTAGATCTTCAGTCTAACGCTCTCCCAACTGAGCTATTTCGGCACAAAAGCACAAAAAGTGGGGCCCCTCAGGCAGAAAACAAAACATCTCGGAATAACAACAGACCTTTCAGAAAACAGCAACTTTCCTAATACCATTAGGAGTCTGTTCTTGGGAAAACACAAAACTTCAACTGCGGCTGCAGAGAGAGACAGAAACGGCCCTTAGAGATGCTCTGAGGGAAATAAACCACTTGAGGAAACCAAGGTCCTTCCACACCAGACAGAACCACTGCTGTAACGTTCCATAGTCAACTCCCTTTTGACAGTGTCTCCGTCTAGTAAAGTAACATCCAATGGTAAGAAGTATGGGTTCCGAGGGGACTTCGTGGGGAATTCAGTGATAACCCTAATCAACGCCGTCTCCGTCTACTAAAGCAACAGTAAAAGGTGTAGGTTGCAAGGGGACTTCAGTGATATCCCCAATCAACAGCTCTAACAATCTGGCCCCAGTACACCTACAATACTGCCGAAACCCGGGATTAAACCAGGGACCTTTAGATCTTCAGTCTAACGCTCTCCCAACTGAGCTATTTCGGCACAAAAGCACAAAAAGTGGGGCCCCTCAGGCAGAAAACAAAACATCTCGGAATAACGACAGACCTTTCAGAAAACAGCAACTTTCCTAATACCATTAGGAGTCTGTTCTTGGGAAAACACAAAACTTCAACTGCGGCTGCAGAGAGAGACAGAAACGGCCCTTAGAGATGCTCTGAGGGAAATAAACCACTTGAGGAAACCAAGGTCCTTCCACACCAGACAGAACCACTGCTGTAACGTTCCATAGTCAACTCCCTTTTGACAGTGTCTCCGTCTAGTAAAGTAACATCCAATGGTAAGAAGTATGGGTTCTGAGGGGACTTTGTGGGGAATTCAGTGATAACCCTAATCAACACCGTCTCCGTCTAGTAAAGCAACAACCAACGGTACGAAGTATAGGTTCCAAGTGAACTTCAGTGATAACCCTAATCAACAGTTCTAACAATCTGGCCCCAGTACACCTATACTATACTGCCGAAACCCGGGATTGAACCAGGGACCTTTAGATCTTCAGTCTAACGCTCTCCCAACTGAGCTATTTCGGCACAAAAGCACAAAAAGTGGGGCCCCCCAGGCAGAAAACAAAACATTTAGGAATAACGACAGACCTTTCAGAAAACAACAACTTTCCTAATACCATTAGGAGTCTGTTCTTGGGAAAACACAAAACTTCAACTGCAGCTGCAGAGAGAGACAGAAACGGCCCTTAGAGATGCTCTGAGGGAAATAAACCACTTGAGGAAACCAAGGTCCTTCCACACCGGACAGACCCACTGCTGTAACGTTCCATAGTCAACTCCCTTTTGACAGTGTCTCCGTCTAGTAAAGTAACATCCAATGGTAAGAAGTATGGGTTCCGAGGGCACTTCGTGGGGAATTCAGTGATAACCCTAATCAACACCGTCTCCGTCTACTAAAGCAACAACCAACGGTAAAAGGTGTAGGTTCCAAGGGGACTTCAGTGATATCCCCAATCAACAGCTATAACATTCTGGCCCCAGTACACCTATACTATACTGCCGAAACCCGGGATTGAACCAGGGACCTTTAGATCTTCAGTCTAACGCTCTCCCAAATGAGCTATTTCGGCACAAAAGCACAAAAAGTGGGGCCCCTCAGACAGAAAACAAAACATCTCGGAATAACAACAGACCTTTCAGAAAACAGCAACTTTCCTAATACCATTAGGAGTCTGTTCTTGGGAAAACACAAAACTTCAACTGCGGCTGCAGAGAGAGACAGAAACGGCCCTTAGAGATGCTCTGAGGGAAATAAACCACTTGAGGAAACCAAGGTCCTTCCACACCAGACAGAACCACTGCTGTAACGTTCCATAGTCAACTCCCTTTTGACAGTGTCTCCGTCTAGTAAAGTAACATCCAATGGTAAGAAGTATGGGTTCCGAGGGGACTTCGTGGGGAATTCAGTGATAACCCTAATCAACGCCGTCTCCGTCTACTAAAGCAACGGTAAAAGGTGTAGGTTCCAAGGGGACTTCAGTGATATCCCCAATCAACAGCTCTAACAATCTGGCCCCAGTACACCTACAATACTGCCGAAACCCGGGATTAAACCAGGGACCTTTAGATCTTCAGTCTAACGCTCTCCCAACTGAGCTATTTCGGCACAAAAGCACAAAAAGTGGGGCCCCTCAGGCAGAAAACAAAACATCTCGGAATAACGACAGACCTTTCAGAAAACAGCAACTTTCCTAATACCATTAGGAGTCTGTTCTTGGGAAAACACAAAACTTCAACTGCGGCTGCAGAGAGAGACAGAAACAGCCCTTATAGATGCTCTGAGGGAAATAAACCACTTGAGGAAACCAAGGTCCTTCGACACCGGACAGAACCACTGCTGTAACGTTCCATAGTCAACTCCCTTTTGACAGTGTCTCCGTCTAGTAAAGTAACATCCAATGGTAAGAAGTATGGGTTCCGAGGGCACTTCGTGGGGAATTCAGTGATAACCCTAATCAACACCGTCTCCGTCTACTAAAGCAACAACCAACGGTAAAAGGTGTAGGTTCCAAGGGGACTTCAGTGATATACCCAATCAACAGCTCTAACATTCTGGCCCCAGTACACCTATACTATACTGCCGAAACCCGGGATTGAACCAGGGACCTTTAGATCTTCAGTCTAACGCTCTCCCAACTGAGCTATTTCGGCACAAAAGCACAAAAAGTGGGGCCCCTCAGGCAGAAAACAAAACATCTCGGAATAACAACAGACCTTTCAGAAAACAGCAACTTTCCTAATACCATTAGGAGTCTGTTCTTGGGAAAACACAAAACTTCAACTGCGGCTGCAGAGAGAGACAGAAACAGCCCTTATAGATGCTCTGAGGGAAATAAACCACTTGAGGAAACCAAGGTCCTTCCACACCGGACAGAACCACTGCTGTAACGTTCCATAGTCAACTCCCTTTTGACAGTGTCTCCGTCTAGTAAAGTAACATCCAATGGTAAGAAGTATGGGTTCAGAGGGCACTTCGTGGGGAATTCAGTGATAACCCTAATCAACACCGTCTCCGTCTACTAAAGCAACAACCAACGGTAAAAGGTGTAGGTTCCAAGGGGACTTCAGTGATAACCCCAATCAACAGCTCTAACAATCTGGCCCCAGTACACCTACAATACTGCCGAAACACGGGATTAAACCAGGGACCTTTAGATCTTCAGTCTAACGCTCTCCCAACTGAGCTATTTCGGCACAAAAGCACAAAAAGTGGGGCCCCTCAGGCAGAAAACAAAACATCTCGGAATAACGACAGACCTTTCAGAAAACAGCAACTTTCCTAATACCATTAGGAGTCTGTTCTTGGGAAAACACAAAACTTCAACTGCGGCTGCAGAGAGAGACAGAAACGGCCCTTAGAGATGCTCTGAGGGAAATAAACCACTTGAGGAAACCAAGGTCCTTCCACACCAGACAGAACCACTGCTGTAACGTTCCATAGTCAACTCCCTTTTGACAGTGTCTCCGTCTAGTAAAGTAACATCCAATGGTAAGAAGTATGGGTTCTGAGGGGACTTTGTGGGGAATTCAGTGATAACCCTAATCAACACCGTCTCCGTCTAGTAAAGCAACAACCAACGGTACGAAGTATAGGTTCCAAGTGAACTTCAGTGATAACCCTAATCAACAGTTCTAACAATCTGGCCCCAGTACACCTATACTATACTGCCGAACCCCGGGATTGAACCAGGGACCTTTAGATCTTCAGTCTAACGCTCTCCCAACTGAGCTATTTCGGCACAAAAGCACAAAAAGTGGGGCCCCCCAGGCAGAAAACAAAACATTTAGGAATAACGACAGACCTTTCAGAAAACAACAACTTTCCTAATACCATTAGGAGTCTGTTCTTGGGAAAACACAAAACTTCAACTGCAGCTGCAGAGAGAGACAGAAACGGCCCTTAGAGATGCTCTGAGGGAAATAAACCACTTGAGGAAACCAAGGTCCTTCCACACCGGACAGACCCACTGCTGTAACGTTCCATAGTCAACTCCCTTTTGACAGTGTCTCCGTCTAGTAAAGTAACATCCAATGGTAAGAAGTATGGGTTCCGAGGGCACTTCGTGGGGAATTCAGTGATAACCCTAATCAACACCGTCTCCGTCTACTAAAGCAACAACCAACGGTAAAAGGTGTAGGTTCCAAGGGGACTTCAGTGATATCCCCAATCAACAGCTATAACATTCTGGCCCCAGTACACCTATACTATACTGCCGAAACCCGGGATTGAACCAGGGACCTTTAGATCTTCAGTCTAACGCTCTCCCAAATGAGCTATTTCGGCACAAAAGCACAAAAAGTGGGGCCCCTCAGACAGAAAACAAAACATCTCGGAATAACAACAGACCTTTCAGAAAACAGCAACTTTCCTAATACCATTAGGAGTCTGTTCTTGGGAAAACACAAAACTTCAACTGCGGCTGCAGAGAGAGACAGAAACGGCCCTTAGAGATGCTCTGAGGGAAATAAACCACTTGAGGAAACCAAGGTCCTTCCACACCAGACAGAACCACTGCTGTAACGTTCCATAGTCAACTCCCTTTTGACAGTGTCTCCGTCTAGTAAAGTAACATCCAATGGTAAGAAGTATGGGTTCCGAGGGGACTTCGTGGGGAATTCAGTGATAACCCTAATCAACGCCGTCTCCGTCTACTAAAGCAACGGTAAAAGGTGTAGGTTCCAAGGGGACTTCAGTGATATCCCCAATCAACAGCTCTAACAATCTGGCCCCAGTACACCTACAATACTGCCGAAACCCGGGATTAAACCAGGGACCTTTAGATCTTCAGTCTAACGCTCTCCCAACTGAGCTATTTCGGCACAAAAGCACAAAAAGTGGGGCCCCTCAGGCAGAAAACAAAACATCTCGGAATAACGACAGACCTTTCAGAAAACAGCAACTTTCCTAATACCATTAGGAGTCTGTTCTTGGGAAAACACAAAACTTCAACTGCGGCTGCAGAGAGAGACAGAAACAGCCCTTATAGATGCTCTGAGGGAAATAAACCACTTGAGGAAACCAAGGTCCTTCGACACCGGACAGAACCACTGCTGTAACGTTCCATAGTCAACTCCCTTTTGACAGTGTCTCCGTCTAGTAAAGTAACATCCAATGGTAAGAAGTATGGGTTCCGAGGGCACTTCGTGGGGAATTCAGTGATAACCCTAATCAACACCGTCTCCGTCTACTAAAGCAACAACCAACGGTAAAAGGTGTAGGTTCCAAGGGGACTTCAGTGATAACCCCAATCAACAGCTCTAACAATCTGGCCCCAGTACACCTACAATACTGCCGAAACACGGGATTAAACCAGGGACCTTTAGATCTTCAGTCTAACGCTCTCCCAACTGAGCTATTTCGGCACAAAAGCACAAAAAGTGGGGCCCCTCAGGCAGAAAACAAAACATCTCGGAATAACGACAGACCTTTCAGAAAACAGCAACTTTCCTAATACCATTAGGAGTCTGTTCTTGGGAAAACACAAAACTTCAACTGCGGCTGCAGAGAGAGACAGAAACGGCCCTTAGAGATGCTCTGAGGGAAATAAACCACTTGAGGAAACCAAGGTCCTTCCACACCGGACAGAACCACTGCTGTAACGTTCCATAGTCAACTCCCTTTTGACAGTGTCTCCGTCTAGTAAAGTAACATCCAATGGTAAGAAGTATGGGTTCAGAGGGCACTTCGTGGGGAATTCAGTGATAACCCTAATCAACACCGTCTCCGTCTACTAAAGCAACAACCAACGGTAAAAGGTGTAGGTTCCAAGGGGACTTCAGTGATAACCCCAATCAACAGCTCTAACAATCTGGCCCCAGTACACCTACAATACTGCCGAAACACGGGATTAAACCAGGGACCTTTAGATCTTCAGTCTAACGCTCTCCCAACTGAGCTATTTCGGCACAAAAGCACAAAAAGTGGGGCCCCTCAGGCAGAAAACAAAACATCTCGGAATAACGACAGACCTTTCAGAAAACAGCAACTTTCCTAATACCATTAGGAGTCTGTTCTTGGGAAAACACAAAACTTCAACTGCGGCTGCAGAGAGAGACAGAAACGGCCCTTAGAGATGCTCTGAGGGAAATAAACCACTTGAGGAAACCAAGGTCCTTCCACACCAGACAGAACAACTGCTGTAACATTCCATAGTCAACTCCCTTTTGACAGTGTCTCCGTCTAGTAAAGTAACATCCAATGGTAAGAAGTATGGGTTCCGAGGGGACTTCGTGGGGAATTCAGTGATAACCCTAATCAACACCATCTCCGTCTACTAAAGCAACAACCAACGGTAAAAGGTGTAGGTTCCAAGGGGACTTCAGTGATATCCCCAATCAACAGCTCTAACATTCTGGCCCCAGTACACCTATACTATACTGCCGAAACCCGGGATTGAACCAGGGACCTTTAGATCTTCAGTCTAACGCTCTCCCAACTGAGCTATTTCGGCACAAAAGCACAAAAAGTGGGGCCCCTCAGGCAGAAAACAAAACATTTAGGAATAACGACAGACCTTTCAGAAAACAACAACTTTCCTAATACCATTAGGAGTCTGTTCTTGGGAAAATACAAAACTTCAACTGCAGCTGCAGAGAGAGACAGAAACGGCCCTTAGAGATGCTCTGAGGGAAATAAACCACTTGAGGAAACCAAGGTCCTTCCACACCAGACAGAACAACTGCTGTAACATTCCATAGTCAACTCCCTTTTGACAGTGTCTCCGTCTAGTAAAGTAACATCCAATGGTAAGAAGTATGGGTTCCGAGGGCACTTCGTGGGGAATTCAGTGATAACCCTAATCAACACCGTCTCCGTCTACTAAAGCAACAACCAACGGTAAAAGGTGTAGGTTCCAAGGGGACTTCAGTGATAACCCCAATCAACAGCTCTAACAATCTGGCCCCAGTACACCTACAATACTGCCGAAACCCGGGATTAAACCAGGGACCTTTAGATGTTCAGTCTAACGCTCTCCCAACTGAGCTATTTCGGCACAAAAGCACAAAAAGTGGGGCCCCTCAGGCAGAAAACAAAACATCTCGGAATAACGACAGACCTTTCAGAAAACAGCAACTTTCCTAATACCATTAGGAGTCTGTTCTTGGGAAAACACAAAACTTCAACTGCGGCTGCAGAGAGAGACAGAAACGGCCCTTAGAGATGCTCTGAGGGAAATAAACCACTTGAGGAAACCAAGGTCCTTCCACACCAGACAGAACAACTGCTGTAACATTCCATAGTCAACTCCCTTTTGATAGTGTCTCCGTCTAGTAAAGTAACATCCAATGGTAAGAAGTATGGGTTCCGAGGGGACTTCGTGGGGAATTCAGTGATAACCCTAATCAACACCATCTCCGTCTACTAAAGCAACAACCAACGGTAAAAGGTGTAGGTTCCAAGGGGACTTCAGTGATAACCCCAATCAACAGCTCTAACAATCTGGCCCCAGTACACCTACAATACTGCCGAAACCCGGGATTAAACCAGGGACCTTTAGATCTTCAGTCTAACGCTCTCCCAACTGAGCTATTTCGGCACAAAAGCACAAAAAGTGGGGCCCCTCAGGCAGAAAACAAAACATCTCGGAATAACGACAGACCTTTCAGAAAACAGCAACTTTCCTAATACCATTAGGAGTCTGTTCTTGGGAAAACACAAAACTTCAACTGCGGCTGCAGAGAGAGACAGAAACGGCCCTTAGAGATGCTCTGAGGGAAATAAACCACTTGAGGAAACCAAGGTCCTTCCACACCAGACAGAACCACTGCTGTAACGTTCCATAGTCAACTCCCTTTTGACAGTGTCTCCGTCTAGTAAAGTAACATCCAATGGTAAGAAGTATGGGTTCCGAGGGGACTTCGTGGGGAATTCAGTGATAACCCTAATCAACACCGTCTCCGTCTACTAAAGCAACAACCAACGGTAAAAGGTGTAGGTTCCAAGGGGACTTCAGTGATATCCCCAATCAACAGCTCTAACATTCTGGCCCCGGTACACCTATACTATACTGCCGAAACCCAGGATTGAACCAGGGACCTTTAGATCTTCAGTCTAACGCTCTCCCAACTGAGCTATTTCGGCACAAAAGCACAAAAAGTGGGGCCCCTCAGGCAGAAAAAAAAACATTTAGGAATAACGACAGACCTTTCAGAAAACAACAACTTTCCTAATACCATTAGGAGTCTGTTCTTGGGAAAATACAAAACTTCAACTGCAGCTGCAGAGAGAGACAGAAACGGCCCTTAGAGATGCTCTGAGGGAAATAAACCACTTGAGGAAACCAAGGTCCTTCCACACCAGACAGAACAACTGCTGTAACATTCCATAGTCAACTCCCTTTTGACAGTGTCTCCGTCTAGTAAAGTAACATCCAATGGTAAGAAGTATGGGTTCCGAGGGCACTTCGTGGGGAATTCAGTGATAACCCTAATCAACACCGTCTCCGTCTACTAAAGCAACAACCAACGGTAAAAGGTGTAGGTTCCAAGGGGACTTCAGTGATAACCCCAATCAACAGCTCTAACAATCGGGCCCCAGTACACCTACAATACTGCCGAAACCCGGGATTAAACCAGGGACCTTTAGATCTTCAGTTTAACGCTCTCCCAACTGAGCTATTTCGGCACAAAAGCACAAAAAGTGGGGCCCCTCAGGCAGAAAACAAAACATCTCGGAATAACAACAGACCTTTCAGAAAACAGCAACTTTCCTAATACCATTAGGAGTCTGTTCTTGGGAAAACACAAAACTTCAACTGCGGCTGCAGAGAGAGACAGAAACAGCCCTTATAGATGCTCTGAGGGAAATAAACCACTTGAGGAAACCAAGGTCCTTCCACACCAGACAGAACAACTGCTGTAACATTCCATAGTCAACTCCCTTTTGACAGTGTCTCCGTCTAGTAAAGTAACATCCAATGGTAAGAAGTATGGGTTCAGAGGGCACTTCGTGGGGAATTCAGTGATAACCCTAATCAACACCGTCTCCGTCTACTAAAGCAACAACCAACGGTAAAAGGTGTAGGTTCCAAGGGGACTTCAGTGATATCCCCAATCAACAGCTCTAACATTCTGGCCCCAGTACACCTATACTATACTATGGTTTCCTCAAGTGGTTTATTTCCTGGACTCCAGGAAACCAAGGTCCTTCCACACCAGACAGAACAACTGCTGTAACATTCCATAGTCAACTCCCTTTTGACAGTGTCTCCGTCTAGTAAAGTAACATCCAATGGTAAGAAGTATGGGTTCCGAGGGGACTTCGTGGGGAATTCAGTGATAACCCTAATCAACACCATCTCCGTCTACTAAAGCAACAACCAACGGTAAAAGGTGTAGGTTCCAAGGGGACTTAAGTGATAACCCCAATCAACAGCTCTAACAATCTGGCCCCAGTACACCTACAATACTGCCGAAACCCGGGATTAAACCAGGGACCTTTAGATCTTCAGTCTAACGCTCTCCCAACTGAGCTATTTCGGCACAAAAGCACAAAAAGTGGGGCCCCTCAGGCAGAAAACAAAACATCTCGGAATAACGACAGACCTTTCAGAAAACAGCAACTTTCCTAATACCATTAGGAGTCTGTTCTTGGGAAAACACAAAACTTCAACTGCGGCTGCAGAGAGAGACAGAAACAGCCCTTATAGATGCTCTGAGGGAAATAAACCACTTGAGGAAACCAAGGTCCTTCCACACCGGACAGAACCACTGCTGTAACGTTCCATAGTCAACTCCCTTTTGACAGTGTCTCCGTCTAGTAAAGTAACATCCAATGGTAAGAAGTATGGGTTCAGAGGGCACTTCGTGGGGAATTCAGTGATAACCCTAATCAACACCGTCTCCGTCTACTAAAGCAACGGTAAAAGGTGTAGGTTCCAAGGGGACTTCAGTGATATCCCCAATCAACAGCTCTAACATTCTGGCCCCAGTACACCTACAATACTGCCGAAACCCGGGATTGAACCAGGGACCTTTAGATCTTCAGTCTAACGCTCTCCCAACTGAGCTATTTCGGCACAAAAGCACAAAAAGTGGGGCCCCTCAGGCAGAAAACAAAACATTTAGGAATAACGACAGACCTTTCAGAAAACAACAACTTTCCTAATACCATTAGGAGTCTGTTCTTGGGAAAATACAAAACTTCAACTGCAGCTGCAGAGAGAGACAGAAACGGCCCTTAGAGATTCTCTGAGGGAAATAAACCACTTGAGGAAACCAAGGTCCTTCCACACCAGACAGAACAACTGCTGTAACATTCCATAGTCAACTCCCTTTTGACAGTGTCTCCGTCTAGTAAAGTAACATCCAATGGTAAGAAGTATGGGTTCCGAGGGCACTTCGTGGGGAATTCAGTGATAACCCTAATCAACACCGTCTCCGTCTACTAAAGCAACAACCAACGGTAAAAGGTGTAGGTTCCAAGGGGACTTCAGTGATAACCCCAATCAACAGCTCTAACAATCTGGCCCCAGTACACCTACAATACTGCCGAAACCCGGGATTAAACCAGGGACCTTTAGATCTTCAGTCTAACGCTCTCCCAACTGAGCTATTTCGGCACAAAAGCACAAAAAGTGGGGCCCCTCAGGCAGAAAACAAAACATCTCGGAATAACGACAGACCTTTCAGAAAACAGCAACTTTCCTAATACCATTAGGAGTCTGTTCTTGGGAAAACACAAAACTTCAACTGCGGCTGCAGAGAGAGACAGAAACAGCCCTTATAGATGCTCTGAGGGAAATAAACCACTTGAGGAAACCAAGGTCCTTCGACACCGGACAGAACCACTGCTGTAACGTTCCATAGTCAACTCCCTTTTGACAGTGTCTCCGTCTAGTAAAGTAACATCCAATGGTAAGAAGTATGGGTTCCGAGGGCACTTCGTGGGGAATTCAGTGATAACCCTAATCAACACCGTCTCCGTCTACTAAAGCAACAACCAACGGTAAAAGGTGTAGGTTCCAAGGGGACTTCAGTGATATCCCCAATCAACAGCTCTAACATTCTGGCCCCAGTACACGTATACTATACTGCCGAAACCCGGGATTGAACCAGGGACCTTTAGATCTTCAGTCTAACGCTCTCCCAACTGAGCTATTTCGGCACAAAAGCACAAAAAGTGGGGCCCCTCAGGCAGAAAACAAAACATCTCGGAATAACAACAGACCTTTCAGAAAACAGCAACTTTCCTAATACCATTAGGAGTCTGTTCTTGGGAAAACACAAAACTTCAACTGCGGCTGCAGAGAGAGACAGAAACAGCCCTTATAGATGCTCTGAGGGAAATAAACCACTTGAGGAAACCAAGGTCCTTCCACACCGGACAGAACCACTGCTGTAACGTTCCATAGTCAACTCCCTTTTGACAGTGTCTCCGTCTAGTAAAGTAACATCCAATGGTAAGAAGTATGGGTTCAGAGGGCACTTCGTGGGGAATTCAGTGATAACCCTAATCAACACCGTCTCCGTCTACTAAAGCAACGGTAAAAGGTGTAGGTTCCAAGGGGACTTCAGTGATATCCCCAATCAACAGCTCTAACATTCTGGCCCCAGTACACCTATACTATACTGCCGAAACCCGGGATTGAACCAGGGACCTTTAGATCTTCAGTCTAACGCTCTCCCAACTGAGCTATTTCGGCACAAAAGCACAAAAAGTGGGGCCCCTCAGGCAGAAAACAAAACATTTAGGAATAACGACAGACCTTTCAGAAAACAACAACTTTCCTAATACCATTAGGAGTCTGTTCTTGGGAAAATACAAAACTTCAACTGCAGCTGCAGAGAGAGACAGAAACGGCCCTTAGAGATTCTCTGAGGGAAATAAACCACTTGAGGAAACCAAGGTCCTTCCACACCAGACAGAACAACTGCTGTAACATTCCATAGTCAACTCCCTTTTGACAGTGTCTCCGTCTAGTAAAGTAACATCCAATGGTAAGAAGTATGGGTTCCGAGGGCACTTCGTGGGGAATTCAGTGATAACCCTAATCAACACCGTCTCCGTCTACTAAAGCAACAACCAACGGTAAAAGGTGTAGGTTCCAAGGGGACTTCAGTGATAACCCCAATCAACAGCTCTAACAATCTGGCCCCAGTACACCTACAATACTGCCGAAACCCGGGATTAAACCAGGGACCTTTAGATCTTCAGTCTAACGCTCTCCCAACTGAGCTATTTCGGCACAAAAGCACAAAAAGTGGGGCCCCTCAGGCAGAAAACAAAACATCTCGGAATAACGACAGACCTTTCAGAAAACAGCAACTTTCCTAATACCATTAGGAGTCTGTTCTTGGGAAAACACAAAACTTCAACTGCGGCTGCACAGAGAGACAGAAACGGCCCTTAGAGATGCTCTGAGGGAAATAAACCACTTGAGGAAACCAAGGTCCTTCCACACCAGACAGAACAACTGCTGTAACATTCCATAGTCAACTCCCTTTTGACAGTGTCTCCGTCTAGTAAAGTAACATCCAATGGTAAGAAGTATGGGTTCCGAGGGGACTTCGTGGGGAATTCAGTGATAACCCTAATCAACACCATCTCCGTCTACTAAAGCAACAACCAACAGTAAAAGGTGTAGGTTCCAAGGGGACTTAAGTGATAACCCCAATCAACAGCTCTAACAATCTGGCCCCAGTACACCTACAATACTGCCGAAACCCGGGATTAAACCAGGGACCTTTAGATCTTCAGTCTAACGCTCTCCCAACTGAGCTATTTCGGCACAAAAGCACAAAAAGTGGGGCCCCTCAGGCAGAAAACAAAACATCTCGGAATAACGACAGACCTTTCAGAAAACAGCAACTTTCCTAATACCGTTAGGAATCTGTTCTTGGGAAAACACAAAACTTCAACTGCGGCTGCAGAGAGAGACAGAAACAGCCCTTATAGATGCTCTGAGGGAAATAAACCACTTGAGGAAACCAAGGTCCTTCGACACCGGACAGAACCACTGCTGTAACGTTCCATAGTCAACTCCCTTTTGACAGTGTCTCCGTCTAGTAAAGTAGCATCCAATGGTAAGAAGTATGGGTTCCGAGGGCACTTCGTGGGGAATTCAGTGATAACCCTAATCAACACCGTCTCCGTCTACTAAAGCAACAACCAACGGTAAAAGGTGTAGGTTCCAAGGGGACTTCAGTGATATCCCCAATCAACAGCTCTAACATTCTGGCCCCAGTCGCCTATACTATACTGCCGAAACCCGGGATTGAACCAGGGACCTTTAGATCTTCAGTCTAACGCTCTCCCAACTGAGCTATTTCGGCACAAAAGCATAAAAAGTGGGGCCCCTCAGGCAGAAAACAAAACATCTCGGAATAACGACAGACCTTTCAGAAAACAGCAACTTTCCTAATACCATTAGGAGTCTGTTCTTGGGAAAACACAAAACTTCAACTGCGGCTGCAGAGAGAGACAGAAACAGCCCTTATAGATGCTCTGAGGGAAATGAACCACTTGAGGAAACCAAGGTCCTTCGACACCGGACAGAACCACTGCTGTAACGTTCCATAGTCAACTCCCTTTTGACAGTGTCTCCGTCTAGTAAAGTAGCATCCAATGGTAAGAAGTATGGGTTCCGAGGGCACTTCGTGGGGAATTCAGTGATAACCCTAATCAACACCGTCTCCGTCTACTAAAGCAACAACCGACGGTAAAAGGTGTAGGTTCCAAGGGGACTTCAGTGATATCCCCAATCAACAGCTCTAACATTCTGGCCCCAGTACACCTATACTATACTGCCGAAACCCGGGATTGAACCAGGGACCTTTAGATCTTCAGTCTAACGCTCTCCCAACTGAGCTATTTCGGCACAAAAGCACAAAAAGTGGGGCCCCTCAGGCAGAAAACAAAACATCTCGGAATAACAACAGACCTTTCAGAAAACAGCAACTTTCCTAATACCATTAGGAGTCTGTTCTTGGGAAAACACAAAACTTCAACTGCGGCTGCAGAGAGAGACAGAAACAGCCCTTATAGATGCTCTGAGGGAAATAAACCACTTGAGGAAACCAAGGTCCTTCCACACCGGACAGAACCACTGCTGTAACGTTCCATAGTCAACTCCCTTTTGACAGTGTCTCCGTCTAGTAAAGTAACATCCAATGGTAAGAAGTATGGGTTCCGAGGGGACTTTGTGGGGAATTCAGTGATAACCCTAATCAACACCGTCTCCGTCTAGTAAAGCAACAACCAACGGTACAAAGTATTGGTTCCAAGGGGACTTCAGTGATAACCCTAATCAACAGTTCTAACAGTCTGGCCCCAGTACACGTATTCAATACTGCCAAAACCCAAGATTGAACCAGGGACCTTTAGATCTTCACTCTACGCACTATCAACAGTTCTAACCATCTATCCCGAGAAAACCGATAGAATGCTGCCGAAACCCGGGACCCTTAGATCTTCAGTCTATTGCTCTCCCAACTGAGTGTTTTCCCTGCTCGCGGGAAAAACACAAAACTTTACCTGATGCTGCAGAGAGAGACAAAAACTGCCAAGCAGAGCTGCTCCAAGGTCCTTCCACACCGGGCAGAACCATAGCTGCAATGTTTTGTTATAAACTCCCTGTGGAAGGTGTCTCTCTCCAGTCATCCATTTAGTAAACAAACAACCAACGGTAAAACACATGGGTTCCAACAGAACTTCATGGGGAATTCAGTGACAAACCCGACCAGCATTTTTAACCATCAAGCCCCAAAACACTAGTCCCAAACCCAGGATTGAACCAGCGACCTTTAGATCTTCTAACTCTCAACCAACTGAGCTATTTTGCCACAAAACCACAAAAAGTGGAGCCCATCAGGCAGAAAACAAAACATTTAGGAATAACGACAGACCTTTCAGAAAACAACAACTTTCCTAATACCATTAGGAGTCTGTTCTTGGGAAAATACAAAACTTCAACTGCAGCTGCAGAGAGAGACAGAAACGGCCCTTAGAGATTCTCTGAGGGAAATAAACCACTTGAGGAAACCAAGGTCCTTCCACACCAGACAGAACAACTGCTGTAACATTCCATAGTCAACTCCCTTTTGACAGTGTCTCCGTCTAGTAAAGTAACATCCAATGGTAAGAAGTATGGGTTCCGAGGGCACTTCGTGGGGAATTCAGTGATAACCCTAATCAACACCGTCTCCGTCTACTAAAGCAACAACCGACGGTAAAAGGTGTAGGTTCCAAGGGGACTTCAGTGATATCCCCAATCAACAGCTCTAACATTCTGGCCCCAGTACACCTATACTATACTGCCGAAACCCGGGATTGAACCAGGGACCTTTAGATCTTCAGTCTAACGCTCTCCCAACTGAGCTATTTCGGCACAAAAGCACAAAAAGTGGGGCCCCTCAGGCAGAAAACAAAACATCTCGGAATAACAACAGACCTTTCAGAAAACAGCAACTTTCCTAATACCATTAGGAGTCTGTTCTTGGGAAAACACAAAACTTCAACTGCGGCTGCAGAGAGAGACAGAAACAGCCCTTATAGATGCTCTGAGGGAAATAAACCACTTGAGGAAACCAAGGTCCTTCCACACCGGACAGAACCACTGCTGTAACGTTCCATAGTCAACTCCCTTTTGACAGTGTCTCCGTCTAGTAAAGTAACATCCAATGGTAAGAAGTATGGGTTCCGAGGGGACTTTGTGGGGAATTCAGTGATAACCCTAATCAACACCGTCTCCGTCTAGTAAAGCAACAACCAACGGTACAAAGTATTGGTTCCAAGGGGACTTCAGTGATAACCCTAATCAACAGTTCTAACAGTCTGGCCCCAGTACACGTATTCAATACTGCCAAAACCCAAGATTGAACCAGGGACCTTTAGATCTTCACTCTACGCACTATCAACAGTTCTAACCATCTATCCCGAGAAAACCGATAGAATGCTGCCGAAACCCGGGACCCTTAGATCTTCAGTCTATTGCTCTCCCAACTGAGTGTTTTCCCTGCTCGCGGGAAAAACACAAAACTTTACCTGATGCTGCAGAGAGAGACAAAAACTGCCAAGCAGAGCTGCTCCAAGGTCCTTCCACACCGGGCAGAACCATAGCTGCAATGTTTTGTTATAAACTCCCTGTGGAAGGTGTCTCTCTCCAGTCATCCATTTAGTAAACAAACAACCAACGGTAAAACACATGGGTTCCAACAGAACTTCATGGGGAATTCAGTGACAAACCCGACCAGCATTTTTAACCATCAAGCCCCAAAACACTAGTCCCAAACCCAGGATTGAACCAGCGACCTTTAGATCTTCTAACTCTCAACCAACTGAGCTATTTTGCCACAAAACCACAAAAAGTGGAGCCCATCAGGCAGAAAACAAAACATTTAGGAATAACGACAGACCTTTCAGAAAACAACAACTTTCCTAATACCATTAGGAGTCTGTTCTTGGGAAAATACAAAACTTCAACTGCAGCTGCAGAGAGAGACAGAAACGGCCCTTAGAGATTCTCTGAGGGAAATAAACCACTTGAGGAAACCAAGGTCCTTCCACACCAGACAGAACAACTGCTGTAACATTCCATAGTCAACTCCCTTTTGACAGTGTCTCCGTCTAGTAAAGTAACATCCAATGGTAAGAAGTATGGGTTCCGAGGGCACTTCGTGGGGAATTCAGTGATAACCCTAATCAACACCGTCTCCGTCTACTAAAGCAACAACCAACGGTAAAAGGTGTAGGTTCCAAGGGGACTTCAGTGATAACCCCAATCAACAGCTCTAACAATCTGGCCCCAGTACACCTACAATACTGCCGAAACCCGGGATTAAACCAGGGACCTTTAGATCTTCAGTCTAACGCTCTCCCAACTGAGCTATTTCGGCACAAAAGCACAAAAAGTGGGGCCCCTCAGGCAGAAAACAAAACATCTCGGAATAACGACAGACCTTTCAGAAAACAGCAACTTTCCTAATACCATTAGGAGTCTGTTCTTGGGAAAACACAAAACTTCAACTGCGGCTGCACAGAGAGACAGAAACGGCCCTTAGAGATGCTCTGAGGGAAATAAACCACTTGAGGAAACCAAGGTCCTTCCACACCAGACAGAACAACTGCTGTAACATTCCATAGTCAACTCCCTTTTGACAGTGTCTCCGTCTAGTAAAGTAACATCCAATGGTAAGAAGTATGGGTTCCGAGGGGACTTCGTGGGGAATTCAGTGATAACCCTAATCAACACCATCTCCGTCTACTAAAGCAACAACCAACAGTAAAAGGTGTAGGTTCCAAGGGGACTTAAGTGATAACCCCAATCAACAGCTCTAACAATCTGGCCCCAGTACACCTACAATACTGCCGAAACCCGGGATTAAACCAGGGACCTTTAGATCTTCAGTCTAACGCTCTCCCAACTGAGCTATTTCGGCACAAAAGCACAAAAAGTGGGGCCCCTCAGGCAGAAAACAAAACATCTCGGAATAACGACAGACCTTTCAGAAAACAGCAACTTTCCTAATACCATTAGGAGTCTGTTCTTGGGAAAACACAAAACTTCAACTGCGGCTGCAGAGAGAGACAGAAACGGCCCTTAGAGATGCTCTGAGGGAAATAAACCACTTGACGAAACCAAGGTCCTTCCACACCGGACAGAACCACTGCTGTAATGTTCCATAGTCAACTCCCTTTTGACAGTGTCTCCGTCTAGTAAAGTAACATCCAATGGTAAGAAGTATGGGTTCCGAGGGCACTTCGTGGGGAATTCAGTGATAACCCTAATCAACACCGTCTCCGTCTACTAAAGCAACGGTAAAAGGTGTAGGTTCCAAGGGGACTTCAGTGATATCCCCAATCAACAGCTCTAACATTCTGGCCCCAGTACACCTATACTATACTGCCGAAACCCGGGATTGAACCAGGGACCTTTAGATCTTCAGTCTAACGCTCTCCCAACTGAGCTATTTCGGCACAAAAGCACAAAAAGTGGGGCCCCTCAGGCAGAAAACAAAACATTTAGGAATAACGACAGACCTTTCAGAAAACAGCAACTTTCCTAATACCGTTAGGAATCTGTTCTTGGGAAAACACAAAACTTCAACTGCGGCTGCAGAGAGAGACAGAAACAGCCCTTATAGATGCTCTGAGGGAAATAAACCACTTGAGGAAACCAAGGTCCTTCGACACCGGACAGAACCACTGCTGTAACGTTCCATAGTCAACTCCCTTTTGACAGTGTCTCCGTCTAGTAAAGTAGCATCCAATGGTAAGAAGTATGGGTTCCGAGGGCACTTCGTGGGGAATTCAGTGATAACCCTAATCAACACCGTCTCCGTCTACTAAAGCAACAACCAACGGTAAAAGGTGTAGGTTCCAAGGGGACTTCAGTGATATCCCCAATCAACAGCTCTAACATTCTGGCCCCAGTCGCCTATACTATACTGCCGAAACCCGGGATTGAACCAGGGACCTTTAGATCTTCAGTCTAACGCTCTCCCAACTGAGCTATTTCGGCACAAAAGCATAAAAAGTGGGGCCCCTCAGGCAGAAAACAAAACATCTCGGAATAACGACAGACCTTTCAGAAAACAGCAACTTTCCTAATACCATTAGGAGTCTGTTCTTGGGAAAACACAAAACTTCAACTGCGGCTGCAGAGAGAGACAGAAACAGCCCTTATAGATGCTCTGAGGGAAATGAACCACTTGAGGAAACCAAGGTCCTTCGACACCGGACAGAACCACTGCTGTAACGTTCCATAGTCAACTCCCTTTTGACAGTGTCTCCGTCTAGTAAAGTAGCATCCAATGGTAAGAAGTATGGGTTCCGAGGGCACTTCGTGGGGAATTCAGTGATAACCCTAATCAACACCGTCTCCGTCTACTAAAGCAACAACCGACGGTAAAAGGTGTAGGTTCCAAGGGGACTTCAGTGATATCCCCAATCAACAGCTCTAACATTCGGGCCCCAGTACACCTATACTATACTGCCGAAACCCGGGATTGAACCAGGGACCTTTAGATCTTCAGTCTAACGCTCTCCCAACTGAGCTATTTCGGCACAAAAGCACAAAAAGTGGGGCCCCTCAGGCAGAAAACAAAACATCTCGGAATAACAACAGACCTTTCAGAAAACAGCAACTTTCCTAATACCATTAGGAGTCTGTTCTTGGGAAAACACAAAACTTCAACTGCGGCTGCAGAGAGAGACAGAAACAGCCCTTATAGATGCTCTGAGGGAAATAAACCACTTGAGGAAACCAAGGTCCTTCCACACCGGACAGAACCACTGCTGTAACGTTCCATAGTCAACTCCCTTTTGACAGTGTCTCCGTCTAGTAAAGTAACATCCAATGGTAAGAAGTATGGGTTCCGAGGGGACTTTGTGGGGAATTCAGTGATAACCCTAATCAACACCGTCTCCGTCTAGTAAAGCAACAACCAACGGTACAAAGTATTGGTTCCAAGGGGACTTCAGTGATAACCCTAATCAACAGTTCTAACAGTCTGGCCCCAGTACACGTATTCAATACTGCCAAAACCCAAGATTGAACCAGGGACCTTTAGATCTTCACTCTACGCACTATCAACAGTTCTAACCATCTATCCCGAGAAAACCGATAGAATGCTGCCGAAACCCGGGACCCTTAGATCTTCAGTCTATTGCTCTCCCAACTGAGTGTTTTCCCTGCTCGCGGGAAAAACACAAAACTTTACCTGATGCTGCAGAGAGAGACAAAAACTGCCAAGCAGAGCTGCTCCAAGGTCCTTCCACACCGGGCAGAACCATAGCTGCAATGTTTTGTTATAAACTCCCTGTGGAAGGTGTCTCTCTCCAGTCATCCATTTAGTAAACAAACAACCAACGGTAAAACACATGGGTTCCAACAGAACTTCATGGGGAATTCAGTGACAAACCCGACCAGCATTTTTAACCATCAAGCCCCAAAACACTAGTCCCAAACCCAGGATTGAACCAGCGACCTTTAGATCTTCTAACTCTCAACCAACTGAGCTATTTTGCCACAAAACCACAAAAAGTGGAGCCCATCAGGCAGAAAACAAAACATTTAGGAATAACGACAGACCTTTCAGAAAACAACAACTTTCCTAATACCATTAGGAGTCTGTTCTTGGGAAAATACAAAACTTCAACTGCAGCTGCAGAGAGAGACAGAAACGGCCCTTAGAGATTCTCTGAGGGAAATAAACCACTTGAGGAAACCAAGGTCCTTCCACACCAGACAGAACAACTGCTGTAACATTCCATAGTCAACTCCCTTTTGACAGTGTCTCCGTCTAGTAAAGTAACATCCAATGGTAAGAAGTATGGGTTCCGAGGGCACTTCGTGGGGAATTCAGTGATAACCCTAATCAACACCGTCTCCGTCTACTAAAGCAACAACCGACGGTAAAAGGTGTAGGTTCCAAGGGGACTTCAGTGATATCCCCAATCAACAGCTCTAACATTCTGGCCCCAGTACACCTATACTATACTGCCGAAACCCGGGATTGAACCAGGGACCTTTAGATCTTCAGTCTAACGCTCTCCCAACTGAGCTATTTCGGCACAAAAGCACAAAAAGTGGGGCCCCTCAGGCAGAAAACAAAACATCTCGGAATAACAACAGACCTTTCAGAAAACAGCAACTTTCCTAATACCATTAGGAGTCTGTTCTTGGGAAAACACAAAACTTCAACTGCGGCTGCAGAGAGAGACAGAAACAGCCCTTATAGATGCTCTGAGGGAAATAAACCACTTGAGGAAACCAAGGTCCTTCCACACCGGACAGAACCACTGCTGTAACGTTCCATAGTCAACTCCCTTTTGACAGTGTCTCCGTCTAGTAAAGTAACATCCAATGGTAAGAAGTATGGGTTCCGAGGGGACTTTGTGGGGAATTCAGTGATAACCCTAATCAACACCGTCTCCGTCTAGTAAAGCAACAACCAACGGTACAAAGTATTGGTTCCAAGGGGACTTCAGTGATAACCCTAATCAACAGTTCTAACAGTCTGGCCCCAGTACACGTATTCAATACTGCCAAAACCCAAGATTGAACCAGGGACCTTTAGATCTTCACTCTACGCACTATCAACAGTTCTAACCATCTATCCCGAGAAAACCGATAGAATGCTGCCGAAACCCGGGACCCTTAGATCTTCAGTCTATTGCTCTCCCAACTGAGTGTTTTCCCTGCTCGCGGGAAAAACACAAAACTTTACCTGATGCTGCAGAGAGAGACAAAAACTGCCAAGCAGAGCTGCTCCAAGGTCCTTCCACACCGGGCAGAACCATAGCTGCAATGTTTTGTTATAAACTCCCTGTGGAAGGTGTCTCTCTCCAGTCATCCATTTAGTAAACAAACAACCAACGGTAAAACACATGGGTTCCAACAGAACTTCATGGGGAATTCAGTGACAAACCCGACCAGCATTTTTAACCATCAAGCCCCAAAACACTAGTCCCAAACCCAGGATTGAACCAGCGACCTTTAGATCTTCTAACTCTCAACCAACTGAGCTATTTTGCCACAAAACCACAAAAAGTGGAGCCCATCAGGCAGAAAACAAAACATTTAGGAATAACGACAGACCTTTCAGAAAACAACAACTTTCCTAATACCATTAGGAGTCTGTTCTTGGGAAAATACAAAACTTCAACTGCAGCTGCAGAGAGAGACAGAAACGGCCCTTAGAGATTCTCTGAGGGAAATAAACCACTTGAGGAAACCAAGGTCCTTCCACACCAGACAGAACAACTGCTGTAACATTCCATAGTCAACTCCCTTTTGACAGTGTCTCCGTCTAGTAAAGTAACATCCAATGGTAAGAAGTATGGGTTCCGAGGGCACTTCGTGGGGAATTCAGTGATAACCCTAATCAACACCGTCTCCGTCTACTAAAGCAACAACCAACGGTAAAAGGTGTAGGTTCCAAGGGGACTTCAGTGATAACCCCAATCAACAGCTCTAACAATCTGGCCCCAGTACACCTACAATACTGCCGAAACCCGGGATTAAACCAGGGACCTTTAGATCTTCAGTCTAACGCTCTCCCAACTGAGCTATTTCGGCACAAAAGCACAAAAAGTGGGGCCCCTCAGGCAGAAAACAAAACATCTCGGAATAACGACAGACCTTTCAGAAAACAGCAACTTTCCTAATACCATTAGGAGTCTGTTCTTGGGAAAACACAAAACTTCAACTGCGGCTGCACAGAGAGACAGAAACGGCCCTTAGAGATGCTCTGAGGGAAATAAACCACTTGAGGAAACCAAGGTCCTTCCACACCAGACAGAACAACTGCTGTAACATTCCATAGTCAACTCCCTTTTGACAGTGTCTCCGTCTAGTAAAGTAACATCCAATGGTAAGAAGTATGGGTTCCGAGGGGACTTCGTGGGGAATTCAGTGATAACCCTAATCAACACCATCTCCGTCTACTAAAGCAACAACCAACAGTAAAAGGTGTAGGTTCCAAGGGGACTTAAGTGATAACCCCAATCAACAGCTCTAACAATCTGGCCCCAGTACACCTACAATACTGCCGAAACCCGGGATTAAACCAGGGACCTTTAGATCTTCAGTCTAACGCTCTCCCAACTGAGCTATTTCGGCACAAAAGCACAAAAAGTGGGGCCCCTCAGGCAGAAAACAAAACATCTCGGAATAACGACAGACCTTTCAGAAAACAGCAACTTTCCTAATACCATTAGGAGTCTGTTCTTGGGAAAACACAAAACTTCAACTGCGGCTGCAGAGAGAGACAGAAACGGCCCTTAGAGATGCTCTGAGGGAAATAAACCACTTGACGAAACCAAGGTCCTTCCACACCGGACAGAACCACTGCTGTAATGTTCCATAGTCAACTCCCTTTTGACAGTGTCTCCGTCTAGTAAAGTAACATCCAATGGTAAGAAGTATGGGTTCCGAGGGCACTTCGTGGGGAATTCAGTGATAACCCTAATCAACACCGTCTCCGTCTACTAAAGCAACGGTAAAAGGTGTAGGTTCCAAGGGGACTTCAGTGATATCCCCAATCAACAGCTCTAACATTCTGGCCCCAGTACACCTATACTATACTGCCGAAACCCGGGATTGAACCAGGGACCTTTAGATCTTCAGTCTAACGCTCTCCCAACTGAGCTATTTCGGCACAAAAGCACAAAAAGTGGGGCCCCTCAGGCAGAAAACAAAACATTTAGGAATAACGACAGACCTTTCAGAAAACAGCAACTTTCCTAATACCGTTAGGAATCTGTTCTTGGGAAAACACAAAACTTCAACTGCGGCTGCAGAGAGAGACAGAAACAGCCCTTATAGATGCTCTGAGGGAAATAAACCACTTGAGGAAACCAAGGTCCTTCGACACCGGACAGAACCACTGCTGTAACGTTCCATAGTCAACTCCCTTTTGACAGTGTCTCCGTCTAGTAAAGTAGCATCCAATGGTAAGAAGTATGGGTTCCGAGGGCACTTCGTGGGGAATTCAGTGATAACCCTAATCAACACCGTCTCCGTCTACTAAAGCAACAACCAACGGTAAAAGGTGTAGGTTCCAAGGGGACTTCAGTGATATCCCCAATCAACAGCTCTAACATTCTGGCCCCAGTCGCCTATACTATACTGCCGAAACCCGGGATTGAACCAGGGACCTTTAGATCTTCAGTCTAACGCTCTCCCAACTGAGCTATTTCGGCACAAAAGCATAAAAAGTGGGGCCCCTCAGGCAGAAAACAAAACATCTCGGAATAACGACAGACCTTTCAGAAAACAGCAACTTTCCTAATACCATTAGGAGTCTGTTCTTGGGAAAACACAAAACTTCAACTGCGGCTGCAGAGAGAGACAGAAACAGCCCTTATAGATGCTCTGAGGGAAATGAACCACTTGAGGAAACCAAGGTCCTTCGACACCGGACAGAACCACTGCTGTAACGTTCCATAGTCAACTCCCTTTTGACAGTGTCTCCGTCTAGTAAAGTAGCATCCAATGGTAAGAAGTATGGGTTCCGAGGGCACTTCGTGGGGAATTCAGTGATAACCCTAATCAACACCGTCTCCGTCTACTAAAGCAACAACCGACGGTAAAAGGTGTAGGTTCCAAGGGGACTTCAGTGATATCCCCAATCAACAGCTCTAACATTCGGGCCCCAGTACACCTATACTATACTGCCGAAACCCGGGATTGAACCAGGGACCTTTAGATCTTCAGTCTAACGCTCTCCCAACTGAGCTATTTCGGCACAAAAGCACAAAAAGTGGGGCCCCTCAGGCAGAAAACAAAACATCTCGGAATAACAACAGACCTTTCAGAAAACAGCAACTTTCCTAATACCATTAGGAGTCTGTTCTTGGGAAAACACAAAACTTCAACTGCGGCTGCAGAGAGAGACAGAAACAGCCCTTATAGATGCTCTGAGGGAAATAAACCACTTGAGGAAACCAAGGTCCTTCCACACCGGACAGAACCACTGCTGTAACGTTCCATAGTCAACTCCCTTTTGACAGTGTCTCCGTCTAGTAAAGTAACATCCAATGGTAAGAAGTATGGGTTCCGAGGGGACTTTGTGGGGAATTCAGTGATAACCCTAATCAACACCGTCTCCGTCTAGTAAAGCAACAACCAACGGTACAAAGTATTGGTTCCAAGGGGACTTCAGTGATAACCCTAATCAACAGTTCTAACAGTCTGGCCCCAGTACACGTATTCAATACTGCCAAAACCCAAGATTGAACCAGGGACCTTTAGATCTTCACTCTACGCACTATCAACAGTTCTAACCATCTATCCCGAGAAAACCGATAGAATGCTGCCGAAACCCGGGACCCTTAGATCTTCAGTCTATTGCTCTCCCAACTGAGTGTTTTCCCTGCTCGCGGGAAAAACACAAAACTTTACCTGATGCTGCAGAGAGAGACAAAAACTGCCAAGCAGAGCTGCTCCAAGGTCCTTCCACACCGGGCAGAACCATAGCTGCAATGTTTTGTTATAAACTCCCTGTGGAAGGTGTCTCTCTCCAGTCATCCATTTAGTAAACAAACAACCAACGGTAAAACACATGGGTTCCAACAGAACTTCATGGGGAATTCAGTGACAAACCCGACCAGCATTTTTAACCATCAAGCCCCAAAACACTAGTCCCAAACCCAGGATTGAACCAGCGACCTTTAGATCTTCTAACTCTCAACCAACTGAGCTATTTTGCCACAAAACCACAAAAAGTGGAGCCCATCAGGCAGAAAACAAAACATGTCGGAAAAACGACAGACATTTCAGAAAACAGCAACTTTCCACATACCATTATGGGCTTGTTAGCGGGTAAAACACACAACGTCACCCGCTGCTGCAGAGGTAGACTTCTCTGACTGCTCCAGCCATCTTAAATGAATCATTAGCAATGCCTATCATGACACAAGATTCCTCTGAAGAAGACATGAACAAAAACAACACAGTCACTGTCAAGGAGAGGCAAGAAACTATGTATAATTGTGACTCGTTTTAAAACTGTTCCCTTTCAATGCTGAGAACCCAGCATCATAAGAAGGTGTGGGTGGGTCCTAGGAGTGCCTGGATTATAAATCTGCCCAACAAATTGAAAGTGCAACTGAACTAACTCCACCTCGTGCTGCTATTTTAAGGAAGCCAGACAAAAGCCAGAAGCTAGCAAGTCTTCCTTAACTAAAAGTGATTTAAAAATGAATGATGTACATGTGTTAGAATGGGTGCCTTTATAATGTAAGGCTTTACTGTATGTCTGTATATATTTGTGTTTCCTCTAAGTGTGCATTTTATCTCTATCTATATTTCAGTCTATTTTGATCTCATTTCACTTTGTGATAAAAATGAACCTCAGAGCTAATATCCCTCCCAGTTTAAAGGAGTGCAAAAGACACTGCACCGTTGCCTTTTCCACTTTTTACTGTCAACCTACACAGTGACCTTTAGATTTTTGAAGCTAGTCCAAGTCAACATTGAGGCATGCATAAAAGAGAATCGCTTACCTATGATGAATGGGCATGTTCAAATCTAATTAAAATGTAAGTGTCTGTCCTTTTTTCTCAACAACCGCTCATCCGATCAACGTCACACTTGTCGTGTGTTGCTGAGGACCCAATGAAGTACAGTGTTGAGTGTAAGCTCTTGAGATGTACAGGACACATTTATTAATAGTGTGTTATGTACACACTTAACTGTAAAGGCCCTGACACACCAAGGCAACACATAACAACACTAAATAACCATTTTTGTCCCACAAACCATGATCCATCACACATTTGTGACTGACTGTCCAACTGTCCCTCATTAGGATAATCATGCTGTCCATTTATTATATATATATATATATATATATATTAGGGCTGGGCAAGTTAACGCATTATTATACATACTTTTACATGGCCATTTTCATTTTAAAGTTCGTCCAGACGGCGCAGTCAACAGAACCAAAGTTATTTGTAACCATCAATTTTTTTATTACCGGAGTACTTCCAGTCTGAAATATCACCTATATGCAATACACACAGTTGAAACCAGCAAATCAAAAACAAACAGTGACGCGAGGCTTTGGCAGATTACGTTAGATGCAGCGTGTGGGAGAAGTATAGATAAACAAAGGCAACAGAAGCTAACAAATGTCATAGCGAAGTGGATAGCTATAGACTGCAGGCCGATAAGTGTTATGGAGGACGTCGGTCTAAAACATTCTGAGAATCGCAACAAATGACGGCAGGTATGAGATTCCCTCAAGACGCACCATCACAAGAAGAATACACGAGTTGTATGAAAAGGAAAGGACTGCAAAAGCAACAACTTTACAACGTGCAACCCGCTGTTGCTCTCACTGGGGACTACTGGACATCACAGGGTAACCATAATTACCTCGGAGTTACAGTGCATTATATTGATGAACAGTGGGCGCTGCATTCACATGCCCGGACTTTAATAAAAACAGAGAGACATTTGGTACTGAATATAGACTACTCCCTAATGAAAAAAGAAATTGCCTATTTTAATGTTATGATTGTGGCTCAGGAGTTTGTGGGCAGGTTTGTTTTATACAGTATATAACAAACAGGATAACATGAATGCCCTGGCAGTGGCAATACGATTTAATTTTGTATTTGCTTTGATTACATTGTTTAAGTTGAGATTTACACTAAATATTTTATTTAACTGCTACTGTATAAACAAAATGCTGATGTTAAGTGTTTGCAGAACAAATGTTATGGCACTTTAGTTCATATGGCAGAACATTTAAATAAAATGGCGCTATACACTACTTTTGAATTCATTATTGGATTTTGCGTATAACAATATGATTAATCGCGATTAATCAGGGAAATCATGCGATCAATTGTGATTAAAACTTTTAATCGTTGCCCAGCCCTAATATTTATTATTATTATTATTATTATTATTATTATTATTATTATTATTATTATTATTATTATTATTATGTTATATTATACTATTTTTTGACAGACATTTAACAAGCACATTAGGCAGCAGGATTGTTTTGTTAAGAATTAATTTATACTCCTTAATTTGTAAAAACTCTATGTAACTGGCCTTTGGCTGGTCTTCACACAAGGTGCTTCCTGTTTGATGATTGCTTCACCCTCATATATGACTGGACTTTTGAGAGGTCATGTGATTTTGATCACATGACACCACAGCTTTGGCTTACCAATAGTTTCACTGGCGTTCATGCAGGGGGACACGTACGTGGAAGTTGGCCGTCGGCTTTAGTCTTTTCGGTGTGTTCAAGTGCAAATATTTGGCCAAGGTAACTCAATTCACATCGACAATACATGCAATTAACTTCAGTCTTGTGGAGAGAACCATCTGGAAGGGCTTTGAAACTGAACTTGCCATTAAAAAGACCCTTTTCTTTATCCATTTCTGCTCAAGGTGCTTTGTTTCTGCTAGCCATCCACTCCCGTTCATGAACATATTATAAGACCTGCAAGAACTGCTCCAGTTCTGCCGTCCCGTCTTTGTGTACCCTGTCCCCCCACCCCTACTGACTGCCTGCGCAGTGCGGCTGCAAAAATAGCTAAATCTACACTCTAACACTGTCCACAACGTACTGCTGTCTCGGTTCCTGATTTCCCAAAGTACTGAGCGAACAGAAAGCACTTGGGTTAGTTGTGCGTCAAAAGGAATTTGCCTTAACTCATTACCACGTTAATTTTGACAGTCCTAATAAAACAAAAGTCAATAAAAATATTAAGCTTTTGAAGGATTTCTTACCACCTGCCAATTAGCTTTTTCAGTGTGTGTGTGTGTGTGTGTTTATGAACCTCCACCCAACAAATGACAGACTACAAAAAAAACCATAGCAGAGATAATCGGTGTAGAGCATCTGTGAGTTTCAGACCTGAGCTGCCAGTTCATTGAATTCTTAAAGACGATCTGTAATGACGGCGGCGCCAAAAAATAATGAGCTAGGTAAATTATTTTATCTTGAATCTTCCAGGCTTGTTACACTACCTCTAAGAGAAATAAATCTGACTGATCTTCATGTGCTGGCAGATCATCTTGCTCATATTATTATTGAGTCAGTTTATCAAGTTAAAAGTGACATTAAATGAGATAAAAACTAAATTGCAGGCAAAGTACCAGCCAACACTGGACTTATATTCCGAAAATATTTAATTCAACCTTATTTGAACAAAACCAGAAATCCAAATAAATGCAGTGATATCATAATAGTTTAATAACTGCTAACTTGTAATTTATTTTTTCTTCAGGGATAATTCACTTCACATCACCTGAGGACCATTTGCTCGACCTAAATAAGTATACCGGTATTACATTACATACCATGTTAGTAGATAAGACATGGGCCATTCTAAAACATCAAAGTACATGTCAAAAACATTTTTCGCAAAGATGGTTTCTGCCATTTTAGGTAGTTCTGATCATGCTGTATGCAAGTGTTTATATTTCTGATAAGTTTGGTTTTATTACTTATTTTATGCTATTAAAACAGGGTGATACGTCATGATTGACAGCTGTGATTGACTCACGATTAGCTGGGTGGGTATAGGCTATGGGGGGGACTTCGATACTGCAGCTTTTCTGCTCCACTGTAATTGAAGATCATCTTCCCAATAATTCTAAGTGTGTCTCCCATGGACTGTAGCTTCCAGCTGAAAAAAAAGAGTCTTTTAATGATGTTTCAAAAAGTCTTTTTTATTTAATTAACATTCCCTTTAAAGGAAGCACAGCTGGAACGTGAGAAAAGGAGAAACAAAGGAAGAGTAAAGGAAACAATGATATACAACCACATCCAACTAGAGAGAGAGGAAGTCTTTCACACTCATTTCAGATTCGCCCAAGGGCACAGCGAAGGCCTCTCTTATTGAATAAAACTCTCAGCATGCAACGGCCATTTTTCCATGACAATCTGTTTCACTATGGGCTAAAATGTATGCACACACACCCACATGAGGGGAATGATTGGGAAATTAACTCAGGGTCTGGGCCTCTGAATCATTTTACAGGAGCAGAGAAATGATAATGACAGAACATGTGGAAACAGGAAGTACGTAAGTAGAGAGACGTGATTGATAGACAGTGGGCTTTCATTTATAACTTTCCCTTCTTTAATCTCTTCTGCCCTCTGGACTGGTGTTCACTTTGACCTCTGAATACACTCTAAATGTGCTACTGTATGTAAAATAAGACAAGATAAGATACAACTTTATTGTCTGTTCACACAGAAAATGTTCTTGCATCGTCTGCTCCAACAATCATCAGATAACATTAAAAACCTAAAAGACATGTGTATGGTCACCCAACAAACATCTGACACACCTTTCCATCACGCGCACACACACACACACACACAAACACAGATCACAAGTTTGTGTGGGAAGGTGGGGGGCAGTCCAAGTATGTGTAATGTTTTACCATTAATAAAACATCACTGCAGTCATGTTGATACATTAGTGTAATTACAGTAATCATATGAAACTCCCTCCATTAGATGCACAGGTGCTTCAGGGATAAAAACCCTTTCTAACCGCTGCAGAGACCTGTCACTCCTCTGCAGCAGAGCCTCCATCTTGGCAGTATATTCCAACACAAAAATAATCGGCAGTCTTGGTGGAATGCCGCTGAGGCATTGTAGAAATTGTTGATGACTTTACATAGGCCTAGTTATAATAACTAACACTAACAATGGATCCATTTAATTAAAGTAAACCCCAGTGAGCCAACATCCACAATACAAGGCCCCTGTCATTAATGTTATGAGTCGCAATGTGTATTTGGCAAGTCAAAATGCTCTTAGTGAGGACGGCTACTGGGACACATTGGGAGAATATGGGGAATATTCTAAAAGCCACGTGACTTGGCTCTTGTTGCTGAAGAGTATGCAAACGTTGGACAAATACCAAATTCAATTCAGCAGATAAGTTAATCATGAGGTAGTAAAAATGTCTATTGCAAAAAGTTATATTGAGAACACTCTACTAAAACCTGCCACATGCTTATCACCTCATCAACCCTAACACTTTTGACTAGTACACTCGTCGCAAGGAATGCATGTTGTTTTCAACGGGTTTCTTTTAGTATTAGCTTTGTATTTTGTGGTATTTAAACAATGGGCAGGACCCATTATATACAATACACATACAAGTGAAATGCTCTCACACACTCTAGTGAAATGCTTTCATACATACTAGTGAAAAGTTATATTCTCACATACTATACTGAAACCTCACGCACACAAAACAACTGAATTGCTCATAAACACTACTGAAACACCCCCTATATAAACGCCATTGAAACGCTCTCATAAACACTACTGAAACCCTCTCACACGCAATACTGAATCACTCTCATATACACAACTGAAACAGGAATTCACTTTCAATAGTGTATATGAGAACGTTTCAGTATAGCGCGTGAATGTGTTTCTTACTGTTACACCGAATCGCCTTCCTGTTAAACTGAAATGATTTCCTTTACAACTGAAACGCCTTCCTGCTGAAATCCTCTCACACGTAATACTGAAACGGACTCATAAACACTACTGAAAAGCTTTCATAAACACTACTGAAACACACTCACGCACTATACTGAAACATTGTCATATACACTATTGAAAATAAATTCCTGTTTCAGTTGTGTATATGAGACTGATTCAGTGTTGCGTGTGAGAGTGTTTCAGTGTTGCGTGTGAGAGTGTTTCAGTGTTGCGTGTGAGAGCGTTTCAGTGCTGCCGGAAATTCCATTGTATCACGCTCTTTTTGCCCGGATGTCCATTACCTTCCGCTTTCTTTTTGTTGGCATTCTAAACTCCGGTCAATTTCTGAGGACTATGGTTAACTGCTCCTCAGATCTCTGCAGGTTAAATCTAGCTAGACTATCTGTCCAAGTTTTCTGTTGCATGACTAAAACAACCTTTAAACGTACACACATTCTACCAAAACAAGTTCAGTGACACCATAAATAATAATAATACAAATAATAATACATTTATTTTATATAGCACTTTAAAAGGTACTCAAAGGCACTTTACAAGGTCAACAAAAAAATGAATAAAATAAAAAAAACAGTAACTGATCGGTAACAGGATCAGTTTAACAACAACAGTAACAACTAGAGATAAATATTAATAGAAGCAGCATGGCAATTGTAATTGGTTTAAAATAGGGCTGTCAAAATAATAATAAATTAATAATAAAAAAATAACGCAGATTAATCCATTCCATATTGACCTTTCACCCGGAGCCGTTCTAGCCGCCATTTGACTGTAAAATGAAGGAGGGAGACGCGAATGTGCTGCCTGGAACATTGATTGGAACATTTACTTATAAAAATCTGCTTCCTGAATAGGGTTGGGTACCGAAATCTGGTGCCTTAACTACTGGACCGAATAGCAACGCGGATTTCAGCGCCTCATTTCGGTGCCACTGATATGTCTGCGCTTCTCTCAGATGCTCTGAAACAGACGTTACAGGCAACAGAAACATCGCTGCACGTGACGCTAGTTAACACTACACTCGACAGCAGCTAACGTTAGCCTACCGTTAGCTAGTAGCTGGATTAAACCCGGTTAAAATGCTGACAGCTAATGCTAAATGGTGTAAAGTTTGACTGTGTTTCACTGTAGAGGATTCCAACACCGGGATGTAACAATCTGCAGCTGCTGTTGTCTGAAAAACACAGACGGTGCGTTCAATGAAACTGGTAGCCTTGTGGTGCATTCAAAGTTATTGTTAAATGCCATTTTCCCATCTGGTGGTTGTTTTTGTCGTTCAACAGCAATTTACTAGTAAAATAAGTAATTGTTATAGTTATTACATTATTATTAAATCATTTAATTTTAACCATATGGCCTTAGCGATTAACAAGCCTTTCTTTAATGTCATCGACTGTTGTTTAGTAAGCTTCTTTTTTTTTTTTTTTTTTTTTTTTTTTACTTTCTTAAAAAGGATCGGTTCAGGCACCGTTAAGGCACCGGCACAATTTAAAAAGTACCGCTTTAGCACCAGTATCGGAAAAAAACAAACGATACCCAACCCTATTCCTGAAGCACTTCTGAATTTTTTTCCTCAGCATTTTAGGTCATATTGTTGATAGTTATGGCCATTATTTGAACAGTGAACATAATAATAAAAAGAGGTTTTTAACTTTAATGTCACTAATGCTGATTATTCATTGATTCATTTGAATTAAAATATTTAAAACACTTTCACAACAACAATTATGTATGCGATGAATTTAGTTGAATTAATCACAGAGTATGTAATTAATTAGAGTACATTTTTTAATCGATTGACAGCCCTAGTTTAAATATATGTTAAAAAACCAGAGCACGTTTTTCTCCCATCCCGGAATGCTGTGTGGACTAGCCAGATCTTCCTCCGCAGCGCTGTGGAGGAAGGTCTGGCAATGCGAGACTAATCTCTCTACAGCATGCCATTCCTCTCTCCCTGTACTCTCACCTCCCTGTAATCTTCCCTCAGACCAGCCGTCTTGAAACTTGGCAACAAATCAAAAATGACAAATGACAACCTGTGACCATGAAACAATTTAAGTGTAAATGTATCCACATATAAATGCATTCCAGCCGAATTGAAGTCTGACTCACAGGAAAAAGGATCTCCAGCAAATTCAACATGTACAGATTATTCTTTTTTTAATGATACAATGATGACATGTGAAAAAATGTAACTAAAACAAAAAAAAAATCTAAACCCTGATCAGTTCAACAATGGAATTATCTGTGTAGGTCAATGATAGCCTGTTAAAACAATGGAACTTTTATCTCGCTCATACTGTTTAAATGCATTAATGTGTTTGTGTGTTAATTTACGGATAGTTGCTAACTACTTAGCTAAGCTAGCTGTAACTAAACTGCTAAAGTGCAAAAATTCTTCTTTATCTAGTGATTTTGGCAGTTACAGCTTCAGGAGCATTACAATCACGCAGGGACTCACGCTGATTTGCATGTAGCCTGGAAAACAACAACATGGATCGCGATCAGATTTGTGAGCTGGCCAACAGAAACGCACATACAGTGTGTGGCTAAGTGTAAATCAAGGTGCATTAAATCAAATCTAGATTTTATGCTCAAGCAAAACATGAAAAAACACGAAAGTCACACTAGATTAAAGGGCTGGGGTAATGGTTGGAGTGGGAGGACTGGGGAAACAATAACATCAAGTGGGACTGATACGCCACAGGGCTTTCAGTCAATTTAATAAGGTTTACTGATCAGCAACCTGATAAAGACCACAGGCTGAAAGGTTTGTACTGGTCTCACCTATCCATTTAATTTGACAGATGCTTTTAGCATCGTATGCTCATCTTTTTGAGAGCAAAACTGAGCTTAAGAGGCATACATCATGAATCCTCAACCCAGCAGGTCAAACCCTTTTTAGACAAACAGATGAACACAACCTGGGCAGGTTGTAACTTCCTGTCTTCCACTGACAAGATGTGTTGGCGGACACAAAGGGCACAAAGGAACATGATGTGATGTTACAACATATTCTCACTCCCATCGTGTCAAAATGCGAAGCTTGGTCAGGTGCCTTGGGCGTTTGTTATTAATGCAAAAAGTCTCCTTTAGCGTCATATTTAGACGCGCTTGGTAGGGACTCTTGGCGTCACTTTTTGACGTCCTGGGTTGGGACCCTTGAAGTCACTATTTGACACTCTCGGGACTCGCTTCTAGCCCTTTGGCGTCATATTTAGTTTGGTTGGCACTCTTGGCGTCACTTTTTGGCGCTCTGGGTACGTTTAACTGACATGCGGCACAAGAATGGGACAGTTAGGTTTAGGGAAAGATTGTGGGTGGGGTTACAAAATGTACATTTCAGTGACACACGGGACAAGAACAGGACACAAACCCTGGTTTCCTGACTGAAAGTCCAGTGTTGTTTGACCCATCCACCACCCCAACCTGCCTCCTTAGGCGGATTTTCAGTCTTTCATACTACTCGCTACCATTGTCACTCTTAATAATACGTCATTTTACAGCCCGGTGCGTTCCATACAGACGCTAAAGGGTGATTTTTGCGTCGGTATCTGACGCTGAGAGACATGAGAGAACGGGTTGGATGTTAAAAGTGAAAGGAATAGAAAATAGTGGTTGGGTAACGCCAACGAGAGAAGCTAACCGTATTGCTAGTGTTTACAAGTGAATTTAACTGCTTACTATTATTATGATGTTGGGCAACAAGTGGAACTGATACTCACCAGCATGTCTTCACTTCCAAAATTAACAACGGATGGACGGAAGGATCTCTTGATCAGCAGTTTACGTGCAGATGTTAAGGAAAAACTCAGGAGCAGCACAACTCGTTTCACATACATGAAGAAGGTTCTTGGGACTTTGATGAATTACACAGGAGCATTTAATTAATTCTCAATTGAGGAGAGTTTAGGATTACACAGTACAGTGTACTGTAGGTGCCATCCCAACTTCTGAAGTTCCCGTCTTCCTAATGGTGTATTTAAGTTCATGCTGAAGGCGTTTAGTTTAGCTGAACTTTTAATGAAAACAAAGAAATTGCGGGCGCCCAAATATCTCAGCACAGACAAAATGTGTTGTGTTTACTTTCTCCACGGCCTTGGCAGGATGAGGCAGCATGGCGTCTTCCATGGCGACACAGAGTTAAAGTATTCCTCTGCCTGGAAAGGTTATGAAGTTATTTTTTTTTATATTGCCAAAAAAACAACATACAAAACTCTCGTAGGGGAAAGAAAATATACATCAGCAGATTTAGTACAAATGTTGTCAATGTACAAGAAAGAAAAGAATCAACTTAGCAAAATCAACAACAAAAAAACAAAAAAAAGGGGGAATTACTTAAAAAATCACAACTCAAAAAAGCAAGGCTAAAGAAAATAAAATCAACAGTTAGGAGCAGCACACAATGGAAGATTAATCAAAAAGTAATTTCCTATACTTACTATATAAACTATATTACTATACTATATTACTATATAAAATCATACATAAACCAAACAAAGGAAGGCCTAGAACTTCTCCACTTATTGCAACGACTATGACATTTGCCCATGGGAACAATCATATTAATTAACATAGCATGAGTTCATAGGCTGGAAATTCCACAACACCCAGACTAATAACAGATGGATGGAAGGATGTCTTGATCAGCAGTTTACGTGCAGGATTGCCTGCTGAGGGACTTTCACTTACTTACTTGTAAATCAATTTCAGAATATGCAGAACTAAAGTATTTAGTTAGTGCGCCACTGTAGCACTAACTGCTTGCTCTTGGGGGAATTACTGGAATTGTTGGGTCTTTGCAAATTATAGAGTGTGGTCTAGACCTACTCTATCTGTAAAGTGTCTTGCAATAACTCCTGTTATGATTTGATACTATAAATAAAATTGAATTGAATTGAATTAAGAGCTACATGATCACATCACTCCTGTTTTAGTCTCTCTACACTGGCTCCCAGTATGTTTTAGAATAGATTTTAAGATTTAACCGATCACTTTTAAGGCTCTTCCCGGTCTTTTGTCTGAAACGTAAAGGGGACAAAGCAGTTGAAGTCAAGGCCCCGAGGATCTGGATCAACCTGCCCGAGGAAATAAGGTCAGCTGAGTCACTGATCTCTTTTAAGTCCCTTCTTAAAACATACTTTTATCAGAGAGCCTTTCCTGATTTTATTTGAGCTTGTACCTCCTTGAACTGTCATTTGATTCTGTTCTTTTCTTTTCTTAACTAAAAGTGTACAGGATTTTATACATTATTATTATTATTTGTAGTAGTTGTTTTAAAAACCTGATATTTTTATGACTGATTTGTTTTGTTTGTTCTGTGAAGCACTTTGTAACATGGAGTTTAAAAAGTGCTCTATAAATAAAGATTATTATTATTATTATTATTCCTTACGTAACAACAGTCCATTGTGACCAGCAAATTAAAGAGAAAACATTTGACCAAAGAAGCAAATATCTAGTGATGGCCAAATTAAGCTTTGTAAAGCCACTTATTGTTGTCCCCCATCCAATGTTGAAATAAAACCTACATCCTTGATGATAATTTATTATTGTCATAATATTAAATGCTTATTAGTGTAATAATGTATTATACACTTGAGCACCTACCCCAAAAAATGTCCTTGCACGGCGCTGCAGAAACACACATACACAGCCTTGACCTAAGCTGTCATTGGTGTAATTGAGAGGTGTTTGTTGAATGAGCTCTCTCTCTCTTGTCTGGGCCTGCAGCTTTCATTTCCATTTAGGACATCCTGTCAGTTGAGCCTGTAAACGCCATTATAGCCTTAAGAAATAAGAGTTGTAATGGCGGGGCAGCGCTAAGGTGAATGACTAGCGGGACAAATGACACTGGAGTAGAGTGGACTGTGACCATGTGGCACTTTACGGTGATAAAGCTCACAGTTCCCCAACATAACTGAGCAGATTTATGATCTTCTGCTACATTATGAACCACCCAGACCTCTCAGGTCATCTGGGACAGGTCTGCTTTCTGTCCCCGGAGTCAGAACTAAACATGGGAAGCAGCAAGTTTTTATGTGCCACGTATCCGGAAAAGAATTCCCAATAAACTGCAGGTCCGCTGCAACTCTCAGTTCTTTTAAAGCAAGGCTGAAGACTTTTCTTTTTTATGCTGCCTTTTTTAAAGTAATCATTCATTTCTTATACTGCACTGTAACTTTATTATCTTGTCTTATTCTATTTTAGCTGTTTTTATAGTATGTAAAGCACTTTGAATTGCCTTCATGCCATCATGTAGGATCTTAAAAGAGACTGTACTAATTGACCAGCTGTATTTGTTGATAAGCAGATGTGGAAATTTGCCTGCAAGGAATGTCATTTTCAGTATACTTAATCAAAAAAGATCTAATATTTTCCTGCTGTATACTTGATACAGCTGGTAGTAGAAATGCATGAAATTAGTTACTTTGTAATTTTGGGAAGTGAAAAATGTTTTTCATTAAAACTTTCTAGCACAGTATTAAACTTAACTCTTTTATTCAAAATGTTAGGAACATGAGAAATTATTTTTCTCTTTAATTTGTTTTCTCTTTAATTTGCTGGTCACAATGGACTGTTGTTACGTAAGGAATAATAATAATAATCTTTATTTATAGAGCACTTTTTAAACTCCATGTTACAAAGTGCTTCACAGAACAGACTTTTAGGTAAGAAAAGAAAAGAACAGAATCAAATGACAGTTCAAGGAGGTACAAGCTCAAATAAAATCAGGAAAGGCTCTCTGATAAAAGTGTGTTTTAAGAAGGGACTTAAAAGAGATCAGTGACTCAGCTGACCTTATATCCTCGGGCAGGTTGATCCAGATCCTCGGGGCCTTGACTTCAACTGCTTTGTCCCCTTTCCGTTTCAGCCGGGTCTCTGGAACAGACAAAAGACTGGGAAGAGCCTTAAAAGTGATCGGTTAAATCTTAAAATCTATTCTAAAACATACTGGGAGCCAGTGTAGAGAGGCTAAAACAGGAGTGATGTGATCATGTAGCTCTTAATTCAATTCAATTCAATTATTTTTGAGTTTTGTTTTACAAGAACCTTTAGCCACATTTGATCAGTGAAAACATTTTAAATGCTACCAGGAATCAAAAGGTCAGTACAACAACCAGTATAAAGAAATGACAGGGTTGTAAGGATAAAGATTTCTATTAAGCTTAGCTAATGAAAGCTGCAGAATGATAAATGTGCATAATAAAAAAGGACACAAAGCATTTCATAACTAAGGGACATGAAGGTCAGCATGCAATACCTTGCATTTTGAATAGCATGTTGTGATTATGTTAACCATGTCACCATTAAATGTAGTATGACCTTTTTCTTTATCCAGACAATTCAGCTATTCATGTGTTTCCTAGAGATTTAGCAGGAAAAGTCTTTGATTGAGGAGCTTCAAAATGTTGGGACATGATAACTGTTAACAAGCTCTCTCTTCATTTAGGGAAAACCGAGGCCATCTTTTTTGGATCCAGAATTAAGCTAGAAAATTCCCCAGAGATGAAGCTAGGAGAGCCTGTTATTTAGCTGAGGACACTGTGAACTATGAAGGATTTACATTAGATAATCATCTTTCAGGGAAGGCCACGGCTCTGAAAGCCCTTACTAAAATCTGCCAAAAGACTAAATTCTTGGCAAGAAAATCAGGGTTGTTGGATAGATCAATATCAAAAACGTTGGCAGGAGCATTCGTTCAATGCCACTTTGACTGCCAACTCCTGGTTTTCCACATCAAAAATCCAAAACAAGTTCATCACGGTTGTGTTAAAGTTAGTCTATATCCACAATGTTCCACTTACGGGATTGCTCTCGTTCTGCCGGAAATTCCGCCAGATCTCACTCTTTCCGGCTGGAGGTTTGCTTTCTTTGTGGTGTAATTTAAAACTCTGGACTATGGTTAATTACTCCTCAGATCTCTCCAGTGTAAATCCAGACAGCTAGCTAGGCTATCTGTACAATCAAAGTTTTCCATTGCACGACTAAAACAACCTTGATCCACCAAAATGAGTTCCTTCCAAAGGCTAAATTGCAGCGGCACACGGGACTCCAGTCGGCGCTTAGTACCCCCCAAGACGATTGTGATCGGTTTAAATAAATGCCAAAAAACCAGAGCACGTTTTTCTCCCATCCCGGAAAGCTGTGTCGACCAGCCAGACCCTCCTCCGCAGTGCTGTGGAGGAAGGTCTGGAAATGCAAGACTATGTTAAAGTTACCTCCCCGTAACCATCTTGATCCAGCATATTTTCAACAACTTAAAGGGATACTTCACCGCTGGAAAGCCTAATATATCTTTAAATTGGGTCACCTATGTAGCAGAAATGTGAAAAAAAAAATTTAATTGGTGCCTTCTAGGCCGAGAAAAGCCAGAAAATGTGTTTTTGGCTCATATGGATGAAAGACACCAAATCCCAGAATGCACTTCGCTTCGCTGCTTTGAGTCCACTCCCAAGCCACGCCTACCGCTTGACAGACAGACAGTGAGGCATTCGACTCAACTCGATGTGTTTTATTGTTATTTCAACCATATACACAAAACAACGTTTCATCGTGGCTCGAGTCAATTTAAAATATATAAATACACATTTAAAATATATAAAAACTACATTATATAATAACGACATACCAAACAGGCTACATTTACCGTGCACACACACATTATAGGCTCCGTAAAGTTCAGCTAAGCATACCAGCATTAGGCTTGGTGGGCTGTAAACACCGAGTATAAACACAGCCGTGAATTAGCGTGGGATGTCGAATGGTCGCCATGTAACAGTCACAAACTCCAGCGGTTAGCAGTTAGTTGGATACAAATCACCCCATTTCTGCACCAGTCCGTGTTAACACAGCTCACCTTCATACAGAGCATCTCTAGCTCAGATTGTCGGAAGGCTAGCAGGCCTGGTAGCTGGACAGTCCGGTTCACTGTTGTTCAGCCATGTTTCCACGAAACAAAAAAATCAGTCTCTGAATTCGCGTTGGGAGCATCGTTGAAGTTGGATGTAGTCCAGTTTGTTGTTTAATGAACGGACACTTGCAAGCAGGATTGATGGGACAGGTGGCCGGCTAGCGTTAGCTTCCCACCTAGCCGACGAGGATGTGCCCTACCCGGCTACGAGCGAGTCCGCCGGTCCCCGTGCTGGTCTCGGTGCAGGCGAAGCTCTCGTAGTGGGCCGATTATTCCGTCTGTAATAACGTTTCCTGCATATTCTCTGCTGTGTAGCGATGTATCCCGGTGGTACACGTGCGGTAGTTTGAATGCACATCATTGTTGTAAAAGTTTGCTGCTGAGAAGTTCTCTTAATACATCCATGAGAGAGAGCCATAGACAGTAAAAGAAGCTCGGATTGTCGGAGGGCTAGCAGACCTGGTAGCTGGACAGTCCGGTTCACTGTTGAGCAAAAAACACAGTCTCTGAACTCGCGTTGGGAGCATCGTTGAAGTTGGATGTAGTCCAGTTTGTTGTTAAATGAACGGACACTTGCAAGCAGGATTGATGGGACAGGTAGCCGGCTAGCGTTAGCTCGCTCTGGATGTGCCTTTCCCCGGCTAGCGCTAGCTTCCCACCTAGCCGACGAAGATGTCCCCTACCCGGCTACGAGCGAGTCCGCCGGTCCCCGTGCTGGTCTCGGTGCAGGCGAAGCTCTCGTAGTGTGCCGATTATTCCGTCTGTAATAACGTTTCCTGCATATTCTCTGCTGTGTAGCGATGTATCCCGGTGGTACACGTGCGGTAGTTTGAATGCACATAATTGTTGTAAAAGTTTGCTGCTGAGAAGACAGAGCAGAGCCCTGTTTAGCGAGGATTCAAGATGGCTGACATTTCGTTTTTTTCCGGCCGAGATCGGCTAGCTTCGGGCGATGGGCGGGTTTAAAACATGCGGAAGTAGGTCCTACTGCTGGTTGTAGTCTTTTGCTCTGGCCAAAAAATCTTCCGATGACGCAAAAATCGTCATTTTGCGTCATCGGAAGATTTTTTCCGGACCCCCCAATGCAGATATCTCCTGTCTCAGGGGGATATGAGGGAGGGACGCACGGTCATTCAGAAATACTACCGGGTTTCTACTGATACAAAGCTGAATGCTAAATTGGTGAAGTATCCCTTTAACTGTCTTCCAATTGAAAAAAAGAATCATACAAATCAAGTTGGGACTTAAATATAAAACAGTTCATAATGAGGTACTCCAAATATCTGTCAAACTACTTTAATCGCTTCAGAGATAATGACAACTATGCAACAAGGCAGTTCAACAGATTTTTTTTATCCTTCGATTCAAGAGTTCAATGGGAAAATATACATTATTTTACCCAGCTTCAATTGAATGGAATACATTTCTATTATCATTGAAACATATTGAAGCAGAGAGAAATTTGAAATGGGCTATGAAGGAATGGCGAAGACTGACAGTGTGTAGGTATATGTGATAACTGTCTTCGGTTGAAGCAGTATTCTATCTATCTATCTATCTATCTATCTATCTATCTATCTATCTATCTATCTATCTACAGTATCAATTCTTAGTCTATCTGATAAAATATGGAGCTTTCAGATGACCCCTCCTGTTGCTGTACCTGTCCTTTGGCTAAACTGACACTTTGCTTGTTGTTTTAAATCAGCAGCTGTTTCACCAAATGTGACCCAGAGGTAGACTGGCCATCTGGATGTTCTTTCAGAATTCCTGAGCAGCCACTGCTTACAGGTCGTCCAACAGCAGATTCTCTGGCCCATTTGGCCATGTGCGTAGTGTTAAAGCTGCTTTTCTGGCTCATTTAGTCAGAGCTGTTGTTGTAATTTTGTGTGTTCAGTCACAACGGTCAAAACCTTATTATGCATGAAATAGAAAGAAAAAAAAAGGAAGGCCATATGCAAAACATTTTGAAACTAAAATAATATAAATATGTACATATTCTGTTGATTCCCACGGATAGTTGTAAGGTGACAATCCTGCCAGTGTGTGGAGAGTCTGAGCTCCATCTTTGTAGGGTTGCCCAGGACTGTCTTTATATTCAATGCTGTGTGGGTCCAAGTCCCTTCATTGTTAACTTTGAGCAGAGTGGAGCTAAATGTAGTCTTCAATTCAATTATATTACATTTTATTCATAGTGTCAAATCATAACAGAAGTTATCTTAGGACACTTTACATGTAGAGTAAATCTAGACCACACTATAATTTACAGAGACCCAACAATTCCCCCCATTCGCCATGAAAATGTGCAGTGTTTCAGCAACAAAGGAGAGACAGAAAAAAAACAAGAAGAAAATGCAAGATATAATATACATACAGAGTAAGGAAAAAGCAAGTAAACTGTATGAACGCAAGTAGACAGTAAAAAAGCAGTAAACAGTAAAGGCAAAATATAAGTAAACAGACTTAAAGGTTGAACAGACAGTTACCACAGCATTGCACAGAGAAAATATTGATAATGATATTGCACATTATAATTAAACGTTGATATTGCACGTAAGTGAGTTGTCAGTTGTACATGTACAGTCTACTTGGAGCAGTGTTGATTTGTAAAGTCTGACAACAGCAGAAAGGAAGGACCTGCAGAATCTCTCCATCACACACCGTGGGTGCAGCAGCCTGTCACTGAAGGAGCTGCTCAGTGCTGTCAGAGAGTCCTGCATAAAAGATGGCTGATGCCACCACAGAGTCCAAAAAGGTCCTCAGAAATGCCACCCGCACTCTCAAATATCCGAGGCTCCTCAGCAAATAGAGTGTGCTCTCTCCTTTTTTGTGTGCATATCTGTCATTTGTCCAGTCCAGTTTATTGTTCGGGTGAACACCCAGGTACATGTAAGAATGCACCCTCTCAATGTCCATTCCCTGAATGTTCACTGGTGGAAGAAGGGAGTGTTTGCACCTGCGGAAGTCCACCATCAGCTTTCTGGTTTTCCCTGCATTAAGCTGGAAGTTAAGCTGTTTGTGAAGTTTGCAGTGTAGGAAGTGAAGAGGAAGGGACCCAGAACTGTTCCCTGCAGAGCTCCCATGCTGGAGACAACCCTGTCGGACTCACAGTCCCTTATCGTCACATACTGAGGTCAGGTGGTGAGGTAGTCAAGCCAGGTTTTGTGGGTAGTGGTGGACTAGCTATTTGGAAGTTTCCCTACACTCAGAACATTTAATGGCTGCCACGTGTTTCTCCATTTGACCACATACTGTATAAATGTAATGAATATACATTGTCACAGTTATGATATCAAGTGCTAATTCAACCAATTATCTAAATATCTTTCACATCATCCAGAGAAGATATGGGCAACAAAAGGCTTGAATCATTGAAATTTGTAAATATGTTCATAGCTGGTACACAACTCATTTTCCACACCAATTGTTGGAGTCCACAATGTCCACTTCCCTGTTGCCGGCCCATAAAGAGCAGACAATTACCATAAACACAAAATGTCATACCTTGCTGTTGCAGTTCGGATAAAAAAAACTCTACAGTACATCAAGAATCTATTAGGCACATACATCGTAAAAACATTTAGCCTCTACAGGACATTTCAAGGTTCTTCAGATGCCCTCTTCTGTGTGCTGTTACCATTTATTTTGGTAATTTAGCTTCAAATAAAAGGTTTCCCTTGGTATGTTTCATAAAAGACTGAGTGATGCTCTTTTTCTGAGTTTTATTTGGCCTGCGTTGCTGATAAGACTTTCTTTTGATCCATCAGCATTACATTTCATTATTTTGGCTTGTTTTCTTGTCAACACTTTGGGATTTACAACTCCTCAGCTCTCTGTCTGGCTGGAATATAGTTTATCAATATGTCTCTGATTCTGTCACAAGTCCAATAGAGTGAGAGAGACTGAAAGAGAGAGATAGGAGGGAGGGAGGGAGGTGTTCATCCCCAATAGGTTGAACCATTTGTTTTACAAGAGACAGAACAAGCAAGAGATGAGTGGTGGAGTAAGAGGAAGAGAGGGACCTTTGAAATAGTGAAGCAGAATGGTAGAGAGAGAATAGATCAAAGTTTGTCTTAACACAGCACTTTGTCTGTAGGCCTCATAGAACTGCATCTACTCACTTTAGCCAAATATTCCCCTGAAGCACGCACACGCACACACACACACACACACACACACACACACACACACACACACACACACACACACACGCAGGCTCTTGAAATGTGAAATATGCTGATACAGAGTTGGACTGGAAACATTACTACTGTCAGTAATGAGCATGCAGATATAAATGCTTAGCTTCAGCTTCCAAACTATCTGGCGCGTCAGGTTAGGTTAAAGATCCCCTTTACTCAAAAATGTGTTTTTATGTCAGCTTAAATGTCTGACCTTGACTATACTGACTTGTATCTGTGCAAAGTTTGTCACAAGAGAGGTGTTGTCACATCCCTTTCCTGAAGAGGAAGGTGTCTGTGCACTTCTCTAAAATCTAGGATTCAAACGTAACCTGGGCAAGCTTGCATTGGTACATCACAGATTCAAAAGCCAATCACTGTCTAATATAAGTGAGGGCCAACGAAGCTTCATGAAGTTTCGTGAACCATTTTCTTTATTTTCTGAGCCAACAAGATGGCGCTCTCTCTCAACAAAAGGGTTGAAAGCACAATGAATTGCCATTTCTTAAGCCTTTTTCTTTAAACCGAGTGTGCTATTCAGTGGGTTCAGATAATAAAGAAAATGGTTCATGAAGCTTCTTAAAGCTTCATTTGGTAATCACTAATGGAAGTGAAAGCATTTCTGCCAACTTCGAAAGTGTGATGCAGGCTGCAGGCAGGAAGAACCACAGAAATGAAATCAAACTCTTTGCCATATTAAATTGCAGAGCATCATTATTTGGCATCACGTCATTGCATAGTATCACATTGAATCGCGTTCTGATGAATAGGGGTTAATCGTATTGTATCGGTAATTGCTTTTTTTGCCTCCTTCCCAATATGTGAGAAATGGAAGTGAATGGCCAGACACCACTGGAGGGAAGAAAATAAGTCTTTTTGTAATTTGGGTGAACTGACCATTTATACTGACACCTCTCTTTGACCGTCTTGAACCACAAAGAGAGACAGAAATATTACTGCAAACAGTATTCTACAGCATGGTGTCTAGTTTTAGTCCATCATTAGTGGCAGAGATAATCAGAATTTTAAGCTCTATCATCATTATTATGTACCTTTTGATTTTTTTTTTCATCTTTTCTACTAATGATCCAGCCAGGAGAGATCCATGCCCAACCAAGCCTTTTCTCCACTAAATATGAACCGAAAATAACTCCTCCCATGTCACTGTTGGAATTTCAGAGCCCAGAATTCAGCATTTTGATGGAAATGCTTTCAGCAAGCTATTGAATGCAGATGGAAAACACAAAAATGTACTTGTTATATCCTTTCTCTCAGAGGTCCATTTTTCTTCTCCTTCTCTTCTTCCTATCCTGTCATCATGATTACCTCTTCCTCGCCTTGCCTCTGATCAACTCCTACATCTCTCTACTCTAATCTTTATTCAATAACCTCTTCCTCTCATCTCATCATCCTCCAGAAGCTTCTCCATCACTTCCGTTTGTCTGTATTCTCTATTTTTTCACTCCCTTCTCATGTTCCCTCTTCTATCTCAAACCTGTCTTCTTACATCCGTTCCTTTCTTGTCCAATTGTTCCTTGCTCTGCCTTCATCATGCTTTTTTTCTTCTGTCTTTCATACTTTCTCTCTTTACTCCACTCTCTCTTTACTCCTTACCTCTCCTGGGTTTTTGACAGTATGTATAAACACCCACTAAAAGCCTCTGTCAGAGGATGCTGTTAGGGCCGCACTAGTCCGCCTAATTTACCTTCAGTTGAAAAAGGCTTTTACAGGCTGCCATTTTGGCTGTGTGCGTGCATGAGGATAATGTGTTAGCACATCCAGCGTCTGGGGGGGACAGCCCAACAATTTTCACGTTGAACCGACAATGTCAGATAAAATTGTGGTGGAAAATCTGGAAAAGTTACAAGACCAGAAATGTCAATTTGAAGACACGTATGTTTGAAAAGGTTGAGAGGACTGATTTTGACTGGGAATCAAAGGTGAATAGGTGAACAATTATTTGTTTCTATCATGTATTGTATGATGCAGATTTATTTAATGGAAAACACTGTAATCATTTCATATTTTCAACAATATTAGCTAGGTATTCATAGCTATTCATTTAAACAGAGTGGACAAAGCGATGTATTGATGTGTTGACATGTCATATAGTCTATGAATTGGTAGTGAATTGGATTTGGTTTGTATCTCTTACTTTTACGTACGTTTCAGTTAGTGTTTATGTGTTTTCTTTAGCATTCAGCATTTATTAGACAAAGGTTGTAGGTGGTGGGAACTGCCAGTCATATTCTGCAAGGGAAACTAGGAAGTTGGCAGAAAGCACTGATGCTATGGGAATTTAGGCAATAGCTCAAGCTAAACTTTGAAATATAGTTAATTTCCACAGTCCAACTAACCTGATGAGCCAGATGGTTTGTTACACAGAACCATCTAAGAAGGTGTCATTGGCAACTGTTTGGAAAAAGGCATGCACTTTCAAAAAAATACCTGGCAGGTGGTTGGATGAACCATCTGTTTATCATGTCCGCCATTGTAATTTTAAACAGTCGCAGTCATCACACTTCTACCACGCATGTAGCTGCCAGTAGCTCGCCACAGGATACTGATTGGCTCGGTGAACTGGTAGTTCCGACACAGACACATTACTTAAAGCCTGATGTGATGGATTTTTGTGTGATGTGTGATACCACAATTCCCGCGTGATCTCATTATTAGTGATGTCCAAATGAAGCTTCATGAAGCATTTTCTTTATTTTCTGAGCCCAATAGATGGCACTCTCTGTTCAACAAAGGGTTGAAAGCACATTGAATTGCCATTCCTTGAACTGTTTTCTTTAAACCAAAAGTGCCATCTAGTTATGTCAACAAATACAATCACTGGTTTATGAAGCTTCATTTGGACATCACTACTTGAGATATCTGGAGAATCCAGCTGCCATGCATTATATGGTTCAGGCACCACGGAAACAATGCAGATGGATAGTCAATTAGGATCCTTTGTCGTGGTGGACACTTGAAATCCCTAATTCAACAAAGCCCTGTCTCAAAATCCACATAGGAAGGAGATTGGGTTGGATGCATGGATCAAACAAAAAGAGGACTTTCACCCAGAAGACTGCTGTCCGTGTCCCGTTTGAAACCAAAAGTCAAAGTTGACTTTTTGTAAGCCCTCATAAGTTATGTTACAAACATAACATTTTTATTTAAACCATGATTTTTTAGTAGTAGTTGTGTTGCCTTAACGTAAATTGTTTCTGTCACGCTGGTACTTCATTTTAACACATTATTCCACCACCATGTAATGCGGTGTTAAGAGGCTGTGGTTATTTCACGTATTTCTGTGAAATCAGGCACAGTTTTTTCTTTTTTTTCTTTGTGAAATCTTAATACTGGAGACGGATGACCTTCTGGTAAGCAAATTATGTAACATGTCTTGAGTAGTCCAAGTCACTGGTATATATTGTGAGCAAACATCACGCAACCTAGCAGAATGTAATGTACTTGCCATGGACAGTCATTTTTTTCATTCCATTTTGGGATTGGAAAAATAAATACATTGAATACTCAAATAGGGGGTGATTTCAGACGCAGCCATCAGTATATATTATCCTTCATGGAGTCTTATGTCTATGAGTACACAATGAGTTCATGTTCATCCACTTCCACTTTCCACTGCACTGTTTAGCCTTCTCATGGACTACTTTACAAAACTCACTAAGGTAAAGTACTCAAGTATCCAAAGCTCAAACACTCTGCTGTTGAACAGAGTTATTGTCAGGATTAGAGGGGGACAACTCAGCGGCACATTGGCTGGTGAGATTACTGAAACATTTGAGTTTGTTGAACATTTACATCTTGAAAAGTTAAATACTTCTATAACAGCCCATTTAATCCTTACTTACTTATTCCTAAGGAAATGAATAGAATATATTAAAGTTATCACTTCCTGTAGGCCAGATTACTTTTGAAATAAAGAATAAAAAACGCTTTTATGAAGGGGATGGAGGTTGAATCACTTCGTCAATCGTAGAGAATAGTGGAAACAATGTTTATTTATATCTTTAGATGACTTTAATAATTTGAAAAGTAACACAATAGTGCATTGTCTCAAAGAAGCCACCCAGATGGGCTGAAACTGAAATATCCTATTTAGCTATGTGATTGTGGTGGCTGAAGGATGGATGGATAAGAATGAAAGAATACCTGGATGTCTAACAATAGAGCCTTGCTTTCCACAGGCTGCTTCAATAAACAAGACTTCAATCCCCCCTTTGGCTTCCTGTGTAAATTATGTGTTTGATGGAGCTGGAAGCTCTGGCTCCATTGTCCTGCTGGTTTAAATAGAGAGAAAGTGTATGCGTATGTGTTTGTGTGTGTATGTGTGTGTGTGTGTGTGTGTGTGTGTGAGTGTGTGTGTGTGTGTGTGTATGTCTGTGCATGTCTGTGTGTGTGTTTGTGTGCCTCTTAGAACCAAATGAGAGTGCCTGCCACTGGAAGGCAGCCATAACTAGCACACAGGACACACACACACACACGTACACGCACACACACACACTCACTCACTCACTCACTCTCTACTTGTGTTTCTAACTCCATCTATGTTTTTTTCCACTCAAACACACACTCGCAATCCCTTGGTCCCTGTGCGTGTGTGTGTGTTTGGGGTTTAATTATGTGATTTTTATGGCATAATCATTTGGCCCTAATAAAGCCAAGAGAGTCTTAGGGGAGATTTGCACACGCACACTTTATTTTCTCTCTCAACCCCCCCCTCCTCCTCCCACACACACACACACACACACATACACACACACACACACACACACACACAGAGCATGTTTAGATCTTCCCAGTTTATAGTCCATCCTCCTTTTCATTGGAGCTGTCAGCTTCTCCATCAGTAAATTATTTGTGCTGAAAACATTTCTGTGCACCTGATTGTGTGGCAACCAGGTGTATCAGAGGGCAACACATAATTAATAAACATGATGAACTTGCTTAGAGCTCGTTTATTTTATAGTTATTTATTACCGCATTTTGCTTTCATTCAAAGTGTTTCACCTCCATTCACAGTCGTGCTTCATGATGTTAGCTTTTACAAGATCAAGCAAGATTCTCTTGTCTTATATCTTTTATGATCTTTTGGTTGAATTTTTATCATATAAGTCAAGATACAATTTTGTAATTTGGAATTATATGAAATCATACATGATACAATTGTCCGATTCCAATAAGATTCCGGCTGACTAGTGTGTGGCCATGTTGCTTAATTTTAAAGGGGCACTTACGGTAAGCAATTTTGTATTCTACCTCCACAAAGTTATAGGAGTGGTAAAAATCAAAGCAGCAGAGGCTGAGATATTCTGACTTGTAAAGAGGTTAAGGTGTGTTGAAAACACTACGTGAACCAAATGTTAGACAATGAGTAACTGCATATAATCAAAGACAGCCAAAGTCGGCGCAAATTGAGGTGAAGACCGTACATGGTGAAAATGTTTTTATTTTTTTATTTAACCTTTATTTAACCAGGTAAGCCATTGAGAACAGGTTCTCATTTGCCACGGCGACCTGGCCAAGAAAAGCATAAGCGTACAATACAACATACAGTTTCACATTCAATACAGTACAAGAAAACAGAGTGCAATAGGCTACAAAGGTACAGGTTAAGTAGGCAGTACAAAGCCGGCATAAAGTGAGGTATAAATAAGTACGTCGATGGAAATGCGAAGGTGGAAAGGTGATAACATAATATAAATGAATAGACATTCTAGAACATTGCTGAGATGTAGTAAAGAGTCAGAATACAGTTAGTGTAAACTTTAAACTTAAAGGAGACATATTATGAAAAACTCACTCGTCCAGTGCTTGTGCACATCCATTTGGGTATCTTGAGTGCCTACCAACCCACAAACTGTGAAATAAGACATTCCAGTCAGTTTTTTTCGTAGTGATGGCCAAATGAAGCTTTGTGAACCAAATTCTTCATTATCAGAGGCCACTAAATGGCGCTCTTGGTTTAAAGGAAAAAGGCAATGGCATGGCAATGGCAATTCAGTATGCTTTAACCCTTTGTTGAACAGAGTGCGCCCTCTAATGGGCTCCGAAAATAAAGAAAATGTTTCTCGAAGCTTCATGAAGATTCATTTGGCCATCACTCATTTTTTTTGAGGACTGCCTAGATTAGAAAACATGGGTCTCAACAAGTTATTCAGATATGGCTCCCTTCCGTTGTCACATGCAGGCTCGTTAGAATATACTGCCCCTCATCTGAGTATTTGCACCTACAGCTTGAGAACTACCTTTGCAAAGGAGCCAGAAGTGACCATGTTTGGACGAGAGGGTGGAGCAGGAAAAGAGCAAGGGATGGATCTGAATGCGACTTTTCAATCACAAGGTAGTCACGCTGAAGCATACCCTGCTTGGGACCATCATTTACAAAATGATCATGCTGTATTGAAAAAGACTTAAAACTAGCAATTAAGACCAAAAGTCATTAGGAAATTGTTTAGTGAGGTAACAAATCAAGTGAGAAGTAGGGTGTCAGTGATGTCCTCCCCCTGCTGGCGATTAGAGGTATAAGGCACTTCTGCATTGGCTTCACTTTTCAGGCCTGGAGGATGCTGCTTTGTTATTATCCCTGAAGACATCATCAGGGTTATTCTTTTTTATTTAAAGTGGTCAACTACTTTAAGTGTCACTACACACATATAAAGGTTTCTCGCTTGATCTTTCTACAATACATAGACATGTACATATGCATTCTGTACTTCTGCATTGTATCTTATCAAAGAGTTTTTAAGAGAGCCTGATCCCTGTGGTAAAATAGTTTATACAGCATTTCATCCAATGTTTAAAACATTATCGAAACTCATTTCGTCTTGCAAAAAAATCAATACCGGCTCAGTGCAGCCAAACACTATGAACAATCCTCATCGAGACAACACTAGCATCAAACACCAATATAGAAATTAATAAAGCATTTCATCTTTACAGTTTGAGTAATTTAAGTGACTTCCCACTAATCAATATTTTCTTTAAAGAAAAGAGTGAAATTATTTCACAATTTTTGTTTTTATTTTATAACATACCAGTTTTGTATGTAAACGAGAAGGAATGAAAATCAGCAGTTTGCTTCAATACATACATCATTTTTATTTTGCCTGTAGTTATTTATGGAATTACTGGGGGACAAAAACCTAAAGGTCTGTAATAGTAACAGTTACTATATTACTAGCCAGCATCAGGACACATGTTTTCATCATCACTGGATCATTGGATGTCCTCTCTTGCCATGCACCTGCATCATCTATAAATACAAATGAATGTGGTGTTTGCTTAGATTCCACCTCCATTACTTTCTGAAAAACAGTAAGTGTTCAGTTTTCTTTGCTCGTTTACCTGTTCACTGTTTCTCTCGAACAGTACAGTAAATAACTAATTCTTACTTGGTGTTTATTTTTGTGAGCTTTCCCTATATATCTATACAGTATATGTTCACTAACAAGTCTAAAACAAGACACCTGCTTAGGCTTTCAGCTGAAATTGCAATCAGCAGTGTTTGAAATTCATCAGACTGAAATCCATTCTGTTTTGGTTGGTCTGTGTGGTTACAGTAACAGTTTTAACAGCAGTGTGTTAGCATTTGAACAAAGTGCTGTAAGTCAACAGTGTTGTGCAGGTTGTGGTTAAAGTCATGGGATAAGTGTGTAGAGTTTTGAAATCTGTGTTCAAGCAATGGAAAACAAACTAGAGTTTGGTCCACATGAACTGCTGCAGTGCAGACTGGAGTTAGAGTTTTGCACATGTGGGTCCAGTTGTGCCCACTGTCATTTAGCAATAAAAAAAAAAAACTGTAACGTTTTTATTTCTTGCACTGTAGCTATGTTACTTTCTATGTTTCTATGTTACTTACTTCTCTTACTCTTATTTTTACCTTGAATTTGACTGGGAGCAAGTGCAACTGAACAATTTTCCTGAGGGTATAAATGAAGTATTCTGATTCAGATATGGGAGAGTTGATGATTGATATCTGTCTGAGGCAAACTAAATAAATGAAATGGTTTTAAACAAAGCTTATGTCTTATCTAAGAGTAATAATTGTTTGGGATGGATGTGTGGGTTATGTCACTCATAGTGTGTGTGTGTGTGTGTGTGTGTGTGTGTGTGTGTGTGTGTGTGTGTGTGTGTGTGTGTGTGTGTGTGTGTGTGTGTGTGTGTGTGTGTGTGTGTGTGTGTGTGTGTCTGTGTGTGTGTGTCTCAACACTAAAGAGTGGTTTTGAAGTTTCTTGGTTGTGATATCCAAACTTCCAGAGCTTTTCCCCAGACATCAGACAAAGATAAGCTCTTTGAAACCTCTTTGAGAATGACTTTAGAAACGTCTTCAGGGATTGATTGTGAAATGTGTGTGTTAGTGTCTGAGGCAGAAACAGCGAGAGGCAAATAAAGTGAGAAGTCTCCCTTGATATCAAACACTTTTGCTATGATGAAGCATTCATTCATTCATTTGATAAGGGGAGACCTGTTGAAATCAGATCCAGAGCTGGTCTCAATTCCCTTCTATATCAGTGTGCGTGCCTGTATGTGATGCATTTGATCAAGGTCCGGGACTGCACCTCTACACAATGTCATGAGCCCAGTTTTTGGTTGGGTTGTACAAAAAGCTTTCCACAAAGATGTGATGATAAGAAACAGGCCGTAGTTTGACATCAAAATCGTGCATTTGAGTAGCCTGGTCCTACCAGACTCTGGTACATTTCAATGTACAGAGAGTCTGGCCACTCTCCATTGACAAGTGTTAACTTCCTTGAAGGCGGGTACTCTGTTGAAGTTTAAAACTATTGGATCTGCCCAGAACCACTCTGGATCTGCCATAACCAATCGCTAACGTTTGGTTGTGACGTTGGCTTAGCATCGCTAGCGTTCGCCTTAGCCAACTCCTTCACCACTAACGGAGCGAGCTGGAAAATCAAACTTTTCCCGAACCCTGTGGGGAGGAGGGCCACAACATCATGGCCACCAACAAAACTCAGCAGAGATTGTTCTTGCTCGGGCTTTAACTTCTGGATATTCAGCAGCATTTCTCCGCCGCCATTACGCCATTACAACTCAAACTAGAGCACAACCTCAATGTCATTGTTCTCAGCCACTCCCTCTGTTAGCTGATTGGACCGTAAAGATTTAGCCGGAGAAAACCTGCGAATATACCGCAAACCCAGAAGGAGTACTGAAGGAAAATGAAAATTGAGCGGAAGTACGTAGGAGGGCGGAGCTAGGCCAGCAGAGAGTACTGTAAAATAATTATTTTTTTAATCTCCAACCGCTCCAGTGGAGCTGCTCAGTGGCCAGCAGACTGTGGTTGTACTGGGCAGCTTCCAGGTATGAATGTGTGCAACTGTGTGAATGTGATCAGGGCGTTCCTGCAAAAGAGAGGCTGCCTCTCAGTGAACCTTCCCTGATAAAGGTTAAAAAAAAATAAAAACTGTGCCATGGCAGTGGGTGGGCCATGGATGTAATTTCCATTGTGTAGGGGGTAAATGTCCCCTCATCTTTCAAAATCACAGCTTTGTCCCTCACAATTACAGCATATACAGAATTGGAGTCTGTAGTAAGATGGACAGGCACTATGCCTTTTTATTGATGATGTGTAGCTTGTTATCTTACACTGCACAGCCTTTTAATCAGGCCCCCGGTTGGTTTTGTTGACAATTTCAGTTAAGTTTATTCAATAACAAGATCCTCAATGCAGTGTTTCATCGTTTACATTTGATTTAATTTAAATTGTTTAAATATTACATTTAAAACAAAGAATAATATGGAGCCACAGATGACTGGAGGATGCAGACAATAGGATCCCAAAGTTCAGTTTTATATCACAGCAATCTCAAGACTACAGTTTTAGCTACAATGTGTAAAATACTACTCCAATGCTATTAAAACAAGGTCACTATATATCTTTTGACAGTCATGTGGGAAATCAAACTATGGAACTGCTCAGACTGCAGACAGCTGACCAAAATGTCGGACATGCCAGAAATCCATCTGATTGTCTGAGAGCCTGATTATTAATTATTTAGGTGATTATACTATATAATTATATACTATATAATAGGTGTTGTGACCACCCTCAAGCTGCATATTAACCAACAACTAATCTCGTAGTGATGTCCAAATGAAGGGGCGGCCTAGAGTCTTCATACATACATTTTTATGGTGCATACAATACTAAGCTAATAATTATTGACATATTCATGTATTTATACATAATGTTTAATGTAAACATACATGTAGCACAGTGAATCCCTAAGCTTAACTATATCTGTGGATAGCTACCTTAGTGGCTACCTTACCTACAGGCCAATAAGCATGTCACCAATGTGTGCATTTAAAAACAAATCACAAATAGGCTGATTTATCTTTGCTTATAATATGTTTTTTTTTTTTGAAAAAAAGGAAAAGATTAAACAATAACTTGAGGCCCCACTGCAGTAACTCTGATAACCTCCTAAGAACCCAGATCCCCTGTTGAAGATCTCTGCTCTGGAAGAAACACTCTAACAAGTCACTGTGCATGCCCTTTTGAGACGGTCCCTAACCTCAACACATCAGTTTCCCTCTACTAAATAGTGTAAGGTGCAAATAATGGATCATGAGGTAAAAATGTGGAACATCACTCAGGCTTTTTTTCTGCACTGCCCAACACATCAGGGGGAAACTGGTAAAAACACACTAAGGATGAACCTCTCTGAATGTCTGAATATTGAACTTAAAATATATACACCTCCATGTTTTAGCCTTTTTATATTTGTTTACTTTTTGTTTTAGGCAAGTCTGCGTCCTGCAAAGTCTCTAGCAATACCCATTTGCACTGTACAGAAAACTGTACAGGAGTCCAGAAAAAGACTGAATGTGATAATTATACGCCAAGAAAAGAAGATTTATAAACTGTTAGGGTGGAAGAAAATCATATTTTGATTTAAAGTGACAATGCGTAGTAATATTCTACTAAAAAAGAAGCTAAAATTGAACATCAATTAGAGCAAAGACAGTAAAGGACAGTGCTCTTCAGCAAGAATTGATGTTTGGTTAAGGATGCAAATACATTATCTGCAGTTGTCGGGTCTCTATCAATAAATCTAAATGTAGCTTGTAGAATGGGTCATTAATTACCCCTGAATTAGTAATACAGGGTTAATTAGTAATACAAAAACTTGTCAAAGTCACAAACTACATAATAAAGTACATCATTCATGTCATGAAGTTCTCCAAAGTGTGTAAAATGATCTCTTACACACTTATTCAAACTTAAAGTGGCTATATGTAACTTACAGTTTGTATTGATTCTAGCGGCCCCTTTGGATAAAAGTGATCGTAAAGGTCTTTTCTTTACAGTGCTGTATTACCCACTGTAGATTACTGAGTTAGCATTACGAGGAGGTCATATAGTCGCGATGAATATTTTGCTCAAACAGAAAATCATTCATTTACAATAAGAGAATAAGTTACAGATGCATCATTGCATTTCAAGTGTTGCATACTGTAACTTAGCCTAGTTTGGATGTCTCATGAGCTAAACCGGCATCACTGTCACTCTGCTACGAGCCAAAGCATTAGGAGTTTGTTGAAGCAACTTAGATTCATATAGCGCATTTAATTGAAAGCCACAGGCGCTTTACAGAAGTAACGTTACAGGGGGAGAAGGGAAAAGAAAATAGTAAGCCAACACAAACACGTAGTCAAAGGAATCAAACATCCGCGCTAAATGTTAGGGGGACATCATTTAATGTCGGCTACTGACGTACAACCAGATCGCGCACTGTAAAGTTATATTATGAATAAAATAGACATATTACATACCAATGAGGGCCAATTCCTTAATTGTCTCCATCTGTTGAAAGCCCGACCAAGTGTGATTCACCCATTGTCCTTCATTTTCCCTTTCCCTTTTATCTTTTAGTTGTTCTTCTTTTCTGTGATGGTCCTGCCCCAGTATCAGCCATAACTACTACAGATAACTTCTAAAATAACATTAAAATACAATTAGGCCTACATAATGACATCTCCTGCTTCCTTTTACCTGGCTCCGCTGGCTGGATACACTAACACAAGCTTTTTCGTTGTTAAAAAGAAATTTGGGACCCATCAGAATGTGTTACTGTAGTAGCAGTCTACCTGCTGTAAATCATTTTGTGACTTTGTGGGACAAATTAGACCTGGGCAGATGCCTTAATAAAAACTATATAAAAATAGTGTTCTTTTCATTGTTAGTCTCATTTGCTCATTTAAGACCATTGTATGAAAAATTATAAGACTTTAGAAACAATAAAAAGTTACATATAGTCAGTTTAACCTTTAGATAACATTTTATGTAACAATGTATCTGTCAGGGTTTTTATGTGATATAATACACAGTGTGCGAGTGTGTGAATATTCTTATGAAGATTATCGGGGGTTTCTACCTCACTTCCATTTGTGATACAAAGTTTTAAAGGGGCTAAACTTCAAACAATGCTCCTGAGTTCAAGCATTCATTGTGCATCAGTTTCCTGTCCTGATCTTGACCTTTGACCTCCCTGTGAACATCTACTTAAGATTATATTCTAACGTGAATTATATTTTCAGATTGATCAAATTTAATATCACAGGCTGTTTTGCAATCAAATCAAGTACATTTTCTTTCCCTGTGCCTGCATAATCTCTGAACTTGCTTTCCTTCATCCCCAAAAACCTCCAGATGTAGTATTTTCCCTACAATGTTGTACTTTTGTGTGCTGTCCCCGTTTTGCCCTGTCTTGAGTCCATGCCAGGAAAAACTCCATTTTTTATACGATTCTCATTTCAGCCCAGTCCCAATAATGAACCAGTCGCTGACAGAAGCTGCGGGGACAGGCTGTGACAGAGTGGAGATGGAATAAAGACTAAAGCATCCTAGTGCTAAATGAACAAGGCAGAGTTGAAAATGAAACACACTGACTATCCTCTCTCTGTCACTAGTTATGTTTCCGTCCAGATGTCAGGGGAATTTTCTGCACACTCTTGAAATGCCACCCAAAATAAACCAAGAGTTACGTAAATGTGTTTCCCACAGTTTAAGTGAATAGACAGGCCTCCATACTGCAGGCTGGAGCTGCATCCCAAAAAGGATTTGATTAGCATTATGCAACTTGTTATTGTTTTGAAATGTCAGCTATTGTTGGCCAGATTTTATGCTAAAAGTTATAACAATGGAATCCACTTGGTAATACTTTAATACACCAACTAATGGTCATTAAGTGGATATTTATGCAGACATTTCTGGGTGTTGTAATTGGGCTGATATAATGAGAGAAACTTCCATCACTGTTTATGGCATAAAATTCATAGACAAAAACACATATTTACCTCAGGCAGGTGCGACTTGTTAATTATCTAGAAATATTTGCTGTTTTCATTGTGCATTTCCCTGGATTGTTAAAAAACGGCACCGTCAGTGGTATTTTTCAACCTGGACCCTATTTTCCCATCAAATGGTGTCTAAATGACTAATTTCAAGAAAAATCTTTGAAAGTGGTCCAGTACTGAATGAGAACACTGTAACCAGCAGCCGTGAATCGGGCTGTAATTTAATCATATAGGGCAAATGTGCATTTCTGGGATGTTTCATGTTACAGTTTTTTTTCAATTGCTAAACGACAGTGGGCACAGTTGGAGACACATGCAAAACTCTAACTACAGTCTGCATTGCAGCAGTTCATGTGGACCAAACTCTAGCTCATTTTCATTGCTTTAACATAGTTTACAAACTCTACACACTTATCCCATGACTTTAACCACAACCTGCACAACACTGTGGACTTACAGCACTTTGTTCAAATGTTAACACACTGCTGTCAAACCTGTTAACCACACATTCAAAACCGAATGGATTTCACCCCAGTGCATTTCAAATACTGCTGATTGCAATTACAGCTGAAGGCCTAAGCAGGTGTCTTGTTTTAGCCTTGCTAGTGGACACATACTGTATATAGGGAAAACTCTTAAATACTTTAAAAAAGTAAAGAAACATCAAGTAAGAATGAAACAGTTTTACATTGTACCGCCTAAGAGAAACAGTGAACAGGTAAACGAGCAAAGATACCAATATGTCCAGGTAAGATGTCTGGGGTTACAGACACAGCTATAAACATTCTGAAAAGCACTAAATTTACTACTGTAAAACATAAAAGGTGGAAACAGTGGAAACACCATTCATTTGTATTTATAGATGATGCAAGTGCATGGTAAGAGAGGACATCCAATGTGATGATGAAAACTTGTGGCCTGATGCTGGAGAGAGGCAGGATTAGTCACACTTGTCTGTCTGTTACTATTACATACCTTTAGTTTGTAACTTTTTCCCCCCAGTATTTACATAAATTACTACAGACTATATATATATATATATATATATATATATATATATATATATATATATATATATATATATATATATATATATATCAGTCACATATATCAGTCACTTAGATACAGAAACAGGGGAAAATAGGGTCCAGGTAGAAAAATACTGAAGTTATCCTTAAGGGCAAACAATCTTAGATTCTCTCCATTTGTGCATGTATAGGACCTGAGCATGTGTGCGTATTTCAGGCCTGTGTTTATTAACAGAGTGAAAAGGGTTAATTTCCCCACTGAGGATCAATAAAAAGTGAGATGCGATATCTGCACATGAATGTAAATAAATAAATGAAAAAAGCTAAATCGTCGCCAGATAATACCCGATGGCTTCTGAGATTTCATTTTGTTCAATGCATTCCGACTCTTTTGCTCTCCAAACGGACTGTTTACCTGCATGCAACCAAAGCCCGCTCAAACGTGATTGGTCAACACTACTCACACTACAAACCCTGAACGTTTGTGATACCAAAATCTAGTAACGTTGCCTACAGATTCTGCATATGTAGATATCTGTTTATAGAGATTGAACAAGATCCAAAGTCCATTTAGTCACTCTTCTGGAGCTTTCAATCACATTTCACAATCTTCATCAGTGGATGGATTTTGCTCAGTTTCATGGAATTGTTGATTCTGTTTTTTTTTTTTTTTTTAGCACCAATGACGTTCATGTTGGCTTACAAGTTGCACGCATTGTGCATTTTCTTGAGGTCTAACAAAGATGGCGAATGCATTTCCTGTTTGCAATAAAATGAAAAGCTACCTTTTATATTGTTTCAATATGAGGACTTGTTGACTTGGAGATACCAGTGGAAATATTTTTGAAGATACATAAAGCTCACATTTCATGTCTCTCATAAGAACACGTTTGTGTTCAAAATAATCAGAACTGTTGCATTTGAATTCGTTCAGGTTATGTGTTACCCATACAAAACAGTATTGATTAGTTCACAATTAATATGTATAAAAACTTCATTATCTGTCAAAACAGAGGTGATTCTGATCTGCTCCTAGGCCACATCCACATGTACCAAAACAATCTTTTCCCTGGCATAGTTTCAAGAATATTTGCGTCCAAACGGATTTGTAAATGACTCAACACGCTACTTCATATTCCAAGCCTATAGGTGGCGCTGTTTCTGCTACAGAAATTCACCAACAGCGGAGAAGAAGAGGCGGAGAAGAAGAGGCGGAGAAGAAGAGGCGGAGAAGAAGAGGCGGAGAAGAAGAGGCGGAGAAGAAGAGGCGGAGCATGCGCATAAAGCTTGCACACTGTATGCAAACAGACAGTAGAAGAAGAAACCAAACATAAGAAGAAGATGACGAAAATGGCTAGTGCAAGGAACGCAAGCATGTAGTCCGTCATTGTTGTTGTTGTTGTTGTTGTTATGAGACGTCGTCGCGGGATAAGAGGTCGAAGGCTAGAGGTCGAGGGGTGTGGCGATGACATCATCGATACAGAAGTCCTAACGAAGACGCAAGGGTTGTGTTTTCGAATTTTTTCAAAAGGTTTCAAAAAAGTGCGTCTGCAGGCAGTGTGTTTACAGGATTCGTTTGGACGATCGGCCAAAAAGATTCTTCCTTGGCTCATGCTACACCCTTCGGTTTCATGATAATCGGGCCAGTATAACGAAAAAACTGACAAACTGAACACAACCTCCTTGGCAGAGGTAAAATATTAAATCCCCTTATATATACGACTTAGGTAACCAATATGTTGGTCTGTATTCACTTTATTTACATACTATTTCTTGGATGAAAATTCAGTTACTTTTTCTCTCCCTTTCCCCTCTTTCATCTTTCTGTTTCCTCGGTCTGCAGCAAACAATTAGAGGAAATATAGACACAGACTTGATGCTAGCAACAAAAAAAGGTGTCTTGCAGTGTCACAAAAATAAAAGCAAAGACACCTTCCACAGTCACCAGCAGTTACTACCTTCTGTAGTTTCTGAAAAAAGGAGCTCAATATCTTTCTGACATCTATTCAAACCTGTTTCTAGCACACTTCAAGGCCACGGTTTTACCATGTCAATGTCCCTTATTTTAAAAACTGTGTTTGCAGCAGTGTGACGCTACATTTGACCTACTGCATACTGCCATCAGTCAGATGTCGCATGGTTACTCTCCTCTCTTTGCTGTCAGACTGTATGTGTGTGTTTGCGTGTGTGTGTTTGTGTGTGTGTGTGTGTGTGTGTGTGTGGGTGAGGGTGGGGTGGGGTGAGGGGTTGTATATGGACAGAACAATTAATAAGAGTGGCAGCAGTCCTTAAAAGGACCTCACTTAAACCCTTTTTTAGCCTCCTTGGAAACAAACAAATGGGGAGAGTGCTTTTAACCACACGCACACACACACACACACACACACACACACACACACACACACACACACACACACACACACACACACACACTGGAGGGCTAGGCACATTGATTTGCTCCGTTGCTCTGGTCCTGTTTGCAATTCAGCACCTTGATTTGTGCTTGTGGGGACACCAAGTCAGAGGAGATGTTAATTTGATTTAGCTACTGGCTTTTGTTGCACCAGGGGAACGCCACCAAAAGCAAGGCGGCATCAGTCTTTATCTTAACAGCAAATTAGATATCCAGCTGATGTTATTGTTGCTGTTAAAGTTATGCGTCTCTTTCCTACTGTCTTTCCCACAGTCTTTCTATCTCTAAGACATACCACTGTCTCCTGAGTAATTCTGTCCCCCAGCCTTTTATTTCGTACTTTTTTTTACTGTTTGTCTGTTCCTTGTGACTGGGAAAAAGAGAAACTTTTTTAAATCTGTAGCCTGGGTGACACACACCCACACACACACACACACACACAGCAGAAAGGACAAATGATTCTGTCATTTCAGAGGAGCCGTAGCAGTGGTGTCTGGACTGGGATTGATGCCTCATTCTGGTAACCCTGTTTTGGTTCAGTTTCAGGTCATTCTCTCTGCCTTAACTCACATCTTGCATCTCTCTATTTTGTGTTGGGTATCTGCAGTTGTCAGTCTACAAAATGTATCACTTTATAAAACGCTTTTTCTAATGTTACTAGCAATTTAAAGGAGAACTCCGGGCAATTGTTACGTTAATATTGATCGCTATAAATATGTTAGTACTGTCGATAGCAAAAGAAACGAAAAGAATCGGTCCTACCAAACTGGAGTTGCTGCAGCTAATGCCCATAGCTCCCAGTTACCTAAAAAGGCAGTTGTGGGGGCATATTCTAAAGAGTGCCTTTGTGCCTCTAAACAGACATACAATGCAATTTAAAATGTCTGTGCAACATGAACAGGGCTCTTACGTGACAACAAGATGCGTTTTCAACTCTGCCGTTAGCTCGCCTTGCTAGCTGCTAGCTGCCGTCCAGGAGTGTGTTCAGCCAGGCTTCTGTGATAATCATCACGCAGCAGTTCTGTGTGTATTTGTAGCTCATCTATTGTGTGTGACATCGTTCTGGCGTTGGTGAGTAGGAGTCTTGGCAGTGGCGATCTGTGTGGTAGTTTCCTTAGCCGGGCTAGCAGGCCCAACCGGCATCCTTGCTTTTGCTTCCTCCCCGCCTTCCTCGCCTGCCGCGGCCAGCAACAATCCAACGAGCGCCCGCTGTTCTGGTGGATGTCCTCCAGAGGACAGGTCACGCCTTTGTGGCGAAAAATTTTAGTTTATTTCCACTCAGATATACAATTGTGTGTGTGTGTGTGTGTGTGTGTGTGTGTGTGTGTGTGTGTGTGTGTGTGTGTGTGTGTGTGTGTTTGTGCTTTCCGTAATGTGTGTATGTGTGTGTCGTTCACTGTCCCTCAGGTTAGGGTATTGGGCAGCAATATATGACCTGTCTCCTTCTCCCAGGAGAATCTTTTCACTTGGAAGGGTCATTCAGCTCTTTGAATTCTGAAACACTGAGCATGGCACACTTGACTGTAATCTATGTCGTGCTACAAGGCTTAGGAAGAGATCTCTATCTGTTTGGCTAATTCATTCATGTAGTGAATTTGACCTGTTTCTCTTTGATATGATATACAGTACATGAAAAACATGCATTATGCATCAAAGGTCCATTTTTAATGTGATTACGGTACTAAAACAAGTACATCTGAGTCTGTACTAGGCTGGATAATTGGCAGATTCTTAACAAAATCCCTTCATTTTTCAGGAAGTTTGAGGTTCTGTCTTTTGGTTTGTTTATTCCTTATCACCATGCAAAGGCACCAGCTCAGGTATGTCTCATCCATCTGCAGCAGCTCATCCAATTTAGGTAGAGTGATTAAATTTTACACAACCCGCAACAGGCTTTACCCAAATAACTATAGGAACATCTGTGCTTTTGTGCTCACTATACTGCTGGCTCAAATTCAGAATTCCACTCAACTTCCAGGTTATAGAGGTCATATCTTTACAATGATATTCTGAGGACACAGTGATCACAGTGTTTTGTACTGTTCCAGGTTTTCTGTTCACTCTACATCACTGAACTTCCCTTAGGATGGTACATTTCCAACAAGTTTCACAAAAGTAATAAACAACACAATGACCTTTGGATTATCATGGTTATAATTGTATTTGATTAAATTTGATATCTGTCATAAAAAACCTTTTTCTTTTCTTTTTTGTTGTTGAAAATCCAGACATTTCAGGTTGAATATTTGCTGCTTTACACTTCCAACCTCTGAGACCACCAACCTCGAAGACCACCAAATGTCTGCAGAGTTGAACCCAACTCTCTGCCGTGGGGAAGCGATTGCCAACCAGACCCCTCTAAGCTGTAATATTTTTACTTAACCAACAAACCCAAACGTAAACCTAGGGGTGGAAATGTAATTGATCTGTCTACTCCAGTGTAAAAGCCTTACAGAACACATTTTTCACTTTGTTTACTTGTCATGACTTTGACAGAGGAGTTTGTCAATATAAATGCGGAGGCATATAGAGACAGTCTGTCTTTGTAGCTTCAATTCATAGCATTCATGCAGTTAAAACATTGTTTGATTAATATCTCCAAACTTCCCTCACATTGTTTTTACTTGTTTTGGTTTCTTCCAGGTCATATTGACCGCAACAAGAACATGCTGCATAATACTGTGTCAGATAATGCTTTATCATGTTACATGAAATAGTCTTGTAGCAGTGATAACATTTTAGTGTATCACCAGGGCCCTTTTTAGGCATAGGGGAGCTAGGTTGTCACCTGGTGCGCCACCAGCTGGAGGGGGCCGAAGAGGAAGACTAAGGGCGTTTTCACACATACCTCATTTGGTCCGGACTTTCAGACTTTTCAGTTTGGTCTGAACCAAAATTTCAGGTGTGAAAGGTGCCTCGGACCACGGTCCGGATCAAAAGACCAAATTTTGGGCCGATAAAAAGAGGTGGTCTCGGTCTGGACCAAATTGAACCATGGTCCGGTCCGTTTATGGTGTGAAAGCATTTTTTGGATGGTTCGGACTTTCAGACCAAATACAAGAAGCTCTGGCAGGCTCTCTTCGTGTTACAAGACCGGGGAAGCATAGCTCGGTGCTTAGAGTGTACATGAGAGAGTGAGTGACGGTGAATGCGCTCAGAGCAGACAGCTGTCGGCTATCAGAGCTGAGAATACATCAGCAGTTTACTTGTTAAGTGGTAGTAGATGTACAGTGTAGGTTTCTGTTTGTCTCTGAATAAATGCTCCAGAAAGAAAGTTCCCGCGTCTTGCTTCTCAACATCACAACAAAACAAAAAGAGGTGCAGCAGTAGGGGAGAGCAGCAGTCAGCTGGAAAACCCCCAACACAGAGAGGATACGAGAGGACGGGGAAGCCCGTCTACAAACCAATCAATAATAAGTATCTGGAGACGCAGCTCACGTATAACGACAGGATGTAGTTTTGTCACGTATAGATCTTTAGTGCGCTTGCATAACTGCAGTGTGAAACCAAAACTTTACATTTCTGGTGAAACATATTTAGTCCAGGATTACATTTGTTTTTGACATATTACAAATACATTTCTAATCAAAGTCTGCGTTCAAAGTCTGTGTAGGTAAGTCTGGGTAAATGGATGTGTCAACCCAATCCATGGGACTTTCACCCAGGAGACCACTGTTTATGTCCTGTGTTAAATCAAAAGTCATAATTGACTTACGTCACTTAGGTTATGTACTTAACTTATGTCACGGAGACAGGGTTGCCAATGTGTACATTATATCATAGTCAAAGGACTACAGGCAGACTGTGTAAAGCAGCATAGCCAGAAGGGAAATGTTAAACTATCATATCAGAGGCTTCAAATTATCGTATTTTGAGGAAATTGATTGTAAATGAGTCATAGGTAATTGGCTTAAATGTGTAATTATACAACATGTATTGAAACAACTTGTTGACAGACCTACAAATCTACCCACATTGTTTTTTTTTTTAAAGCAATCTGACATGCTGCATTAAAGGGGGTATGTGTCCATAAGTCCATCAGTCTGTCTGTGTTTGTAAGCACGACTGGAAGCCTGTTGTTATTCTGCATGAAAACAGTTGAGGCCATAAGCCAAGCTAATTCATTAAATAAATAAATAAATAAATAGCTGGGCTTTCCGGTGCATGCAAAACAACTGGTCTTGATCACAGCATACCTTAGTGAGAAAGTTAAAACTCAACCTCCGAGTCACCACCGAGTCACCTCCGAGTCTGTGGCTGTGGCAGGAGAGAGAGACAGCTGTGCATGTGAGCAACGACGAAAAACAAATTGTTATATGGTCAAACTATTGTACATTATAGCACTTTTGGCATTATTGATCGTACATTGTGCAGAGGGCAAAATTAAATTTATTTTAAGTATACTGTGCCGATAATGCCACTCTTTTCACTTGAAGTAAACATTTGAATGCAGGACTATGCGGTGTTAATAGTTTTACTACTAATAATAGTTTTACTTTAGAAAAAAAGTACTTCTACCACTGCCAATACCAAAATTCCCAGTTAGAGAAAGTGTGAAAGGTAAAGCAAGCCAGGGCCCCCTAAATCATTACATTGAACATTTCAGTTTATCTAGACTCCAAAACCAATAACTTTGTAATTTTAGTCAAACTGATTTCACATCACAATATGTTATCTGATATATCCAGAGGTGTCAAAAGCATTCACATTCATTACTCAGGTAGAAGTGTAGATACTAGGGTTTAAAAAGACTTCTGTAGAAGTTGAAGTATCAACTCAAGGTTTTTACTCAAGTAAAAGTGTGAAAGTACTGGTTTCAGAACTACTTAAAGTATAAAGTAAAAGTAATGTAAGGGGAAAAAACACCATTAAGGACAAAAGCTTAGGTCACGTTACAGGGACCTATAGTGCTCTACCCCACCTCCCCAAAAAAACGTTTTTTCTAAAGGCCATAATGACTATAATGTTATATTAAAATGTTAATGTTGAAAATTTACAGCTCACAGCAACTTAATGTGATATATTTCTGTCTTAATGTAAGTAGATGATAGGAAGTAGTATGCTTTTTTGGCGATAAAAGCCCAAATTTGGTGACCTCTGGCATATTTTAATGCCACTATTCCATCATATACACTGATCTTAATTATTGCATATTTTTATGAGTTTGCCTTCCTGATTGTAAATGTTGTGAACTATTGTAAAGGAAAATTAGGCTTCTTGTGTGTTTTAGCCCGCACAGTTTGTAAATAGCCATTTATTTTTCAAAACACGGCAATTCCTGACTGATCAGAACTTTTGTAATAAGAATCCTTAGACTCTATTTATTAGCCCCCCCCCCGCACCCCTACTTGCAACATCTAATTCTCTCTAATTTAGTGTTTTAGCAGATCAATTTTACTATTGTTTATAACTGACCAGCAATAGCAATGATAACAATTGGTAAATCTGATAAATTACAGACAAATTCATCCACATAAAATAAATTGCTTTATGTAGATCCAATACAAATTTATCAAAAATAAAAGTTCACGGAACAGCAGTGCTCAAAGTATATACTGTACACAAACAGTGGATTGCAGATTTGAGCCTGAGCATCTATGTCACTAAATCATAACAATTTCATGCAACATAGTGTTTTATTATTAATATACCCTACAATGTTAAGAAAATTCAGCTAACATTGCCACTAGTCTTTTGGTTTTCATATTAAACATGTACCTTGGCCTCTTGTGCTCCGCGGAGATCAGCTCTACAGTCTTCTATTTGTTTTATTTTTACATTGAAACACGAGAGCAGAGAATATTAATGATCGTGTGAATGACGCTCATAATTCTACAGCAGCGGTGCGCACATAGCCTATGACGGAAATTTTACGACTGCCCCTCAAAGGAGCAAGTCTAATGCAACCACTGATAGGGTTAATATATTACCTTTGCCTAATAGCGATCTTTTACTGCTGGTTTTGTGATGTTGGCAATTCTCATTTAACTGCAGTGCGCCATAGAAGCATCAAATGAGGCGTGTCAATTATTACTTTCAGTGTGTTTGGGCCTTCATCAGCATGAGACATACAAGGCATGCCGTGTGAGCGTGTGAACTGCATGCTCGAAATGCGTGTCTCAGCACGCAACACGTTAACACATACATGGTTATTTTCAAAAGCGGAGACATTTCCCTTCGTTTACACGCAAACAGAAAATTCACCTCTGAAAACGTGACTTTCTAAAAACTCCGGCCAGAGTGGAGATTTTTGAAATCTTTGTTTGCACGTTTGCATGTAAACTGAGACAAACGGAGGTTTAGGCAGCTGAGGAAGTGAGGAAGAGAAGCGAGAGGAAGTGATTCGTTGCTGTTGTTGCTATTTTCGGGATTCTGATCGGCTAACGTGGGCTTGAGCTTGTCGTTACACTGCCACCTACAGGTTTGGCATGTATACACGGGTACGTGTAAACGAACACTTTTCTGAAAACTGACAGCTGTGCACGATGTTATTCTTGAAACTGGAGAGGTTGAAATGTCCGTTTATGAAATATAGCCGCCCACGTGTAAATATACTCTCAAGGTGAATGCATGAGACTTAAGAGCCCTGATTCCAACCCTTTCTCCACAGCTCAGTAGTTAATGTTGATCCATTTAACTAAGAATACCTGCAGCTCAATAGAGAAATAACAGAGACTGATGGATATTGAGAAGCAGTGTTAATTTCGTTGACGAAGACTATGACGAAAAATATTCGTCAACGAACCTTTTTCACGGACGAAAACTAAATAAAAACTAAATAAAAAGTCAGAATGATGACGAAGACTGTGACGAAATATAACTGACACTTTAGTCAACGAATAAAAATGAGACGAAAATGTTAGGGCGGGACGAATGGAGAAGAGATCCAATCAGAACTACTCTTTTTGTGGGACAAGTTGGGAAGAGATCCAATCAGAGCGAATCTTTGAGGGTAGGTTGATCTATGCAGAACAGTGGAGCCTTTTTAAAAAGCCGCGGCAAATGCAGGCGCAACAGCTAGCTAAACAAACGCAGCAGCAGCAGTTACACAGGAGCTCTCATTAACAACAGACATGTCAGAGCTAGGTCTAGGACGAAAACGAAGAATTGACATCTGGTCACACTTCAAATATGACAACAAGGACAACAAGACCGCCTGTAAACCGTGTGAAGCAAAAATCGCTGGGAAAAACACCACCAACTTGAAGCGACATTTACAGACGACTCATCCAGAAATACATGCGAAGGTAAGCAGACACGCTAAGGTTATTTTATCAGATAAACCACCGTGTTTCTGTTAAACTTGGAATAAAATAGAAGCTAAAGGAAACCACCTCTGAACTGTATTGAATATACGATTGTCTCGCTGAATTAATGAGTATAAATATTCAATCTCCTCAAATTGAAGAATCGTGCGTGCGTGCGTGCGTGCGTGCGTGCGTGCGTGCGTGCGTGCGTGCGTGCGTGCGTGCGTGCGTGCGTGCGTGTGTGTGTGTGTGTGTGTGGAGATTGGGCAAGAAACTAGACTAAGACTAAAAGACTTAAGACTAGACTAAGACTAAAACTCTTATGATATTTAGTCGACTAAAACTAGACTAAGACTAAAAGATTTCAGATGACTAAAATAAGACTAAAACTAAATGGTGTGTTATTCAAAAGACTAAGACTAAGACTAAATCAGAATTTGTTGTCAAAATGAACACTGTTGAGAAGTCAAAGACAGTCTTTCACAGATGATCAGTAACCTGCTAACGTTAGAATCATATAGGGATATTAATAACCAGCTTATGTTCTATATCATGTCCTGAACATGATTAAAACCAGGGTAGGACATAATAGGGCTATTGTGCATTTACAATTATGAATTGACAGCTGATGTTGATGACATGCACTGACCAGAAGTTGAGTGACGTTAAATAAAGTTTTTTTTTTTTTTTAATTAAATGTTAAAATATCATATATTATTACAAAAGGATCAATCCTCAGGGGCGCCAGTGGACGTCTCACCTAGGGCACCAAAATGTCAAATCTCAGTGAAGATACAAACCTTAATACCTTCAGCTCAATGTAGCTGGAGTGAAACCCAACAGGGGACACCCAATTGAGTCCCTATATGACAGTCAACTGATTTAAATAAGTGTCCCCAAATATGCCATAGTCCAGAATCACATACACACCCACACAGAGCTTTAGAGAGAGGTTTGATAATAAATGTCACTAGAATATGCACAAATCTGACTTAAATTTTACTTTATTTTTCACGTCTGTCTTTCTCACTTCTCCAGTGGTTGTACACTTTGTCCAGGTTGATGGTTCCGTCTGCTTCTTGCTTTGACTTTATGTGCATCAGCTGGTCCAAATGTGCCACTTCAAGACGATTTCTGGATGCTGTTTTGATAGGATTCATTAAACTAAATCCTCTTTCATAATCTGCACTGGAAGCTTGAAATGTAGCACAAATATCCACAAGCTGTGATATCTCCTTTAGCTCCTCAAATCTAAGTGCTGCAGCCACCATATCTGAGAATGTGCGGATTGACCCCTGTTTAAGTTTTTGCTTCATTATGTACTTGAATTCAGCATATTGACTGTTAATGGCTTCCATAGACTGTGGGTGGTGGAGAATGGCCTCATACGTTTTTGCCAGTGTGGCAATGTCTGCTGATCCATAGTCAAAACTGATGTCTGAGCTCAATGCTTCAATGTCAAATGCAGACCACTCCTTTAATCCATCCTCTGGAAAACGAGCATCCATGTGATCACAGAGCTTACTAATAAAAAATAGTAATCTCACCAGTATTTCTGCCATCAGCTGATGAGGTCCCCATTGTCACTCCAATGTACATCCTTCTCCTTCAAGTATTAGGAACGCAACTTCTCAATCTTTGCTCGAGCAAAGCAGTGCCCTTCCATCACAGTCAGGTTGCGTCTTTGTAAAGAGAGGCAGAGTTGTGCTAGCTCACCCAAAACATCTCCCAGAGCAGTGATAGTAACCTTGAACTTTGAATCACTCAGCTTTTTGTAGCAGTATTTTGCCACTGGATCTCTATCAGTGAATTCTCTTTTGCAGAATTCTTCAAGCACAGTGTAGTTCCTCAGAACAGCATGCACAGCTTGGTGCTGTGACAGCCATCGCACTTCGTTCAGAGGCCTGAATGACAGTGTTTCTTCATCAAGAATCTTTGCTAGGTCCTCCATTTTGCCCCTCTTAACAGTGGACTGAGAAAAAGTGGAATATACAGTTCTAAGAAGAGTTTCCACATCTCGCATCAAAGGCACATCTTTCCAGGCATCATCAATGCCCAAGTCCTCTCTATGGGCCACACAATGTTGTTCAGTTAGGTGTGGTATTTGGCGCTTTAACAAAGCCGCAACTCTGTTGTGTCTTCCTAGCATCACTACGGCACAATCGGAGGTCAGCATCACCATTCTCTGCATGTCCAGTCCATGTTCGGAGTAAAACTGAGTTATTGCCTGCACAATATCCTTAGCAGTGCATGCTGTCAGCTGGATGATGCCACCAAACACAGTTTTATAGTTGACATCATTTTCCTCCCTGTATTTAATATATATGACTAGCATTTTGTGTACTGTTATGTCTGTGCTCTCATCTACCATCAGGGTATGCCAAGGTGCATTTTTAACACTACACATAGTCTCATTCTGCACTCTCATTGATTGAGTTCACAAATTCAAAGGCATAGTTTTTGCTTCGCCAGCTTTCTGGTATACTCACATACTTTGCCATGTGATCGTGGATTTGTTGAACTGACAGCATTGATGCATTCATTTTGATGGCCAGTAAAATATTGTCAATAAGAACTTTAACTTGCTCGGGGTCAGATTTTGTTTTGTGCAACAGCTCGTTCCTTTTCTCCCGGTCTTTTACGCTCTCCTGCAATAATGTACCAATCCCCTGTCCCATCTTGAGTCTTCGTTCCAATTCCAACAGCTTTCAAATGAGTTTTCTGCTGAATGTGACGCTTGAGGTAGTCCAAAGAATGAATTAGTTATTTACTGTACTGTTCGAGAGAAACAGTGAACAGGTAAACGAGCAAAGATACCAATATGTCCAGGTAAGCTGTCTGAGGTTACAGACAGCTATAAAAAACAAAACTGAAAAACACTAGCATTACTACAGTAAAACTGAACACTTACTGTTTTTCAGAAAGTAATGGAGGTGGAATCTAAGCAAACACCACATTCATTTGTATTTATAGATGATGCAGGTGCATGGCAAGAGAGGATATCCAATGAAAACATGTGTCCTGATGCTGGCTAGTAATATAGTAACTGTTACTATTACAGACCTTTGGGTTTTTGTCCCCCAGTAATTCCATAAATAACTACAGACAAAATAAAAATTATGTATGTATTGAAGCAAACTGCTGATTTTCATTCCTTCTTGTTTACATAAAAAACTGGTATGTTATAAAATAAAAAAAAATTGTGAAATAATTTCACTCTTTTCTTTAAAGAAAATATTGATTAGTGGGAAGTCAGTTAAATTACTCAAACTGTAAAGAAGAAATGCTTTTTTAATTTCTGTATTGGCGTTTGATGCTAGTGTTGTCTCGATGAGGATTGTTCATAGTGTTTGGCTGCACCGAGCCTGTTTTGAGACGTGTGAAGAGTTGTGTTGTTTGGAATGAGTTTTGCAGGTGATGTGAACTGTTTAGCTCAGGTGAATGTTGGTAATGCAGACTGGGGTTAGAGTTTTGCACATGGGGCTTCAGTTGTGACCACTGTCATTTAGCAATCAAATAAAACTGTAAACTGGGCCTACAATAAAGTGTAGGGCGGCATAAAGCCTATATACATACCTTTGACTGCATAGAATACTAAGCTATTAAAATAGCCTAATAATTGTTTGATTTTATAAATCATCTTTTAATGTTAAAACGTACATGTGGCACAGTGAATCCTTAGAGTGTATCTGTGGATGGCCTTAGTAACTACCTAACCGTACCTATAGGCCTGCAAGCAGTGGGGATTTGTGTTTGCTAATACTATTTTGGATTCATGTTACTGTAAGACTTTTTGAAAAAAACTTTCAAAAATTAACAATAATGTGGAGGCCCCCCTGCATTGACTCTAATATGGTGTAGACTTCGGGCAAACGCACGCTCTCCAAAGAGTTTTCAAGAGCCTGACTATTAATAACGTGTGTGTGTGTGTGTGTGTGTGTGTGTGTGTGTTTAGTTAAGTGGTGCTATCAATCTTCATTGAACTCTTCATGGGAGGGAGTGAGTCCACCTTTCTTTATCAGCCACACATATCCATCTGTCCCTGTCAGAGAGAGTGAAAGACACACACACACACACACACACACACACACACACACACAGAGAGAGAGAGAGAGAGAGAGAGAGAGAGAAGTGTGTGTGTGTGTGTGTGTGTGTGTGTGTGTGTGTGTGTGTGTGTGTGTGTGTGTGTGTGTGTGTGTGTGTGTTGAGAGTTCAGTTAAGGCCAAAAGAGAGTGCCAGCCTAATTGGCCTTGGTCGGGCAGGGGATGTGACAGGGGGGAGGTGGGATGTGTGAGTGTGTAGTATTTATGAGTGCACTGGTCCTTTGTGGGACCTCCTGGAAAATCCAGCTTTACCATCCTAGCTGCTCACCTCTCAGATACAGATACACAAGATACACAAAACTGACAAAACAAAGATTGGAAACAGAAAAACAGCTAAAAAGATCTGCCGACGAGCACCTCTGAAGCTCACTAATTACCATGTGTGTTTAATCGATACATTTACAGAAATGACAATGATGATTTTTGTAGTTTTTAGGGGGAGTTAAGTGCTGTAACTATTTCATGATGAACAACCATGGATGTATAATAAAACCTGGATACAGCGTTCGAGGCAGAGCCCCGTTCACTCCTATGAAAATTGCTCAGTGGCGCATGAAGCTAAAAAAGTTCCACTTTTGTTTATAAAATTACTCAGATTATGGGGCCCATAGAGCAAGCACACTAGAGACGTGCACTGGCCAGGTGAATATGGTGAAGCATTAAGCAGCAAAAAAGTAAAATATTTTTTAAGGGGTTGGTAAAATTAGAGTGAATACTGGACTAGTAGTCAGAATAACAACTTCAAATGAATGCTAATGTTGCTCCATAAATGCATGTCCATATCTACATTAAAGGTCAGCGTTATGTTAACAGATTGTTTCCGCTGTGCTCCAACATCATCATCATGGCATCATGCCAACATGCTATGATCTCTACATCTTTATATACTGTCTATGATCTCTACATCTTTATATACGGTCTATGATCTCTACGTCTTTATATACGGTCTATTATCGCTACATCTTTATATACGGTCTATGATCCTAAATCTTTATATACGGTCTATGATCCTAAATCTTTATATACGGTCTATGATCCTAAATCTTTATATACGGTCTATGATCTCTACATCTTTATATACGGTCTATGATCTCTACATCTTTATATACGGTCTATGATCCTAAATCTTTATATACTGTCTATGATCTCTACATCTTTATATACGGTCTATGATCTCTACATCTTTATATACGGTCTATGATCTCTACATCTTTATATACTGTCTATGATCCTAAATCTTTATATACGGTCTATGATCGCTACATCTTTATATACGGTCTATGATCTCTACATCTTTATACACGGTCTATGATCTCTACATCTTTATATACTGTCTATGATCCTAAATCTTTATATACGGTCTATGATCGCTACATCTTTATATACGGTCTATGATCTCTACATCTTTATATACGGTCTATGATCTCTACATCTTTATATACTGTCTATGATCCTAAATCTTTATATACGGTCTATGATCTCTACATCTTTATATACGGTCTATGATCTCTACATCTTTATATACGGTCTATGATCCTAAATCTTTATATACGGTCTATGATCGCTACATCTTTATATACGGTCTATGATCCTAAATCTTTATATACGGTCTATGATCCTAAATCTTTATATACGGTCTATGATCGCTACATCTTTATATACGGCTGATTCAAGATTCACGCTTCACGTTGGGGTCCTGATCACCCGGGGTTGTATTCGCTATCCACCTTATTCTCGGGGGGGCTACTGTAGAAATGATTATGGGTGCAACTTCCGGTGAGATAGCGGAATGAGCCGTTTCCTAGCAATGTTAACGTTAACCCCAGCAAGAGTGATAGAGAAAGACGTGGCTCTTGCCCCAGCCAGCCGTAAACAGTGTTTCTTTCTAAAGTAATTTCAACTATAATGTAACTGAAACTGGTTTGTGTTTAAACATATGTTGTTATTATTATTGTTATAAAATGACATTGCGGAGCTCTGGTCCCTGTTGCGCTCTTCGCGGCTGTAGCCTACAACACCCAGACTAAGCTAAATCTGTTGTTAGTTGCAAACTAATATTACAAAATACATTGAAAAAAATTAAAACTATCAAAATAATCAACACTTTACCTTCCAAAGTATTGCACCTGCATGGCTGCAAGATGGCCCTGGTCCAGCAACACATGAGCACCCAGCTGTTTGTATTTCCCCTGACGATGAAACTAAAACCCAGGACCGGTGATGTGGGACTTTAAGGCTCTGACTAGGCTCTGTGTCTGCTTTAAGGTAGACAAGGTTGTGTCCCACCTCCTTTATTAAAATGCGACCGCCTTTATTGCTGTGGAGGTACTGATAAGACTCCGAGCTTTCCAGGTTATTCATCGCTTCACCGTCCGTAGCAACAGAGTTGATAAAGTAGCTAAATATGCTAGTGTACGTTATCTGAGGCCACTTTTTCAGGTCGTCCTCCCATCCCTCAATAGTAGAAGGCAGAGGTATAATCACATTGTCCCGTTTGAGGTGTAACAGGCTGTGTTCCCACATGTTTTATTTCTCAAACACTGAAAGACAATTAGCGTACCACAGTGACTGTTTATGACCGTTACCATGGCAATCGCCAGCTCCGGAAGTCGTGCCCATAATTCACACAAGGTATCATGGGAGCTAGGAATAAGGTGGATAACAACCGCCTCGCTCTACATTATCCCTTACATACTGGCTGAGTATATACTGTATATCTATGAGCAGACACCAGCAGCGTGTCTGAGCCTCTCAGGACGGGGCAGCAGCAAGCACCGGCCTTCTTTTCCTGCATCTTCTCCCTATTAGCCTACAAAATGACGTGTTTTCTCATGCTGGACAGGAGAAGACACAAAATGAATGCATCTCTACTATTGTGCGGGCATAAATTCTCAGAGTTTTGCGGGTGCGGGCGGGAGTGGACATAAATATTGCGGGAGCGGGCGGGAGTGTTAGACACATGTTGCGGGTGCGGGCGGTAATGGTCAGAAAGTCAGCGGTAGCGGGCGGGAGCGGGATGAAGAAAACTCTAGGGCTCTAGTCCGCGGTCCACTAGTGAGGGTACTGCAGGAGGTCCGTGGAAAAGCAAAATAAAATATAAAATAAGTGAGGGATAATGTAGAGTGAGGCAGTTATAGCTAATACAACCCAACACAAAGCCACAGCTGATAAATTATCTGGACTTCTTTCAGCGGATTGATATAGCTGTCCTCCAGAGTGAACAGAACTGCTATGCATGGCAACGGTGTGTTATGCTTAGCAGCTGTCTGTTATCAAGAAAATAACGCAGAATGCCTTAGAATTCAACCAAGCCATGTAATAATAGCTTTTAACCTTCATTTTACCTGGAAATTATATATTTATAAAAAATTCAAATTAAATTGTCATTATTGTATGATTACTAAAATAGGCTCGTTGCACTCGGTCATAACGTTCAAGTCCAGTGCCGTTAGAACAACAACATGGATCGGTGGATGGCAACAGGTTCTCTGAAGAGAAAAGAGGCAGAGGTTACCAATAATGAAGAGATTGACAGTGAGTCGGAGGCATCTACGAGCCAGATTCCTCATAAAAAAACAAAGAAAAGGAGAGTGAAAAGAAAATACTAGGAAAGCTACTTAACATTAGGATTCAGCTACACTGGCCCCAAAGATGAGCCGTTGCCCGTTTGCCCGTGCGTTTGTTGCTACGAGGCACTGGCTAACGAGAGCATGAAACCGTGAAATCTTAGCCGGCATCTGGAAACCAAGCTCCAGGAATACAGCACAAGCAAGAATGTAATGGAATCAACACCTACAGATGGTGCAACTGCTAAAGCAGTGGAAGCCTCATACCGGGTGTCCCGAATCATAGCGAAAAAAGAGATGCCACATACACTCGGCGAGGACGCTGCCAGCAATTAAAGAGACTATTGGTGTCATGCATAGGCGTCGATTTCGGGGGGGACGGTGGGGACGTGTCCCCACCAGATTTTGTTATGAGTCATTTTTTACCCACCACTTTTTTTTTTTAAACCTCAAGCTCAATTTAGTTAAAAAATAAAGTTTATAACACAGATACCGGCACTTACTGTACATGAGGAGCAATATGAGAGAGAAATGTGATCATTGATCGTTGTTTAGGTACATTAAACCACGTTAAGCTTTTCACCTTATATTAAGCCCATGAGAACTGCGGGGAGTCAACCCACAGCCGCTGCTGCTGCTGAAAATGTGAAGCAGAAACAACGCTTATAATGTCAGATAACGTCCATAATAATTGGACTTTTGGTTCGATTTGTTCAGAGTTTTCGGTGGTTATAAGGAGCAATATGAGAGAGAAATTATAGGCTAATTGTTTAGGTACATTAAACCACGTCATGTCATATTGTCAACATGGTACGAAGCAGAACATAGCGGGTCATGTCTAATGCTTTTTGAAAACTTAAGGCTTTCTTCTGCATAAAACGAGTCGGACATCACATTTTTGAATACATTTTTATTTATTTACATTAGTAAGCTACAGGGGCCTGTACTGAACCCAGGGTTTTCTGTACCACAACGGTGGATTAGTTGTTACCGGGTTCAATCGCTGTGGTAACTTATGCTGAACGCCTAACCTGGTCGGGAGCAGGTTATGTTGGAGATCAGAGATCAACTGGTGTAAAAGCACCGCCTACTGACCAATCAATAGGCCTACTCCATTGATAACGGCATCACCATTCTTAGAAGATCCATTGACTGAATGGGTGGAGTTCAGTGAGAAAAAAAGAAGAAGAAAAAGAAAAAGCTTGGTGCGTGTAGAGAGAGAGAGAAGGAGAGAGAGAGAGAGAGAGAGAGAGAGAGAGAGAGAGGTGCGCTCTTAAAAGTTAAAACATTTAGAGACTGAGAACCCCGTTAACATTCCCTGATGGGTATTTTTATGAATGGTAGCCTAGGGCCGATAGATTTTCAGTGGAGGGAATAACGTAGGCCTATCTTTGTAAACCAATGTGTGTGTTGCCAATGCTTGCATCGGTTTGAATTATGTTTTTACATTTTTTATTTGCTCCCACGATCGCTTCCCACTGCCAGGGTTGCAACTGAAATAATAGATTAAAGCAACAACAGTTTATGGAAAGAACAAGTGTAATTATGGTCACATCTTGTGCCTGACTGATTGATAAGCCAGTCCCTCCAGAAAAACATGATTATGCGATTGCAGAATTCAATGCATAATCAGCCAAAGTCCGCATATTTATGTGGGGGCCGCATTTTTTCAAATAGGCTACGCCGCACTTTAGCTGCATAAATTGCCAATTTCCTCGCAAAATATGCGGGGCTTGCATGATTTCATAATCCCCGCATTGTCGTTGCAAAAATGTCACATATATTTCAGCAGAAAGTTGAAAAATGTTGCGTTTACTTCACACAAGAGCAGCCATTTTCCCATGTTGCCATGGGAACGTAATTTGTCAATGGCGTAATTTCGCCTACTTACAACACGGTGTTGGGGGGAATCTCTTTCTTTCTCTTTTTCATCAAACAGCAATTTTTGCAAGTTCCTGCAATTTTATCGCATAAAATTGCATGAATATCCCGCATATTCCATCGCATTTTTTAAGAAAACGTGCCGCATAATCAAGGATTTCTGCCCGCAACAATCACAAAACTCTGCATTTTTCTGGAGGGACTGATAAGCGTTGTGACTTACACATTTACAGCGTCGGCTTTTTTTGCCAGCTTTTCTTCCTGTTCTAGGAAGCGACTGGATTGCCTTTTGCTTGTAAACCGTGTCTGTGTTCTTCATATTTATGTAGAATTGCTCTTATGTAAAATATGTGGCTCTGGTAGATTGATTGCAAACACCGCCTCTTTTATGTGAACGTGCGCGTCTCTAGATTGGGAAACCCTGGGTTGATTCAAAACGTTGTGACACAGTTTAACCGTGGTTGTTAGGGTTAGTGCAGCCGGGGAACTGAAAGGAATCCAGGGCATGTTAACTTGATTCGTAGTAGCCTACAGGCCCCTGGACAACATCTTTCAAAACATGACCTGCGCGAAAGAGAAAAAAATATGAATGCGTTATTGTACCCACCACTTCTGGAAATGCACTTCCGATTGCATATCTGTCCCCCCCCCACATTTCAAACCAAACTGACGCCCATGGTGTCATGCTGGGTGACAATGCACGAAAGCAAATGGACTTGATTCCATTATCAGACAACTACGGAGCCCCAGACATGACATCTGAAAAAGATAATTTGTGGCCACGAAATACTCATTTGTGGCCACGAAATATTAATTTGTGGCCACAATATACTAATTTGCGGCCACGATATACTAATTTGTGGCCACGAAATGCTAATTTGTGGCAACAATATACAAATTTGTGGCCACGAAATACTAATTTGTGGCCACAGAATAGAATTTAGGGATAACGACGTGGCCCAACTATAATGCGGGCAGTTCTGCTATACCTGTGTGGGGCATAGGCTACCCTAGATACACTCTCTGTTTGAACTACTGCCCTCTGGCAGACTTATATAGTGACTCTATCAGTCACATTGTTATAGTGACTGCTAGAGGTTCTTTTAGATTTATTTATACACCTGTTTTGCACTTTTGCTAATGTTTCGCACTGACAGGACTGCATCCAATTTTGTTGTACAGTACATGTACAATAACAATAAATTTATAAATTTGAATTTATTCTAAATTTATAGTATCAGATAAAAAGACTTTGGCGAATTGCTCTTAATCCACGTAGCTACTTTTACCTCAGAATTATTTCCCTCATAGTTTTCTGAGCAAGCCATCTCGCATCATTGTTTTATTAGGGGACTCTACAATGAAAGGCAGTGACAGCAGCTATTCCACAGCCTCCGGTGCTGTGATCTTTCTGTCCAAATGGGCTGTTTTTGTCAGTGGGCCGTGAGAAGGGATTTTCAGCTGTGTTGGGAGGCAGTGTGCTGTGACTGATTCAAATACACAGGGGACATCTGCACCGGTCCTGACACAAACACACACAGCAGGAAATTATGCGTGTGTCCTCCTGCACAGGGAGGAAGTGAAAATACATTTGGCAATACCACTTTCTCTCCTTATCACACAAGCATGCATGCACACATGCACGCACGCGCACACACACACACACACACACACACACACACACACACACACACACACACACACACACACACACACACACACACACACACACACACACACACACACACACACACACCAGCTTTTGCTTTGTGATATAGAATATCACATGCGGTTTAGGGGCAGAGTTCAGTTCACACCACAGGCGCAGGTCAGTTTTACATTACAGAGAACATCGTCACACTACTTCATGCGTGTGTACATGAGCAAAAGCAAGATAGTGAGATGATTAGAGGTGTGTACAGAGGGTGTCCACTGCACATTGGTAGGTGAAGGGGCAGCATGTAATAGCAAACAGCCTGAAGTGATCGTAGGTACAATTGTGGGTTATATTTGTGTGTGATCAAAATATAATGTATGATTCATGTGTTAGGTTTCCCTTAGTCTCGCATTGCCAGACCTTCCTTTACAGCGCTGTGGAGGAAGTCCACACCAGCACCCTTATTAATATAGAGAGTTTGGCCAACTAGGGAATCGAATGTTTTGAGCTATCCCGTTATGCGATTGGTTCTGAGATGTTGGATACCAACATTCATCTGATTCCCATTGACATAGTGCAGGGAACAGTGGAAAAATGTAATAAATGATTTAAAAAACGGCATAAATCACTGAAAAACGGTCGTGCGTTTGGCTGCACTGAAAGACAAGGAAGTTGCAAAAGATTTCACAAGTTCTCCCGTGAACCAAAAAGGCGAAAAGTATGGGAGCTGAAAGTGAAAAGAGCTAACTAGAGAGCGACTACTCATTATTGTGTGAGGTAAATGTAAATTTCTCTCTTCGACTTATAACAAATTGCATAGGACAAATATAGCAATACCATCGTTAATGTGTAGCAACACAACACCGCTTTAGAAATGAATGAAGTTTGAAGTTAGCCATGCCTTCTGCTAGTGTTAGCTTTTTTGCTAGCACTCATATGGCTTTTGGTCTCGACCGCGTCTTTATTATGTTCATAATAATATTGGATGGAAAGTGAAACACAGCTTGGACGGGGAGTTTAGTCTGCTAGCTAACGCTATGCTGACGTTTATTATTATATATTATTATATAAATATTCACTTAAATATGTAATAAAAGGCCTTTTACATATTAACAAACATGTATATGCCTGTTTATGGTGAAAATAAGCAATTTATTGAAGGAAGGAAGTTGTTTTGGTGGAACGTTTGGTGTACGTTCAAAAGTTGTTTTAGTCGTGCAACAAAAAACTCAGATTGGACAGATAGTCTAGCTAGCTGTCTGGATTTACCCTGCACAGATCTGGGAAGCAGTTAACCATAGTCCTTATAAATTACAACACAAAGAAAACAGAAGGTGACGGCCAAAAAGAGGGACATCCGGCAGAATTTCCGGCGGCACCGGAGCAATCCCGGAAGTGGAACGTCGTGGATATAGACTAGATGCACTAGATTCCTGCATGATTTTTCAAAGAATACTTTAGAATTTGAATGTTCAGTTGCTTATATTTATTCATCAGAAAATACAGGCTTTATAAGTAGAGAGTATGTACTGTATTTGACCTTTAGCTTCCCAATTGTTTCATTTAATTGATGTTAACTAATCATTATTCATTGAAACCAAGCATTGTTAGAGAGAGCCTGAGACTTTTCCATTGCCAACGACTGCTTTTCTCTATTTGTTGTGCATATGATAAAGAACTTAAATTGAGCTGTTGTTATACGCATATGCTCAAAAATAACATTGTTGCTACACAGTAATAAAAAAAAAACAGGCCACAGCATTATTCACATCATTTTCATACTCAGGAAACACTCAATAACCCCTTGTCCATTTTATGAAGGTTTCTGCATTCATCATGTTTCTACATTCATTTATTCAGTTTTTTTTTCCTTGAATCTGTCACCCTTCTGTGGTTGTGTTTTGAGCAATATTGTAACTCTACCATAAACAAACACCCAGGGATTTAACAGATGCTATAACATATAAACAAGACAGTTTTGGAGTGTGAAAAAAAAGTCTTTATTCAAGGTCCAGTTACTTTTAGGGGGGGACTTGTAACTGCATCTTTCAGTCTTAATCCCTGATAGAATATGTATAGGTGTCATGGCGATGGATCAGTTGTCATCATGTAACCTAAGTATGGAACTTTAATCACTTAACAGCAAGTCTCTTTTCTATGGTCCTTATCAATTCACAGATGTATTGTTCCCAAGGATAAGACATTTCATAATCGTTCGCTTCTTTGTCACTTGCCCAAGCCATAGACTGTACATAAAGATGGATGGTGCATCTCCACTTCCTCCAACTGCAAAAAAGTGAAGCCAAAATATCCCGGATGCGGGCGCTGCCATCTTGTGTGATTTGGAGCCAGAGTCTGCGCAGTAGTGATCCTATCGCGAGTCAATTACAGCTGTCAATCATCAGCTGTTCATCCAGTTTTGATAGCATCAAATAACTAATAAAAACCAAACTTATCAGGAAAATGATCACTTGAACAAATATCAGTGTGATCAGAGCTACCCAAAATGACAGAAACCATCTTTGGGGCAAAATTTATTTGATGTGTACTTTGATTCTTTAGTTTGGCCTATGTATGCTAACATGAAGGGGCGGGATTTATGACCTATACTACAGCCAGACACCAGGGGGCGATTGAGATGTTTTGGCTTCACTTATACAGTCTATGCATCAATCCCTGGTCCAGGCAAGGTTAGCCATTTCCCTTTGTTTCTAGTCCTTGTGCTGAGCTAGGCTAAATGCTTGCCAGAAAATTAATATTGATCTTCTAATGCGATTGATCAGAACTGTCTTGTCCTCTCAATTAGGTGACAGAGTTCTTGGTTTGTGGCCCTGAATCAAGGTGCTTGTTTAAAGCCAGATCACCAACACCAACAGCTGTATCGTGTTTAAGTGAAAGCCAATATGTATTGGCAGACTAAAAAGAAATTGGCAGAAAATGGGCTTACTTTACTCTGAGTGGGGGGGGGGGGGGGGGGGATTGGATCTCTGGCGCTCCAACCCAGAGGCAAGGGGAATTTCTTTCTCCTTCCAGTGTGAACTGAGAGTATGAGAGACATACAGTTGAAATATTGTACTTTTCTGGTTAATTTGTAATGGTGTCCGTTTAACCACTATAAACCTTCATGTGCCTGCGGGTGTTTGGTGCAGAGGAATCTGCTCAGGCCTCATGAGCTGAATGGGTGGTTCCCAGTAGGTAATTTGTTAATCTTAAACAGTAGGTTAGGGTAAACAGTAGGGGGGGTGACCCCCCCATCCCCCTTCAAACTGCCTACTGGTATGAGACATTCTGGTATTGAACTGCTCGTGGGAAGAATGAACATGTAAGAGTCTGTCCTTCTCCGACTTGTCTATTGTCTCTCCCCAGTGTGTGTTTCTCTTCCTTTTAGGGAGAAACCTCGGACAGACCCAGGCTCTTGGTGGGTGGTGTCTGACGATGCTGGTTTGGGGTGTACAACACTCCGTCAAAATATAATTCACAGTAATTTATCGGTTATAGGTCGGGTTTGGACGGCGTCTGGGGTATATGGCCATGAAAAGCTTCATGAAGCTTTGTGAACCAGTTTTTTTTCTGAGCCCACTACATGGCACTCTGCTTAAAGAAAAATACTCAAGGAAGGCAATTCAGTGTATTTTGAACAATTTGTTGAACATAGAGCGCCATCTAGTGGGCTCAGAAAATAAAGGAAATAGTTCATGAAGCTTCATCTTGGGGGGGATTTTGGTCGTTTTGCTAACAATTGGGATGGCATCCACCCTCATCCCCCCTGAAATTGCCTGCTGGTGGTTCCTACACTATCTGCTAGAGAGGCATTTTAGAGGGGAGGGTCCATCTTACACCTCTCCATCTTCATTTTGTAAGTGAAATATTGTTTTAATATTGCATACTTGTGTTTATTTTCTAAAACACTGCAGGTTCAGCAGGGTGTCAGTCACACTAATTTCATCTGCACTTATTGTAGTCATGTTCAATTTGCTTGTTGACATTTTTTATTTGCTCCCATGATCACTTCCCACTGCAAGGGTTGCAACTGAAATAATAGGCTAAAGCAACGACAGTTTATGGAAAGCAAAAGTGTAATTATGGTGATATCTTGTGCCTGACTGATGGTGAAGTTATATTGATAAGCCTTGTAATTTACGCATTTACAGCGTCGGCTTTTTTTGCCAGCTTTCCTTCCTGTTTTAGGAAGCAGCGACTGGATTGCTTTTTGCTTGTAAACCGTGTCGGTGTTTTTCATATTTATGTAGAATTATATAGTTTGCGCTTCTTATGTAAAATATGTGGCTCTGGTAGATATTTGCGATTGGTCACGATGTGCAAACACCGCCTCTTTTATGTGAACACACGCGTCTCTAGATTGCCTTCCCACCTGCTATATGTCTCACATTCAAATGAGTACATGTAAAAAGGTGTATCATGTTAATATGGAGCACATTTACACCTGACAAGTATTGTCCTCATCAATTTTGACACACTGTACATTGCAGGCCAAACTCTTTGTATCTATTGGTTTAATCCACCACCATCATCATCTTCATAATCATTAAACACACCAGAAACCTTTTAATTTCAATGTTCTTGTACTGAAACTCATACTGCTCTGCACCTTGTTGTGTGTGCATTCTCATTCTACTACATTTGTATTCAGGTATTTGGTCTACAAGAAAATTGAGACATTCTAAATTTACACTTTGTTTTTAATGTGGTGACTGTAAAAATAATGGATGAAGCTTCCAGGGTCTAAAAAGTGAAGCCAATGCGGAAGTGCCTTAAACCTGCATTCTATTTAATTACCGCCATGCTAACCCTGCTAACTGCTAACGTTACCGGAGGACCAGGCAACATGTAGCCTGTTCAGTGGCCATAGCTAACATCTGTGAGTTATTTTAAGCCAAGAGAGGGGGGCTGTTTGCAGTGTGTTTAGCGATTGTTGCTGTAATTCTAAGCCAATAAAGTGTGTTCAGTCGGGTGGAGAGGATGGCAAGATAGTTATTTTTAGCAGTGACTGTCAATATAGCCAGCATCTAACGTTAGCTACTCCGCTGTGCTGTGAAGTAATGTCTGGCTATGTGAGACAAGCGTCTAGCAACATTGTTGTGGATGCTGCGCGGACTCACCTGGCAACCTCCGTGAACTTCGAGTCTGGGGAGGAGGGGCGAGGGAGACGACTCTCCAGTATTTTTAATTTGTACTGCAGTAACTATTTTAAACACTAGCTGTCAGTATTACATATTGCACCTTTAAGGGAAAGTTTGCCGATTTTTTTGTTCTGCCATACGTGCAGATGGATGAATGTCCACTGGATGACTTGCTTCAGAACGGTAAAAATCGGCAACTTTTCCCCTTTAGCGTTTAGCTTAGTGCAGCACCATTGCAACCATAAACAACACTAGGTTGGCCACGTCATCCTCTCCAGCTCCCCCCTCTCGTCAGAAATCGTCACATCAAGTTCCCGAAAACCAAGATGGCGACGCACGTATTGCCAAACTCGAGGCTTCAAAACGGCAGTCCACAAAGCAATGGGTGATGTCACAGATACTATGTCCACTATTTTTACAGTCTATGGGCGACATGCAGCTGTAGCAACCCTGTTAAAGGGGCACTATGCAGTATTGGCAGTTTTCTCGCTTTTTGCTTGCAGGTTTTTCTATAGAGCTCCCCCTACATCTTAGGAATAGATATTTGGCAACACAGTGTAAAAACTTGCTCGGTCAGTCTGCCGTTTCCTCTTTCTCCTCCGACACATCTTTCCTAGCTTTCTGCTTCTTTTTTGCCGGCTCAGCCATGACAATAGTGTGAAAAACTCCATCGCTGCCTTGTTCTTATAGCTAGCCAGTTCGTGTATGTGTGCAGTACCTAAAGCAATACGTTACATCCCGAGACCTGATATCACGTGATACTTCCTGATGCTGAGGCTGGCGAAAGATGCAATGGTGGTTTTTCTGCTCACAGGCGGTAGGGTGAAAAAAGTCATATAACCATTTCAATGACTCCGAAGCTGTTCACTTAAGGTAAATTAAGCTAAAAAAAACTGCATAGTTCCCCTTTAAATGGTGGAGTGATGTGCACCATAAACCGTGTCTACATCATAGACTGTATATAAAGATTGACAGCAAAAGTAGTGATAGCCAAAAGAAGCTTCATGAAGCTTCGTGAACCATTTACTTCATTTTCTGAGCCCACTAGATGGCGCTCTTCATTCATCAAAGGGTTGAAAGCATACTAAAATTTCTTGAGCCTTATTTTATTTAACCAAGAGAGCCAAGGCTCCACCGCCCTATCACTACTGCGCAGACACTGACTACTAAATTGCAAGATGGCAGCGCCTTATCTGGGATATTTGGCTTTACTTTTGTACAGTGTGAGGAAGTGGAGACGTCATGCATCTTTATATACGGTCTACTAAATGTTCATATAGTGATTATTAACTTTATTGCATGGGTGCTGAGAAACAGGACAGGTGTATCCTGATATGTTGACCTGCATCAACGCGCCATGACTGCTCACTGCAACAGGTGTATGAACTTATGTAGGACCCCGGGGTGTGTTCATTCCAGGATTTTATTTCCTCAATTGTTCAGGGGCCACCGGAAATTCCGCCAGATGTCCCTCATTTTGGCCGGATGTCCGTTACCTTCTGCTTTTTTGTGTTGGCATTTGAAACTCTGGTGGATTTCTGAGGACTATGGTTAACTGCTCCTCAGATCTCTGCAGGGTAAATCCAGACACCTAGCTAGACTATCTGTCCAATCTGAGTTTTCTGTTGCACGACTAAAACAACTTTTGAACAAACGCTCCAAAACAAGTTCCTTCCCGAGACTATTTTGTACTGGCACCGGGGCTCCGTCCTGCGCTTAGCGCCGCCCATGACGATTGTGATTGGTTTAAAGAAATGCCAATAAATCAGAGCACGTTTTTCTCCCATCCCGGATTGCTGTGTGGACTAGCCATACCCTCCCCTGCAGTGCTTTAAGAGTAACAATTGTAACGAGTAGTACAAAGCCACAATTCTTTCCTAACCCTAGCTTTCCTGTAATTTTGCCGCACGTCATTTGAAGGTATGTCCCGACCCGGAATGTCAAAAAAAGTGATGCCAAAGAGACATTTTGTGCGCCGCCAAAGCCAAAAGTACCTGACCAAGCGCCGCTTTTTGACGTTCTGGGAGTGAGACTGTGCTTTTCTGAACATCTATGATTCCAAATTTAACCAGTTTGTTGTCTTTTCCTAGTCTAGTAGCACATGATGCAAATGTACTGACATAATTTGTCTTCACTTTGTCAGTACTGGATGGAAGTTTAACTGCTTAAATGTTGAGAGACATTCCATACTAAAACACCACCTGGTTGTGTCCTAATAAAAGGAAGATGAACTTGAAATGTTTTGTAGAAGATGCTTTGTTAAATACATTTTAAATGATCCCTTCTGGTCATAGTCTGCTGCAGGTCTGAAAGCCAACACTGGCTTTGACAGGCTTTACCATCACGTCTTACTAACTACTTATAAGTAAGCCATCATTCTAACCTGAACACTACACAAGAGGATAACTTGAGTATGCATATTCTGTTTTCTCACATCTTCAGCATCACAGAGGTAACATTAAATCCTCAGTATCTTTTTAAGTAGAGGAATTAAAGTTGCGGGTTGGATTGGTGTTTAAGTGAAAGATCTCCTGTGGCTCCCCGCCAACCTCTCCCATCACAGTTATTTAAAACCCCCTTATACTGAAAGAACTTTTGGATAGGAGGCCAAGAGACAGAGAGCAAAAAGGAGAAATAATGAAAGAGGCGAGGAAAGGGAAAGCGACAAAGAGAAAAAATGGCAACAGAACAGAAAAGGAGGGCTGATCCTTCACTGGAATGAGTCATCAGCAAGACAAAAAGAGAGAGTGAGAATAAAAAATGAGGGGTAACACTTTTAGATGATGCAGAAAGAAAGAATAGAATATTTCCTTTTAGCTTTACACTTATTAAATGGAGTGCACACATTTTACTTATTAATCATTAGGCGTGGCCTAGGGTGAAAGAATAGGCCTATTCGAGATGAGCCAGGCCTGCGCAGAATCGATCACTGGCGATTGCCGCCTGATGCATGCTGGTTAGATTTGTGTCCGACTTTATCCCGATTTGCTCTGACGTCATGCACACGTGGGCAATGATTACATCACAAGATCAAGGTGGCCGCAGTTTTAAGAAGCAGGCGCCGCAGTTGCTTTCTACCGACTGCAAGAGCCAGGGCATGACGGGAAACGCCTGGCGCTACGCTGATCTAACAGCTGGTTGGTTCAGAATCAACTCAACATGATGAGCTTTTATATAAACTTTTATTGGAGGGATTTTAATTGCTATTTGTCTGATTTAAAGGCATATTCTGTACATAACAGTTGTGTGGCAGATAGTTATGTTTAGCAACAGATCGCATGTAGAGCATTTTGACAGCTACTCTGTCATGATAAAAACAACTGGAGACTGTGTACAAGCTGATATATGGGTCTGATAAGATTTTACTGAATAGGAATCGGCCCTAACAGGATGTGAGTGTTTCTGTGACTTCCTGTTCAGCCTGAAGGCTGCTGGAAACGGCAGGAAACTGTTCGACTAGAACGCTGCTTTTTGTCACCGCCCCCTGCTGCCGCCGCCTGCTCTCATCCACTTTACAGGCGAGGCGCAGCTCATCTCGAATGAGCCTACTGTTATATAATGTGGGCTGCCAATTGGGCTGTTCCATCTGCTACCAAAAAAGTATATACTTAAAGTAAAATAAAAGTAAATACTTTTTTGTATTAGTTATGTCCATCTTGGTTTTCCCCTTGTGTGTTATTTGGTTTGGCCAAGCCGGTATATTTTTTTGTCTCATTCAGTTTAGTTAATATCGTGTTTCGTTGTTGCTATTTTTGAGTAAAGTTACATTTTGTTTACCTCTTTTATAGGCCTAGATCAGGGGTGTTAAACTCAACTTCACTAAGAGCCACACTGGAAAATGAGACTCGCATCAAGGGCCAGACGTGTAGTTTATTGACATGCTTTTATTTAATCTAAAAAGTAAATCTTTGACTGTATTATTGCCTCTTATTACATGGCTTGGTTGAATGTAGAATGCAGGCTGTAATTTCTTCATAACAGACCGTTGCTAAGCATAACACACCATTGCCATGCAAAAGCAGAGCGTTGCCATGGACACAGTTCTGTTCACTCTGGAGGACAGCTATCAATCAATCCGCTGAAAGAAGTCCTGATAATTTATCAGCTGTGGCAAAAAGTGGAGAAACGTGGAGCAACTTCTGTCCTCCAATTCAAGCCATGACAGCAGATCTGGTGAGCGCATATCACTACATCTATATATACGGTCTATTATCGCTACATCTATATATACGGTCTATGATCTCTACATCTTTATATACGGTCTATGATCCTAAATCTTTATATACGGTCTATGATCTCTACATCTTTATATACGGTCTATGATCTCTACATCTTTATATACGGTTTATGATCGCTATGCAGTAACTTCAGCATAGTATAGGGACGACAACGCTAATTAGTTAGCTTACATTGCACGTTTAGGTGTGTCAACATGCAGCAGCTGTGCAAAAAGGAAACGAGATGAATGAGGACATGAAGCCATTTACCTCGTCTCACTTCACCGTCAACGGAAATGTTCAGTTTAATGGTTTAGTTTAAAACAGCAGCTGGGTAATTTGACCACCGCGGCAGCACCCCATAACATACACGGCAACTACCACAGCCCGTAAGGTGGTGTTGAGTAATAGATGAAGGGTTGCATTAAACAGCTACAGAGTTTACGTTGCTGTGGACGCAGGATTCCAACCGTAGAGACGGAACAGACTATTTTCTGTAGCGGAAGCAATACAATCATATTTAAATCAATAAACTCCTTTTTAAATCAATATTTTGTGTCAAATTATTGATTTATTTGGAAAGTAGCCATGTAATAAGCGGGATAATGTAGAGCGAGGCGGTTGTTATAGCGAATACAACCCCTTCAGGCTGATTCAAGTCCTGATCACCCTGTCGGGGTTGTATTCGCTATAACAACCGCCTCGCTCTACATTATCACTTACATGCCTCATATACCTTTCTCACATACAGTTTGGTCGACATAAAAAAGTCAGCAAAAAAGTTCCTCAGCCATCATAGAGTTTAGCAAATCAAGCAAACAATCACTCCGATTACATTTTTAAGAGTAGGATACTCAACTCACAGCAACCCGTTTCACAGGTTCAAATATGAAAACTCCTGTGGGAATTTCTGAGTCTCAAGTCGACAAATCTTCCTTATTCTGCTTTGAGTGCCACGTAATTACAGTTTGAGAAACAAATTACCCGTCTTTTTGGTTTGCTGCACATCTAGGCGGGCCAAAATATATTGTGAACCTGAATTGATATGCGGGCCTTGAGTTTGACACATGTGGCCTAGATATTAATTTCTTGGTTTATATTGTTTTGTATTTTTGGGGTGAATAAAAGCCCTCTTTTTCAACAAAAACTCCTGTTCTGCTCATTGCCTCACTGCTTGGTCCCTGACAATTAGGAGTTAAGTATCAAAGAGAAAATGTGGAGGAGAGCTTGTGTAAAAAGAGATAAAAAACTGAAACCAAACAGGTACAGCTCTACATATAGAACATTATTAATATGGAAAGGGACAACAGAGAGAACAGAGAATGATAGAGAGCAGATCTAGCAGATCCGACAGTATGGTCCAGTGGCTGACTGCTGCTGACAGGAAGAAGAGAAGAAGAGGACAGGATTTTCCACTCTCTGAGAAACAACAGATACATGAAAGTAAATTAATAACACGATGGGCCATCTGTTCTTTTTCTGACCTCTTGTCCCAGTCTAAGGTTTGAAGCCTCAGTCAGGAGCGGCTTTATGTTGCCCCCTGCTGAAACCATGTTGCCTTTTGTCCGTAGTGGTTCTGCACAATCCCTTTTTTCTCCTCTTGAATTCTCTGAACTCTGAACCTTCGATTCAAGTAATGTGGCCCTCTGAAAGACTAATCAGGTCATAGTCCAGTCCCACACCCCTTGTGGTCCATGGTCATCTCTACCATTCTCCCTCCACGCTCCTCAAAGCTCTGATAACCTTCCACCTACCCACTCCAGTCAGAACAAGCCCACACTTACCACTGTAGACTCATTTTGTCAAGAAGGCCCTATTGTTACCGTCTCCAAACTGAATTACATTCCCACACCCCATCAAAAACCCTCTGCCTCTTATCCTCTGATTGAATCTCCTCTCGTGGTACTTTTAACACGAGAGTCACAGAAGTAAGGCCACTATGGCTCTCCTCCACAGAGTCTACAAGTGCTAGTGTATAATGGAATTGAATGGGATATAGAAATTTAATCTTATCCCACTGTTGGATTGGATTAAATTGTTCTGGATAGTGATGCCGTGATACAGCTAAAGACTTATTCTGAGAAGTAGGCAAAGTAAATAAGCTGTAGTGTTTGTAAAGGGTTCCACGTCTTAACCACTGTTGTACAATTTGAGGCGACCACAAAAGGCTGCTAGTCAGTAGAACAGGGGCGGCGAAGCTGCGGCTCTTGAGCTGCATGCGGCTCTTTGCCTGCTTCTGTGAGGCTCTTACTGTGTGGGGGGCAGTTTTTTCAATCGTTTTTTATTTTACTTAGTGAAACATATTTCAGATAAGTCAAAACACATTTGAATGCATCTGCCAATACTGCCAGTGCATTTGCAAGTAATAATGCAGCAAAGTTTTGAGGACAGATTCTGAAACCTGAGAAAAAAGCGGCCACAGATGACCTTCCTCATTAACCCTTTCACTGCTCAATCCGATAGTTTGAAAGCACTTTAGACATATGATGCAGCGTTCCAGTTGGAGATGACTAGACGAAATCTGTGATGAAATCTGTGTTGAGAGAAGGAACCACAGAGTTCTGAAAACAATGCCCTGCAGACAGATAACCCAATGTTAAACAGGCTCAAGCTAGCGGCAATGTTCGCAGCAACTTATGTCTGTGAATCAGTGTTTTCTACAATGAAACAAGTCAAAACATTGTTCTGTTAATACGGACACTCAGACTAAAAGAGTCGCTTCGTGTTGCCACAACCGAGTACAAGCCAGCCATGAAAAGGATTGTGGATAACAAAGACTGTCAGGTTTCCCACTGAGTCAATCTAGGTAAGGAAAAAACTATCAAAACTGCTATGTATTACGACCAGTGCCGATCCTGACCTCCCTGGGGCCCTAAGCAAAATCCTGCTAAGGGGCCCTCTACCTGACCCGTGATGCCGTGAGCTATGTAAACCATTTGCCACACAGTCACACCTGACACTTCAGTGCTCCCAATACAATCCTCCCTCCTTTAAACAAAACAGTCAAAGAATAAGTACAACAATATAGAACAGAATGAGGTTCAAACAAACAATATTTATTGAATAGAGTATGTTCTATAATATTAAGATAACAAGTGAATATTATTAAATAAGTGAATATTAACGTAAACCTAAATAAGAAGAAAATAATAAATTATAACCCTGAACTTTGGCTTTTGGGATTAACTTTGGTTCTCTCTACAGCCTGGGCATTTTCGGCATCAGTATGGGCACCACCAGACTATTTGGACTGTCTAGAATAAACTGAGAAGAATATCACATAGTTAGTTAAGCAGTCATTTACACTACTCGTTACATGTTACATGTTTTTATAATATGTGTAAACATTTGAATGTTTGAATTAAAATCTTACCATCAAAATATTCCTTTTCTGCATTTTCTTGTAATATTTAAATAGTGAACTAGTGATGCAGATATCAATAATCCCTGTGAGTGATATCAAGAATTAGTGAACATGTAATTCCTGATATCAAAAATAGACATTGGTAGGTAAAAACTTAACTAAGAGGCCCTACTAATAAAATAATCAAGAATTCACTTTGCAAATAGTAAAAAAATGCATAAACTGTGAATGAATAAAAGCTAAAATGGCTTGCCATAGCATGTTAAAGTTTGTATTTATTTATTATTATGCATGTTGAAGCAATTCTTGATTTATGGTTATTATTTACTGAGGGATGTGCATCCATATTGACCAGTATGTCCAGCTAATCAACATTTTAAATTCAATATAACTTATAAATCAATGTCAAATTGTCAATACATTGCTTTCCATCTTGCATAATTAGTGCAGTTGTTTAGAGTTTTTAACTACACATTGTCTGAGACTAGATAATCAGTGTTATGCTGTCCTCACTAAAGGTTGTTGCAGGCAACGTATTCTTCAGCTATACAGCTAGCTTAACATTATATTCTCCAGCATTTTATCCTCCAAGGAACAGGCAGGATGTTGTGTTTGGCAGGATTTAATTAAGGAAAATATCACTTATTTTGTAAAACTGCAAAAAAGAACACAAAAATACAAACAGTAAGCATCTTTGTAAGTACCAAATATCTCGTACATTAGTTGAGAATTATTGATATAAACAACACAAACAGGTGCTTAAAACTATGTATTGCAATCTGTAAATATCATTTACACAAGCACCAACGCTTTAATGACCAAACATTGAATACATCCATACGTAGGTGACAATAAACTAAATATCCTCAAACGTACTGTACTCAAACCAAATAAATATTAACATAAACATGTTAATATAACTGTAAATAGTGGATAACTTACAGATGAAGCCGGTTTGTGGACTTTAAGGCACAGGATTAAGTGGATTTGTACACTGTGATGCTCCCTCTATGAAGCCATGGGAAAAAGGAACTTTCTAAACATCACTTCCTCCTCCTATTCTCTAACTGTTACCTCACTTCCTCTTTAGTGCAGCTACTTACAATCGCCAGTAGGGGGCGGAAAAGAACATACAAGAGAAACAACTACACCAATTCCATTACACTCCCCGCCTGGCATATTAAGAAATATGCCACTATATACATATTAACCCAAGTTATTTTCAAATCAGAGTCTGTCCAGGGGAATAGCTGCTACTTCACCAGATTGAACTCAGCAGGCTGTGGACTGTGTGACCCGTGGTCACCATCATGTCTCCTGACTCAACTGTAGGTCTGTTACTGACCCCCATGTTGAACTGGCTGGTGAGTATTCTTGTCCTCCTGGGAGCAAAGTAAGACCACCTCAGAAATGGGTCGAGAGAATATCTTAACTGTCTGATTTCTTGTCACTTTAACTTCCACCTTTCTTACGAGTCCGTCTTTACTGGGAATAGTCTTTATAACAATTCCCATTGGCCACTGATTCCTTTTTGTCTGACTGTCCTTCATCAGAATTACGTCTCCTTCTTTGAGATTGGGTTTCTGTGATTGCCACTTCTGCCGACACTGTAGTGTGCTCAGATATTCTCGTCGCCACCTAGCCCAGAATGTCTCTGCCAAGGCTTGAACTCTCTTCCACTGGTTCTTAAGCAAATCTCCTTTTGAGAAGTTACTGGCTGGAGAGGGAGATACCCCTGTTTTCTGCGTCAGCAGCATGGAAGGGGTTAGAATGAGGGGAGCCTCTGGGTCGGTGGATACAGGGATTAATGGCCGGGCATTCACAATGGCACAGACTTCTGCCATAAAGGTGCTTAGGACTTCATGAGTGAGTTTTAAAGGTCCAACTTGTAGAAGCATGGAATCTAGAATCCGTCGAGCGACTCCAATCATGCGCTCCCAAGTGCCACCCATATGGGAGGAGTGAGGAGGGTTGAAAACCCAGGTGCACCTTTGTTGAAGGAGGTAGTCTTTTATGCTTGAATCACAGGGACCTTGTGCATTCATTTTCAGCTCCTTACTTGCTCCAACAAAATTGGTCCCACAATCTGATCGAAGCTGCTTAGCATGGCCTCTGATGGAGAAAAACCTCCTGAGTGCGTTTATGAAGCTTGAAGAAGTCATGGTTTCGATAACCTCAATGTGAATTGCACGCGTGGACATACATGTGAACATAACTGCCCACCTTTTGTCTCTGGCTTGGCCACCCCTGGTACGACGTGTGATGACTTCCCATGGCCCAAAAACGTCAAGTCCGACATACGAGAATGGGGGGTCAATCTGCAGGCGTTCTATAGGTAGATCAGACATTTGTTGTTCCTCCATTTTTCCTCGCAACTTTTTGCATGTAACACACCTATGAATGCAGCTGCTGATGAGACATTTTCCTCCTACTATCCACAAGCCACTTGCGCGGATTGCACCTTCTGTGAAATGTCTGCCCTGATGTTTTACACATTCATGATAGTGGCGGACAAGCAGAGTTCCTATGTGGTTATGGCTTGGGATAATGATAGGATGAGCTTCACACCTTTCAAGTTGCGCCTGGTCAATACGTCCACCTATTCTCAGCAAGCCTTCACTGTCGATGACTGGCCGAAGTTTGTGGAGAGGGCTGGTTTTGGGAAGGTCACGGTTTGACATAATGCATTTGAGCTCTTCTGAATAGTTTTCATGTTGCACACATTTTATGATGACATGCTCTGCTTTAGTGATGTCTGCAACTGCCAATCCATTTTTGCACATGTGCCAGCCCACACAGCTGTTATTGCCTGATGGGAGTGAGAAGCATTGAGCAATGTGACAGAGGTGGGCCACAGCTTTGGTGAGTGAGCCCCACTTGGAAAAATGCTCAAATCTCTTTGAGCCCAGCTTGCCTGCAGTAACTTGTGTGGTGAGACATGTTACCTTGGAACGAATCTCAGCATCTGAATCTGGATCTACAAGGTCGTATGTCATCTCATTTTCAGCGTTGACCTCTGAACTGACTGGCTTGGTCAAGAAAGCTGGTCCAATCAGCCATGTAGTGCCTGCAAGATCGGCAGCTGGAACAGACCGGGACCCATGATCTGCTGGGTTCAGCTCCGATGGAACATAACTCCACTGCTCTGGCTGTGTTGACTGTCGGATACGTTGTACACGATTGCTCACATAGACATAAAATCTTCTTTTCTCATTGTGTATGTATCCTAACACAACCTTGCTGTCAGTGTAGAATTTGACTGCATCCACTTTCAGATCAACCTCTCTGATGACAAGCTCTGCAATCTCAACAGCCAGTACAGCTGCACATAACTCTAACCTGGGGATTGTCAGCTCAGGCTGAGGAGCGAGTTTGGATTTAGCAAAGACAAAGCCTACTTCACTGTAACCATGCTCATCTGTAATCTTCAGGTAAGCTACTGCTGATATTGCTTTGACAGAGGCATCAGAAAAGACACACAATTCTGTGTGTCGGGCCTTGGAAGCGGAGAAAGATGCATATGTGCGTGGGATATGTACCTCCTTTAGTGCTAACAGTGATTCATGCCATCTTCTCCAATCTTCAAATTTGTCCTCAGGAAGACATGTGTCCCATTCTGTATCTTGGGTCGAAAGCTCTCTGAGGAGCAGCCTGCCTTCAATAGTAACTGGAGCTAAGAATCCCAGTGGATCAAACAGACTATTCACTGTTGACAGGACGCCTCGCCGTGTGAATGGCTTTTGACTCTCAGGAACATGGAAAGTGAAGGTGTCCGACATAATGTTCCAGCTAACCCCAAGGCTGCGTTGGACAGGTAGGTCATCCACAGAGAGGTTGAGGTCTTTGATATCATTTGCTCTTTCCTCTGCTGGAAATGCATTCATCACTTCTTTTCGGTTTGAGGCTATCTTGTGTAGCACAATGTTAGACTCAGCCAGCATTTGCTGTGTTCGACGCAGAACATCAATGGCTTCAGCTTCTGTTGCAAATGATCGAAGGCCGTCATCAACGTAAAAATCCCTCTCAACAAAGTGCCTCGCATCACTGCCATATTCATCTTCTTGGTGTTTCGCTGCCCTCCGCAGGCCAAAGATTGCTACTGCAGGTGATGGGCTGTTTCCAAAGACATGAACTCGCATACAATACTCCACCACTTCTTTGCTGATGTCATTTTCCCGGTACCACAAAAAACGCAGGAAGTCTCTGCAGTCTTCGTTCACCACAAAACAGTAGAACATTTGGTGAATATCTGCTGTCACTGCCACAGGTTCCCTTCTGAATCTGAGAAGCACTCCAATGAGGCTGTTGTTAAGGTCTGGCCCAGAAAGTAACACCTCATTCAATGAGATTCCATCATACTGTGCACTAGAATCAAACACCACACGGATCTGCCCCGGTTTTTGTGGGTGGTAAACTCCAAAGGTAGGGAGATACCAACATTCCATTCCTTCTTTGAGTGGTGGTGCAAGCTCAGCATGTCCATTATCAAGCATTTTTTGCATGAACTCAGTGAAGTGAAATTTCATTTCAGGCTTCTTCTCTAACATCTTTCGCAGTGACATCAGCCGGTTGTAAGCATAGTCTCTGTTGTTAGGGAGACGTCTCCGCGTGTGTCGGAAAGGGAGAGGAGCGACCCAGCTGTTTGTGTCATCTTGGAAGAACTCCCGTTCCATGACCTGAAGAAAGGTTATATCCTCAATGGAGTGGGCGAGCAGGTTGTCATTCTCTGTTGTGCAGAAGACTGTTTTTCCAAGATTATCTTTGTTTAAAGCCACTGATGCTCTTTGTGTGGGCTTGTGCAGGGGAAGATTCTTGTCATTACCTTTAATACTGTACATTTCTTTCACCTGTATCCGATTCTCACATGGAGTTAGGTAAGTTGGTCTTCCATTTCCAAGGATACAGGTTTTCATGGTACTCACTGTGTTTGTCTTGTGAGCACCTCCTATGCATACATCACCTATGATAACCCACCCAAGGTCAAGCTTTTGTGCATATGGTGCGTAGTGAGGGCCATTGTGCTGTTTACGGACCTTATGGACCCTAACAATGTCTCTTCCCAATAGCAGCAGGATGTCAGCAACTGGATCAAGGGGTGGGATTTCATTTGCTATGTGCTTTAGGTGGTGGTGGTGGTATGCAGCATCTGGCGTCGGTATCTCTGCTCTGTTATTGGGGATCTCATTACATTCAGTGAGTGCAGGTAGTGGGATGTTTATTTTTCCATCTACAGATTCTACCATGAAATCATGAGCTTTTCTCCCAGCTGTTTCCACTGTACCTGCACAGGTTTTGAGTGTGTAGGTTACTGCTGCTCCTTTGATGTTGAACATGTCGAAAAACTCTGATCTAGCCAATGACACGTTGCTCTGGTCATCTAAAATGGCATACATTTTTCTCTTTAGATTGCGATGACCGTTGGGGTACACATTAACGAGGCAGATCTTTGAGCAGGATTTGCCTTTGAATCCCTCACCACATACCTCGGTACACCTGGATGTGACATCTGACTGCCCTGTGTCATCTCTCTCCCCGCCGTTCTCTGATGAAGGGGAAGAACCTGGCTGTGACTGAGGAGCAGGACCAGGGTGAAGAGCAGAAAGGTGTCTATCGCTGTCACACTCAGTACATTTGATGGGTGCTTCACAAGATTTTGCCTGGTGATTAGTAGAAGCACAGCAGCGAAAGCATATATTGTTCTCTTTCAAGAATTTCTTTCTGTCATCAAGGCTCATTTTCCTGAACCCTCTGCATTTCTTCAGTGAATGGGGTTTGTTATGCATTGGGCATTGTCTGTCAGGATTTTCCGTTTTAGATACTGTATCTGATGATGATATGCTTGTTTTATGCACAGAGACAGGTTTATTTTGACCTTGCTTCTCTCTCTTGTAAGAGGTTGTAGAGAGAGTGGGCAGGTTAAAGCTGGGGTCGTTTCTCTCTTCAGCTTCCCTGCAGATGCACTCTTTGAAGAACCAGAAAGGAGGAAAGGCAACACCATAGTCTCTCTTGTATTTGGACCCTTGAGACATCCACCTGTCTTGGAGGTAGAAGGGCAGCTTCTCAACAATGGGCTGGACTCCCCTTGCTGTGTCAAGGTAAGATAGCCCTGGCAAGTACCCATCTGTCTTGGCAACATCTAATTCTATCAGTAGATCTGCCAGCTCTTGGAGTTTTTTACTTTCTCTATTTTGAATCTTGGGAAAGTTCTCTATTTTGCTGAACAGAGCTCTCTCTATTGCTTCTGGAGATCCATATGTTTTATTCAATCTCTCCCAAACCATTTTGAGACCAAGGGATGGTTGTCTGATATTTACAGACCTAATTCTGAGTGCCTGCTCACTTGACTCCTTACCCAGCCATTTGATCAGCAAATCCATCTCTTCACTTGCTGACACCTCAAGGTTTTCGATTGTGTTGATGAAAGTCTCTCTCCAGGCTTGGTAATGTTCAGGTAGGTCATCAAACTTAATCAAACCTGAGGAAACCAGCTGGTTCTTAGCGAGAAACTTGGCGAAATCAGCTGTTGTAGTGTCATGATTTGTGTTGGCTGAACGTGATGGCTTGATGGGGAGAGCACTATGCTTGACATAATTTCTCTGCTGTGGTACATCTGTGTGAAGCGGCTTTGTGTCCCTGCATTGGTACATCGGTCTCCTATTGATGATATGTGACTGGGCCTCACTCTTAGCAGTGTAGTCTTGATGGGGTGTGTGTAACGAAAGTAAGGGGGGATTAACTTCCCTCTCCTCTCTTGCTGTCTGGGTGAATGGTTGATTTGTAAGTGCTGGAGGTGAGGAGTAATGATCATCCTTATCTTTAGATCCCTGTGCAAAGGGCTGCAGTGCGTGGTGGGTAACATAGTCATCAGTCCTTTTTTGTGCACTCTCTTGAAGGGATAAGAACTCAAGTTCTTCAATCTGATCAATTCCATCTATATCTACTGCTGCTGCTGTCTCCAGAACTACAGCTTCTGCATGAGCAGCTTCAGCTTCTCGCTGTAGATTGATGCGATCAATTCTGGCTTCCAGCCTAGCTTTCTCAATTTTGAGTTCACTCTCCTTTTCTGTGAAGGCCAGCCTAGCTTTGGCTGCTTCTGCTTTGGCACGGGCTCTTGCTGCTTCTAAGCTGACTCTAGAGTTTGCTGATGAGCGTGAAGAGCGTGACTTTCTGGAGTTATTGTGGGAGAGGACTGAGCCTGATTCACTACCATCTTGTGAGCCTTTTACTTTGTCTTCACCGGAAACCTCTACTGACTTAGTTGCCATGATGATGAAGTGCAGTGTAGTTTGTCTATCTTGAAATCCTTCTTAAAGTCCTTAGTAGGTTCATCTTTTTACTATGCTGTCCTCACTAAAGGTTGTTGCAGGCAACGTATTCTTCAGCTATACAGCTAGCTTAACATTATATTCTCCAGCATTTTATCCTCCAAGGAACAGGCAGGATGTTGTGTTTGGCAGGATTTAATTAAGGAAAATATCACTTATTTTGTAAAACTGCAAAAAAGAACACAAAAATACAAACAGTAAGCATCTTTGTAAGTACCAAATATCTCGTACATTAGTTGAGAATTATTGATATAAACAACACAAACAGGTGCTTAAAACTATGTATTGCAATCTGTAAATATCATTTACACAAGCACCAACGCTTTAATGACCAAACATTGAATACATCCATACGTAGGTGACAATAAACTAAATATCCTCAAACGTACTGTACTCAAACCAAATAAATATTAACATAAACATGTTAATATAACTGTAAATAGTGGATAACTTACAGATGAAGCCGGTTTGTGGACTTTAAGGCACAGGATTAAGTGGATTTGTACACTGTGATGCTCCCTCTATGAAGCCATGGGAAAAAGGAACTTTCTAAACATCACTTCCTCCTCCTATTCTCTAACTGTTACCTCACTTCCTCTTTAGTGCAGCTACTTACAATCGCCAGTAGGGGGCGGAAAAGAACATACAAGAGAAACAACTACACCAATTCCATTACAAGTGTCTTAAAAGTATGTATAATGTGTACTTTGATGAGGCGTGCCATCATTCACGCCCATATATTGTAGCCTACAGTCTGTCTGGTCTTCACATATATTTCTGCTTGAAAAATGCGCGTTTCATTTCATGTACGCGCCTAACGCATGATAACACACCCGACGCGGTTATCTTTTCCGAGCTGCAGTAAACAAACACCGTCGCACTTTGTCGTTTATCAAACGTAATACATAATTGTATTTTACTCTCACTTTTGTCAGGCACAAAGTCACAAAACACAGCCCTGGAAGAGACTGGCGTTAGCAGCTAGACCAGAGATGCACTGCCTGCCTGCCCAGCTAGGTTAGCAAGACCGAAAAAAAAAACACAATAGAAATGCACATAAACATAACTTTACTTTGCTGACATCAAACTTGGAGAGGAGAGAACGCAAGTTTACCTGATTGTTGTTCCCGCAATTCACTCTCATGGTGTTTTTTTCCTCTTTTCGTGACCAGAAGGATAGTGTCGCTTCATTTTGTCATTGATGTTGTAAACATTAATTGACGCGCTATGACATGAGGGGGAGGCGGGGCCTCGAGTAATTTGCGGGGCCCTACGCAGCTTGCGTAGTGAGCGTATAGGGCGGAACGGCTCTGATTACGACTGTCATGAGATCTGGAAGTCACTGCTGCTGTTGTGTGGACGTGCATGTGTTGTGTGGCTCTTTGCTATGGTGCGTTTTTTTTTGCTCTTTATGCTGAACTGGTTGGCCACCCCTGCAGTAGAACATTCAGGATTGTTATGTTGCTTCATTATAAACCAGGCCGGAACCTCTAAATATATGGAGCGTTTGAGTTTTTCAGGTGTTTTCAATATTAGGCATTGTGGTGTGTTTTGCTTTTCTCACTGTGATAATTCTGTGTATTATTATTATTATTATTGCACTAAATAAGAAAAAAATCTACCAACATGTACAATATGTATGTTGTATCATGACAGCAGCAGAAATATAAAATAAAAATTGGAGACAAATGAAGTGTTTATATCAACATGCAAAACAATAACAAAACTGCAGCAGTGAGTCAAGACCACAGGTATCCACAGGTTAATAGGCACTGAGTCTGGAAGAAGAAGAAGCCTTTGTTTATCCCCAGAGGGGAAATTCAAAGTACGGTTGCACACACATTAAACACAGGCCTGATTTGTTGTTTTTTTTCGGTTTTTGTGCACGTCTGTGTGTGGGTCGGAGCCCCGGGGGCAGGACGAGGAATGAGATGGAACCCCGAGGAGATGCTACTTACATTAATATAGCACAAATATCGTGTTATGTTTCACTCGAAACGTAATTTAGAAGGCAGTTTAGTTGTGTCGCAATTGTAACTTTTAGGTGACAGGGTTGGTAGAACAGAGTGTGAATGTCTTGGTTGCTTTTAAGACAATTCTTTTTTTTAAACAAGGTATATTTATTAATTTTCAGTTATGAACAGCACAGTTTATGCAGCAATCACAGGTCGCATAGATTTGAACAAGAAATTCCTCCCACCTTCCCACCCGTCCCACCCCCAGGTAGCAGGGAGTCAAGAGTAATATGAATTATCAAGGGTTACACACATCAACAAAAAAGAGAAAGAAAAAGAATAGAAAGATAACTAAAAGAATTGGAAAAAAAGGAATAAATAAATAAATTAAACATGTGCAGCAAGAAAAGTGCAGCAAGAAAGCTCATGCAAGCAAAAGAGGATGGACAGTCAGCTGAAGTCAGATTGTATGTTGATCCCTTATGGTTAGTAACCGAGCATCCAAACCCATCTATAAAGTCCAAAAAAGGCCTCCAAGTCAAGTAAAATTTTTGAAGTAGATCCTCTCATGGTGTAACGGATCTTTTCTACTCTCAGTGATTGCAAAACCTCCCGAACCCAGTGAGCAAAGGCAGGAGGGGAAGCCTCCTTCCACTTGAACAATATTAGTCTTCTGGCTAGCAGAGTGGAGTAGGCCACAAGGTTTGCCTGGGCGGCCTTTAAGTGTACACCAGCTGGAACAACCCCAAAAATGGCAATCAGAGGCGAAGGAGTAAGCGAGCTATGCAACACAGTAGTCAAAGCGTCAAAGATGGATTCCCAAAATGGAGTCAGTTTCGGGCAGGACCAGAACATATGGAATAGGTCAGCAGTTTCCCGTTTACATCTGTCACATTCTGGATTGGTCTCTGGATAAATTCTCGACAATCTCTCCTTGGAATAATGCAGCTGATGGACCACTTTAAACTGGATAACACAGTGTGTCATGCATATTGAAGAGGAGTGGATTGCCGGATCCCAGTCTTCCTCGGAGATAGACGAGCCCATGTCCCACTCCCATCGATTTTTAAGAGGTTCAAGTGGTATCTTGCCCCCCTTATTAATTGCGTCGTAGAGTTTACTAATATACCCCTTCTTGACAGGGTCTAAATCTAGAATAAGGTCTAATTGGGTTTTGGGAAGGAGAGCCGGAAAGTGACCTAATTTAGAGCGTGTAAAGTCCCGTATCTGTAAATACCTAAAGTGAGTTTGGGGTAGATTGAACTTCCTGGAGAGCTGGTCAAAAGATGCAAAAGTGTTGTGAATAAATAAGTCCTTTAAAGCAACTAATCCCTTGAGTCTCCAAATTTTGAAAGTTCCATCGGTGAGGGATGGAGGAAAAGCCAGATTTTTTGCAATGGGGGTTCCAAGTGGGAGGTTTCTACACTTCAGCGCCTTTCTAAATTGATTCCAAATTTTGACAGATCCCCAAATGATTGGATTGATGGTGAATTTTGGCAAAGGATGAGCCCAAGGAAGTGTTGAGCAAAGGATGGAATGAAGAGAAGGGAGACAGATGATGCTTCCAGGGCTAGCCAACATGGAGTTTCCGTGTCTGTGGGGTTGGATTGCCAGGCGGACAGAGACCGTATGTTGAAGGACCAGTAATATTGCTGGAAGTTTTGGTAGGGCTAGTCCGCCCTCTGAGCGGGGTCTCTGGAGAATGGATTTACGAATCCGAGGGGGCTTACTGTTCCAAATGAATGATGAGATAAGTTGGTAGTGAAGAGAAGAAAACATTTTTTAACATAGACTGGTACGGACTGGAATAAATACAAAAACTTAGGCAAGACGGTCATCTTAACTGCGTTTATGCGGCCTGCGAGAGATAAGGGGAGCCCAGATCAGCGCTCCAGATCTAATTTGGTTCGACCCAGAAGAGGTTGGTAATTGCATCTAAAAAGATCAGCATATTGTCGTGTTACAACTACGCCAAGATAAGTAAACTTTTTAGGTGAGACCTTAAATGTAAGAGAGTCCAGCGAACATTGCTCTGACGCGGCGTTACTCGGGAGTAGTTCACTTTTGTTGTATTTATATCCAGAGAACAAGCCAAAATCTTTTAATCATTTTAAGATCTTGGGGATGCAGCTCATCGGGTCAGATACCAGGATAAGTAGGTCGTCCGCAAAGAGCAAAACCTTGTGTTCCTTGTCTCTATGTATACCACAAATGCTATCGTCCCTACGCAAGGCTATGGCAAGGGGCTCTATTGCTGTTACAAAGAGTAGAGGGCTTAAAGGGCACATCTGCCTAGTACCCCTGCGCAGCTGGAAGGAAGGTGAAATGGTGTCGTTTGTTCGAATTGAGGCTGTTGGAAAGGAATACAATAATTTGACCCAGGAAATGAAATTATCACCGAAACTAAATTTGTGCAGAGTAAAGAAGAGGTAATCCCATTCAACGCGGTCGAAGGCCTTTTCAGCGTCAAATGAGACCACCACCTCTGGGACATGGTCTGGGAGAGGGCTCAGAATATAAAATATTGAAAAGACGACGGAGGTTAAAAAACGAGTGCCCGTTTTCAACGAATCCAGCCTGGTCTGGAGAAATTATATCAGGGAGGACGGTCTCCAAGCGATGGGCAAGGGCCTTAGCCAGTATCTTTACGTCAGCGTTGAGGAGCGAAATTGGTCGATACGATGCACAGTCGAGGGGATCTTTACCCTTCTTAAGTATAATTGAAATTGAAGCTTCACATAGAGACGGAGGAAGAGAGTGAGCTCTAAATGCCTTGCCGAACATTTCAGCCAAGAGTGGTGAGAGAAGATTCGAGAATGCCCTATAAAATTACACTGGAAAGCCATCAGGCCCCGGTGACTTCCCCGTCTGCATGGCTTTAACAGCTCTTGTTATCTCAATTTCGGAATCCGGCTTCTCAAGTCTGTCTAACATTTTCGTCGATGGAGGGAATCTCCAAGTTCTCAAAGAATCTTTCCATGGGTGTCTAATCTCAAGGGAGTCGGAGGAGTAGAGTTTAGAATAGAAGTTACGGAATGTGTCATTTATTTTGTCATAATCAGTAGTAGTGGTACCTGAGGGAGTGCGAATTTCTATAATATTTCCGGTTTATTTCTAGGAAGGACACAATATGGTTAGACATGAAGTCGAGAAAGGATTCATCGGAAAGTAACAGGGAGTTGAAGCGCCACTGTCGACTGGATAGAGGCTGATTTGGTAAAACTGGTTCAAGAGTTAGTGGGGCATGATCTGAAATTACAATAGCCTGGTAGCTACAGCTTCGAACTGAGGAGAGTAATTTGTTGTCAAGCAAAAAGTAATCGATCCGCGAAAAAGTCTTATGGACTTGGGAAAACAGAGAGTAGTGGATAGAACGCAGTTAAGATCCCCTCCCAGGATCAGACTATGTGTGTTGATGTCAGGTAAGCGTGACAGAAAGTCCTTGAAGAATGTCCTTGAAGAATGTCATCCAAATTTGGCGCATAGACATTGGCCAAAATTACCAGACAGTGGTACAACCGACCAGTAACTATAACAACCTTTGGAGTCTGCATCCACCATAGAGACTGAAAAAGGAATGTTTTTAGTAATGAGGATGGATTTAAATTGAAATTTTGAATGGAATAGCTGACCCACCCAACCGCAGCGAAGTCTAGCCTGGTCTATGTCGCGAAGGTGTGTTTCCTGGAGGAATCCAATCTGAGTGTTGAGCTGTTTGAGGTGGGTGAGAACCCTCTTCCTTTTAACAGGGAAGTTAAGGCCCTTTACGTTCCAGCTGGTGAAGTGGATTGACCTACTCACCCCGCTCGCCGTTCCAGAAGAAGGTGGCATTACAAGTTGCAGCAGGGAGTAAAGTGGTATAAACATCTATTGACAAGGTTGGAGAGAGAGATTCCATCAGTGAGAGACAAGCCGACCATCAGTAGATGAGCAGAGGGAGAGAGAAAATGGGAACAATATAACACAAGAGTAAAAAAATTAAAAGAGTAAAAAGATGAGTAAGGAAAATGAATAGGTTACACCATACAGTAACACCCTTAACCTGCCAGACACCCTTTGATTCCCCTCCACCATCAAAAGTCAGGTTGATCATTATTAAACTGTAAATATAACCAGTTCCCAGCCCCATATATAGAGACTATTCTACTGAAATATGCCCTTGTCTGTGAAGTTAGCTCTAACCCAGAAATAATAACTTAGGGCCCTGAGTCATACATACATGGTACAAAACAGGTTGCTGCTGGGCGAATTAGAAATAATATTGCTAAGGGAACCTGAAATGGGGGCCCCTTTATGTAGAGCAGCCTGTTAAGGAAAATAATAGTAATCTAAAAGAATACTTGGACCTAGAGACATGCACGACAAACGTGCAGGGGTCAATGACACACAATGTATTAGACGATTTGGTCCCTGATGTAACGGGGTGTTGTCGGCTATACTGACATTTGTAGAATCAAAGCAGATACTCAAAGGTGATGTGGAGTGTCTTTATAATAGTCTTTTCCATCTGTTTAGAGTATGTGGAGAACGGAGTTCAGACAGGCAGCTACGTGTGCATCCAGCTGAGTGTAATCAAAAACAACTTGCTCCGTGTCCGGTCAAAAATACGACGGCCCAAACACTGCGTGGGCATTTTTGAGCACAAATTAATGTTTACAGAGTAAACACCCATTCCTACTATGGTGTTATGGTAGCATTCCGTCCGTTTGTAAGAGAAAGATAACGTAACGTAGAGGCATACCTGTCAAGTATCCCGTTTTGGCCGGGAAAGTCCCGTATTTTACCCTTCTTTCCTGCTGTCCTCCCGTATTAGTATTTTCCCGTAAATCTCCCTTATTTTAACCTGCGTTATTAAAAAATAATAATACCCCGGGCCCGGGCGGAGTAAAAAAAAAACAACATTCCCAATCTGAGCTCTGTCACTAGCCTCGCAATAACTGCCACCTGCAGTAGCCGCAGGTGGCAGTTATCGGGAGGTTAGTGTATGAGGTCAGATGATGAGTGACAACGCGGGGAAAAAAAGAAAAAAAAGAGACGGATGATGCACGCTACGCAAGGGGCAGGCTTCTCTCCTCAGAGCGAAGCCGCGATGGCGCCATTTTATGCTAACCCTATCCATCACCCCCCCGTTAGCATTCCATTGACTGCCATTCATTTTGGCATCACTTTGACAGCCAATAACTTTACATCTGAAGCGTTTAAAGACTTCATTTGTCCATCGTTTATTTCTAAAGAAACACGACAATGTATAAAAGGCTCCATTACCTTGTACCTCACGTTATGGCTCCGTAGCAGACGTTTTTATAAAAATAGGCTAACGATTGTGTCATAACCACGCGACTTACCATCGCATAGTAGAGGAATTACCGTATAGTACAGGAGAAGCTTGCAGGCAGTTTCGACTTACATTAGCTGTTTAGTTGAATCGCTAATGTTAACTAGCATTTCAGTTAGCAGTAATTAGCCTGTGCCTATGTTATCTCCTTACATATACCTACGCTCCGTCTCTGCAAGATTGGGAATGATTGAGATTTCTCTTGCACAGCTACCAGAAGACTTACAACTTGCAGACACGTTGCTCACGTCACATCTACGTCGGGAAGCTCAGTTTGCAGCTGCGCAGTAACGCTCAGTAACGCTCAACCATCACCGGAAAAGTGCTTCTAATAGACTTCACTTGTCTCCGTCAAAAACAGCGGAGTCACTGGGTCCATTTTATATACTGTCTTTGACGCTACGACAGAGACGGAAGGCACTCCTGCCAAAAAAACAAAACCCTCATGTAAATACCGCGATCAATGGGACAGCGAATTTACTTTTCTGAAGAGGAGCAGGGTGGGGGACAGTCACACTTTTTTTTGCAAGGTCAGAAAGGGTGTTTAGCATGGTACGAAAGATTGTTACAGAGAATAGGATCACGTTAGACAACAGAACTGTTTGCGCTCTACTCTCATGTACAATTAACCACTCTGGCTCAGCCCAAAAATACACTCCTTCCAAAACAGTCTTAAAGAATGCAAAGTCTGCAACAAATTTGTACAATAACTCACTAAAAGAGTAAAGAAAAGTTATGTGAAAGGAAAAGAAAAACTGTAAAAGAAAAGCAACATGAAATAAAAAGAATGTGTGGACTGAAACTAAAATGTAAATGTAAAGACAAGCAATGTTATAAATTGTAAATGTTTTCAGCATTTTGCATCAATTGGTGATTTTAGCTTTCTTGTACACCTGTCTTAAAATGTAAGGGATAGCCTACGGGAGCTTGGTTGGGGTGGTGGGACTGCTCGCGGTGGGCGCCGGAAAATTTCTCTTATTTTCAAATCCAAAACTTGACAGGTATGCGTAGAGGAGGTCCAGTATCTTGCAGTTAGCATTAGGTACGTTAACATTAGCTAGATGCAAATTAACCAAAACAAATATGCCAGTTAACATTAATGGCTAGCTGTGTCAGTGTTGTAAGGATACTTCGCCACAAGCAAAGGCAGAAGCTGGTTGTTAGACCAGGATATTACAGCGGACAAAAGCTGTGGCTTAAACACAGACTGGATGCCGTTATGGGTGATCCTGAATCGCGCTGGGAACAGCAGGCCGTATGTCACCTCCGGGCTGTCCCGAAGCAGTTTCTTGACCTCGTCAAATGCTGATCTCTTCTTGGCCACCGCCACCGTATAGTCCGGGAAAAGCATACATTTTTGCCCGTTGTAAAGGAGTGGACCTGCTTGCCTTGCGCGTTGCATGATGTCCTCCTTGGCCCTGAAATAGTGCACCCGTATAATGAAGGGACGCGGCCTGTCACCAGGTTTGGGACACGGTTGAAGGGAGCGATGTGCCCTGTCTAGCAACGGTCGCTGTTGCAGCTGTAAAGCATCTTTGAGCAAGTCGGCGATGAACTCGGTTGGGCGAGTTCCCTCTATGCCCTCACTCAGGCCAATGATCCTCAGGTTATTTCTCCGCGACCTCCCCTCTAAGTTCTCACACTTCTCAGATAGGGAGGTCACCTGCTTGGTGAGGATCTGTAGCTTGTTCTCCAGGGATGTAGTCACATCTGCCCAGTGATTTGTTCCTGTTTCCAGCTCTGTGACGCGGTTAGCCAAGGCTCCGGCCTCGGCCCTCGCCGCTGCTATGTCGCCGTGAATCTCTGTCCGTGCCAATGCAATTTCGGCCCTCAAAGATGTTGTTAGGGTTTCTATTTTAGCGTCCACAGAGGTGCAAATGTCATTTTTGAGAGTCACCAGATCAGATGTTATATCAGTCCAAAGTGTAGCAATAGCAGTGAGCACAGCTTGGTCTGAGGTAGTGGTGTTAGCTTGGTCCACGCTAGCTCCCTTAGCACGAGGATTAGTAGGCCTGTCGACTCTTCACAAGGGACCCTTCAGAATGTCAAAAAGTACCGCCAGAACAGTTGTTTGCAACCCGTCAGCAAAAGTGGGCCATAGGAAAATGCAAAGCACCGTTATTTTTCGAATTATTGAACAGTTGGCAGGGAGCTTCAAAATCGTCCGTGTTACCCACGCATCGCCACACCGTAAGTCCCTCGCTTTTAAGACAATTCTAACCTCATACAGATGTAATGCCAGATTTCTACACATAATCACCTGTGTCACTACATTACACGGGATGCCCAACACTGTGTTTATCAGTGTTGGTCATCTTACTTTAAAAAAGTAATTAGTTACAGTTACAAATTACTTCTCCCAAAAAGTAATTGAGTTAGTAACTCAGTTACCACATTGTAAAAGTAATTAGTTACTCAGCAAAGTAACTGACATTTTTTTTATGTTCTATAACGCTATTACGTTCTATAACATCTTTAACGTCAAAGATGCCAGTGAAGAATAAAAACACTATATACAGTATTTTAGAACATTTGGTATGTATTTGAACTCAGTAGATTGCAGCCTGCCATATGATAGAAATAAAATTGCAATCAATGTGTTCAGCTCATAGAAATAAAATTGCAATCAATGTGTTCAGCTCGGCCTTGGTCACCTGTTGCTGACCCCGAAAAATCAAGCGTTGCTTGTTTTAACAGAGTGGCTCCGTCTCCTTCACTGGAGCTCACGCTAGCTGCATTTGGGCGTGGGGTTATTATGGGGTTGTCGTGTTAGCATGTGTTGATGTGAGGTGCTTCATAAGATCCGTTGCTTGAGGCAGACGTGGATAAAAAAAATTTTCCTGGGCATCAGAACAAACTCAGAGATAATCATTCCATAATTATTACTCCAATTCTTTCCCATCTGTTCTCTACGTATATGTGTATGTATATGTGTCTGTTGTGTGTCTGAGAAAAATAAATCCTCTCCTGTCCATCCCTCAGGCTAACAGCCTGTTCCTCGTTGCCCTTTGGGGTTTTTTCATGTCACATTTACCACCTGCAGTGATCATTTTACATCCCTGCTAGCATGTATTGGAGTTAATTCAAAAATAGATGCCAGATGCTGCAAGTGACAGAAATCCATTGTTTCTGGTGTAAACAGGTGTGTGGTAATGACCCCCCCCCCCCAATGAAATCACCAATTTTGCCCCAAACCAAACACAAGGCAGTTTTTTTCTTTCGAAACACTAGTATTGATTTGTTACAGAGCCTGTTTTTTTTTTTCTCACTTTTTATTAGACTTAATCATTAGTGTGGAGGGGGGCTTTAAAAGGAGATTGGGTGGGTTAGAAGATTGCCTGCGGGAACACGCTCTTATACATTGGAAAAATCCCATGATGCATTACATATTGACAAATTACTTATGATCTAAATTAATTTAAAAGCTTTATCAAAGTAAAAAGGGCACAGTTCATGGAATGTACTGTAAATGGATGTAATAAACAGACAGACTGGGTTAATCAAGCTGGGAGCTCTCATCCATCATTGATTTCACCCAACTTCAACAACAATGGAGAATAGGCCAGAAATACCAAAACTGGGCTTGAAAAATGTATTATATGTTTGGAGTAAGCCGTGGTGTTTATTTGGTGCTCAGGACACATACATTGTGAAAACAGGACTTCCAGAAAGGCCCACAGAAAAATATTGGAAGTACTTTGCTTGCACAGCAAAACCTTCAATAAATCAATTACCACCACTTATTGTATGATTTTTGTGTTGTTTTGTGTTTCATTCCAGCTTTGTTTCATTGCTTCAAGAGTGACAAAGAGAGGATGACAATGCAATGTAATAAAAGAAAATATGTGTAATAATGTTATCATGGATTTTTTTTTGTTCTCCTATAACAAAACATTTAATGTAACTTTGATGACAAACATCGAAAAAAGCTTAATTCAAGTGATTCTGAGTCATTTTTCCTTGCAGTATCCTTTTCTGAATATGTAACATCCATTGTGAGTTGGAATTTATTTCATTATGAATACATACATGATATTGTTTGATAATTCCTACCACCTTAAAAAAAAGAGAGTAGAGAGTAGACTGGGGTTCACCCTGCCTAAAGCTTGATATTTAAAAAAATACTGTGTATTGAGTTTGCAGTGTCACCTGGTCTAAATGTGCTTTCATAGGGCTTCTTCACACCAGTCATGAAATGTTTTCCTGACAAACTCTGGTCACATTTTGATTGTCAACACATTCTCACTCCCAGCGCGTCAAAAAGCGACGCTTGGTCAGGTGCCTTTGGCGTTTGTTACTGACACAAAAAGTCTCCTTTGGCTTCATATTAGGCTTGTTCGAGATGAACTGCGCCTCGCCTGTAAAGTGGACGAGAGCAGGCGGCGGCAGCGGGGGGCGGTGACAAAAACCTGTGGTCAAGTCAGACAGTTACCAGCCGTTTCCAGCAGCCTTCAGGATGAACAGGAAGTCACAGAAACAGTCACATCCTGTTAGGGCCGATTCAAATGTAATAAAATGTTATCAGAACCATTTTTCAGCTTGTACGCAGTCTCCAGTTGTTTTTGATTATGACAGAGTAGCTGTCAAGATGCTCTACATGTGATCTGTTAATGAATAACAGACTGTAGATGATCCGTAATCTGAACGGATTTAGCCTCTCTGACTTCTAAACGTAACTATCAACCACACAACATGTGTTCTGTACAGAATAAGCCTTCAAATCAGACAAATATCAATTGAAATCTCTCCAATTCCAAAACATTAAAATGTTTACATAAAACGTAATATTGTAGAGTCAATTCTGAACCAGTCAACTGTTAGATCAGCTGAGAGCCAAGCATTTCCCATCATGCCTGGGTCTTGCAGTCAGTGGAGAGCAACTACGGCCGCAAGTCGGGATCAAGTCGGACACAAATCTAACCACTAAGTCTGGCTCATCTCGCAGAGGCCCATTTAGACTTGGTCTGGACTTTTGCCGTCACTATTTGACTGACGTGGTACAAGAACGGGAGGTTAGGTTTGGGAAAAAATTGTGGGTGGGGTTACAAAATGTACATTTCAGTGACACGCGGGACAAGAATTGGACACGAACCTCGGTCTCCTGAGTAAAAGTCCTGTGTTGTTGTCACCACCCCAACCTGCTGCTTTACCCGGATTTCCAGTCTTTCATACCACTAGCTACAGTTGACACTCTTAAAGTGCTCATATTATGATCATGTTCAGGTTTATAATTGTGTTTAGAAGTTGTACCATGTTAACATGGTGTCATTTTCAAAAAACACCATATTTTTGTATTTGTTGTACTGCACATTGCTGCAGCTCATCTTTTCACCCTGTATGTTGAGCTCTCTGTTTTAGCTACAGAGTGAGGCATCTCACTTCTCTTCCATCTTTGTTGGGAGTCGCACATGCGCAGTACCTATAGGTAAGGACAACTTACCAGTCAGAAGCAGAGTATGAGGGCGTGCCACGCTAGCAGCTAGGCGAGTGTTATAACATGTGTTACAAAGTGACGAGGGTTCGTCACGGAAGTAAAGGTTGGACTGCAATAGAGCTGTTTGGAGCAGTTTGTGAACAGTGTTTTCTGTTGGAGATGGTAAGTCCCTTTGGGGGGGGACTTTGGGCTTTTTCACTTTGTAAACCTATTACATGCACAAGAAAGATACAAATACAACATAATTAAGGAAAAGCCAAAAAAAAGCATAATATGAGCACTTTAATACTACGTCATCTTACAGCGCCATGGTCGCTGCGTCCCATACAGACACTAAAGGGTGATTTTTGCGTTGTTATCTGATACCGTTGTCAGAATACAAGAATAGTTCTTTGGAGAGCCTGCCAAGTGTTCTGTCTTTACTCACTTAGAAGTCTTCTCTCTTGTTCTCTTTTTTCCCTCCTCTCTTGTCATCCCCTTGTTTCTTACTTTCCTCCAGCTTTTCTCACACTTGTATGGAGCTGTGAATGTTCTATAAAGTCACTGGGTCTTCTGTTACGCTCTTCCTAAACCCTGGGAACAGTAGATAAGGAGGTGGAGGAGGTAGATCCCTCCTCAGGGTCTTTTCTCTCACACTCACTCAATCTTAAACCCTATGATCTCCCTCTTTGCGCAGGTACTCAGTTTCTCATTAATTTTCCTGCAATATACAGTATTTCTCTTGCATGTTTTCCCCAACTTTTACTTCCTGCCATTTCTTATCTATTTGTTCATCCTCCCCCCTCTTTCTATCTTACTCTCTTGATCATTCTGTAGCTGTACCCTTCTGCTGTAAGCTGTGTGGTGCTTCAAAAGAGCAACAGTAGGTCTACTTTTCTCCCGACGGCGACGTCTTTCTTGTTGAACGCCCGGGATGTTGCAGCAAAAAACTTGGCGAGGGAAAACAAGAGAGAGGAAAAACAGATGAAAAGATGAAAGGACAGATTAAAGAGAAAACTCTGAGACACAAAAAGAGTGGAAATCCAGAATGAGAGCTAAAAGAATCTGAAATTCTCTGTTCTGTGGATCACAGCATGAGTGGCGCTCAAATGTCAGAAAGGCAAATAGTTAAGAGTTGTCTTTGTTACAGAACACAACTGAATAAGTTATAAAAAGAGAAACCATCTTTCATGCAGGGCTATCTGGAGTTCAACATGTGCAATTGCATCACTACAGTACATGTTATTTCAACGTTTCAGCTCTAACTATGGAGAGATCAGAAAATAAGCATGGCCACAAAGGTACTTTTGGTCACCAATACAAGACCTCTAATATGTAGAATATGTTAATGTGTATCCATCAAAAACATTTCAAAAACGTTTATAGGGCATCAATGTTGGAAGTAACAACAGTAGGCGTTGTCAGAGGAAACAAGTGATGGCGAAGTAAAGGCTAAAAATGGCTGCAGCACTGACCGTTCTGCTATGTTGATATTAACGGCCAACCTGATCTCACAGAATTCTGTGAAATGAACACAGCCCCTTAAAACAAATTCTGTGGCAGTTCCACGGAATGACACAAAATTCCGTGATGGGCCCACGGAAGAATTCCATTAAATAAACACGGCCCCTTAAGTTAAGGAAAAGGTCATGGGTGGGCTTACGGTTCCGTGACACGGAGAAGAACGGGACGGTTCAGTTTAGGAAAATAAGAAAGCAACTTTAAGCCTGGTTCACACGGGACAATTTTAAAATTGTCGGCCGATTCCCCACACACGGCAATAAAAAATCACGGGTCTAACAGTTTTGGTTGTACAGTGTGTGGTGCGTAGCACACGGCAAAATCAACACATCACACAGAAACCAATTTGACTCCTGAGCATTTCCAGGTCAGACGGGAAATCTCGCAAAATCCCTCGAGATCAAACGTGACTTCAGAGTAAACAATCATGGCGGACGAAGAGGATGCAGTGGCGATAGTTTGTAGTTTGTTTTTAACCGGAAAAAAAACTTTCTCAAAAGAAAAGGCGATGGTCAAAGAAGTGGAGAAAACGCGAGCATGGACTATACTTGCTACATCATGATATGAAGGTCTACCGGACTTTCTGGTGCGCCATGCCGCTGGCTGTTTTTGATTTTGTTTCCCGGTGCTTCCTCGCCGCCTCGTCACCTCGCTTTCTGATTGGCTACACGCCACAGTCCACAGGCTGCATGCTCGTTTGTCCCTGGGGGACACCACACACGAGGAGAAATCAGGCCAAAAAAATCCAACATGTTGGATATCCCCGATTTGAGATGGGAGCGGTCCCGACGTCCTTCCGAGCAGACGAAAGCAGTCTTAACCCACACACACAACACTTAAGATTGTCGGAAGGGGTGAATCGGGGCTAAAATCGGCCTAATTATCCTGCCGTGTGAACCAGGCTTTAGGAAACAGGACATGCGTGACACGAACCCCGGTCTCCTGGGTGAAAGTCCTGTATTTGACCCATCCACCCCCCCAACCAACGTCCTCATGCGGAATTTCGGCCTTACATAATACTCACTACTGTTGTCGCTCATAATGCTACGTCGTCTTCTGATTGACTTTACATTGGCATTGTTTTCGGTGGTGGCCACACAGAATTTTCACACATTCTGTGCCACCACCACGTAATGAGCGGTTACCAGTTTGTGATCATTTCACGTAATTTTGTGAGACCAGGCTGTTAATGGCGCTGGCATTTCTATATTATTTCTATGGTGTGGATACAGTAAAGAGCAGGGTTCTTAGAACTATGTTCTTAGAACAATGAAAAAGTTCCTCTGGTCTGAAAACCTGTTACCAATTTTTACCACTTTCCTGCTTGCAAAAACTGAAAAAATACAAATTCCTGGGACACATACCAAGCATGAAATATACCATTGGAAACACAGGTCAACAAAACACGACCTTCCACCATCACAGAACAAATATTTAGATTTAAAGTAGGGATGGGGCCGATCCGATCCAGTATCGGTATCGGGACCGATACCAGCGAAATTCAGGTATCGGATTTTCCCGATCCAACCTGCGGAGATTTCCGATACCACGAGCCATGTCTGCACTTTAACGTTGTCTGCTGAAATGGCTCCAAAAGTGATTCCTGCTGGCTGGTCTGCTGGTTGGCTGGTTGGCTGCAAACTGTGGAGTACATTTCCTGAACGGAGGCGCGGCTCATGAGACACAGAGTTATGAGACACGCCCCCGCTCAGGAAGTCCATTCCGCAGTTTGCAGCCAGCTAGCAGGATAGTAGCATGACCAGCATTGTGGCTAGCTCAATGCTATCCTGTGAGTCCGCTGTTTGGAAATACTTCACACTGGAAACACCGCAGAGCAAGACAGCAACATGCAAAAACAAAGCAGGACTTTCCCAACCGTCTGTCCCGGTCGTTGTCGCTGGCGTGTGGCGTTTCATTTCCCCGTTGTTGCGTCCCCCAGAGACCCCGGATGCAAATTTACGAATCCCACTATGGTAGCGCCAAGACCCGCCCTACGAAGCAACTCGATTGGTTGGGATTAGGCATTTCACCTCGAGTGGTTAAGGTTAGGATAGCGGATTGGTCAGGGGATAGGACCTGAACAAATAATGGCCAATAGTAGTGATTGGAGAGCGGGTCTTGACGCTTTCATAGTGGGATTCGTAATTTCGCAATCCGGATCGTACGTGTCCCGACGGCCGCTGTTTCAGAGCAGCCGCTGCGCACAGAGGTGTGTGTGTATGTATGTGTGTGTGTGTAACTAAGTGTGTGTGTAAGATGTTTACAGTTATTGCACTTTTCTTGTATTTCAGATATTTGACATTTTAAAACGTTGATTTGTTGATGCTACAAGAGCCAGTGTGCTTGATTTGCGCTGTTCACACACTGTTTTATTGATAGTGTGTATGTGTGTGTGTGTGTGTGTGTGTGTGTGTGAGAGAGAGAGATTTTTACACTTGCACTTTTCTTATATTTCAAGACTCAAGTATTTGACATTTTGGGAATGTAATAAATATTGACATGACAATCAATTTGAAACCCTTACAGTTGCATATCTGTTTTCAGAATGCGATTTTTCCTGTTTTTCTGACTTCCTTTTCTGACCTTATACTTACCTCAAGTTGCCTTTTGGGACATACATGCATACGTACGTACATATCGTACTTGCCCGTTGAGAGGAGTTTATTTCAGCATCATATAAAATCAACAATAATGATAATAATAATATTAAAGCAAACACAGCTCTGGTATCGGAATAGTATCGGTATCGGCCGATATCCAAATTCAGGTATCGGGATCGGATCGGAAGTGAAAAAATGTGGATCGGTGCATCCCTAATTTAAAGTAATTTTTCATCATATTTTCCTCCAAAACAAAAAAGAAAATTTTTTTGTTGTGGGGTGAGGAAGTATAGAAGATGTATTGATCCTGTACTTACACTTAAGTAGCCATTCATGCTCGCTTCCTCTGTACAAGCCCAGAATTTAAATTAAGCACAGGAACTACAAATAAAGTTCACATAATCTCTTGGAGTTTCTATATCTAAGCATTTATAATATAATATGTCCCCTGCCTTTCTTGGCTTTAAAGCAGTACTCCAAAGTTTGACATTGGGAAGTTTGAACTTGGCTAAGAACTTGGCAGAGCCACATTGTTCTACCCCACAGCCTGTGAGGGGATGTAAAAAGACAGAATTGTTCATTAGTAAGAGAGTCAGCGGCTGCACACGACAGGCTGGATTATGGTGAGAGACTGGAAGGGAGAAAGGGGGGAGGAAGTAAAAGCTGGCAGAGTGAGGATAGAGGGAAAGTGAGATGAAACAACTCCACTTTTAACATTCTGCCAACAGTGCTAGTTACCTGCTAGCTGGTAACTTGGCTGTCGCCATCTTGTTTTTTTTTTTAAAACAACTTTTGGATGAGAGGGTGGAGCTGGGGAGGATGACACAGCTAAGCCGGTGTTGTTTATGGTTGCAATGGCTAAGCTAAATACTAAAAAAGGAAAGTTGCTGATTTTCAACCCTTCTAAAGTGACTCACTGCAAAGTGGCAAACTTTCCCTTAAGTTACCAGCTAGCGCTAGCTAGCTAGTTTGGTTGGCAGAATGCTGAACAAGACATTTTTAGGTGACCAAAATGTTCCAATAAAAAGGTTTATTGCCAAGTAAGTACTTACAAGGAATTTGCCTTGGTGGTTTGTGCATCCATAAACAAACAAACATATTAAACTTCAATATGAAATAAACACTAAATACAGAAACAAATACATACGAAATAGCTGTTTAACATCAGAAAAAATAGGCTACAATAAGTCCTAGAATTATTTTAAGACTACTAATGTATTGATAATGTAATATCTTATTTGTACAGTCTATGGGTGTATTGTAAATGCCCATTAGTGTTTAAACATGTCAATGCATTCATGAAAGTAGTCCTAAAGTAATTCTAGGACTTATTGTAGCCTATTTTTAAACCTAAATGGCAATAAACCTAAATGTAAGAAGAGAAAAGGTCCGGAGTGCCAGATGAAGTTGAACGAATAATGAAAGTGCTCTTTTGTAGGGAACACAAAAGCTTAAAAAAGAAGAGGTCCAAGACACTCTTGTGCCAAAAAGTTAAAAAGCCTTAGGCGAGAGTGCCTTGGATCTTTCTTCTTTTTTGAGTAAAGCCTCTGAACACCCACACAGGTGATTTGAGTTATTCGGGCTGATTAGACCTCTGCTCAGGGTGGTTTAAAGAAATGGCATTAAACCAGAGCACATTTTCCTCCCATCCCCGAATGTTATGTGGAGTAGCCAGACCCTCCTTCAGAGTGCTTTGGAGGAGGGTCTAGCAAAGCAAGACTAGCAAAATATCATATACCAATAAGAATGATAAGGCTGACATTTGGCCTGCCCTATCAGGTGCAACCGAGCTAGCAGAAGGCTCATGAAGGTGTCAATCAATCAGTGTACACACACACACACACACACACACACACACACACACACACACACACACACACACAGTCCTGGGAAGAGCTCTAATCATCCATATTAACTGAATACACCGGTGCCGAGCCTTTAAATTAAACTTGTTGACATCTGCAGAAATCCTGTTTTATCCAACATGTCACAGCACTATTACTGTAACTGGCTATTACACTCACATCATCATCACCAGCCTTGCTTTAGTAAAAATGCAGGTTAATGCAATAGCATTAATTCTTCAACATAATCTGTTAGCATTATTTCTATATGCAATGAATCATGGTTATTGTAGTTTGTATGTAGTAGGTAATTGTATTGTCCCACACCCCTTCCCTTTGTTGTGTCATCTCAGGCAGAAACTAAACTGTTATTGTACATGAAGTGATGTGGACGGCTTAATTTTTGTATTGTTTATCATGATTCTACACCTGTTTGAGTGTTTTTAATTACTAGCACATTCTCAGCTTAGCAGCATTACATCTTTTGTGAAAACTACAAGGACAAATGCAATGTTTGGACACCAGCTTTGTTCCTCAAAGCATCCAAACTCAAGCTAAAAATATGTTGACTATTGTGCTATCCAAATACAACCCAGATTCTATCTTTTTTGTTCTTTTACCCGTGTCTATCTCATTTGTTAATTGGAGGACTGTGAGTCATCATGATAAACACAAAGCAGAGAAGCGTTTGACATATTGTTGATGTTGTGCTTTCCTTTTTTCTGAAGATGATGGTGATTGGGGCAGAGGTCAGGGGCCTGTACCACGAAGCAAGATTTGGCGTTAACGAGGTAACTTCAGGTTCAACCCAAGGTTTTCTGTATCACGGCGGTGGATCAGTTGTTATCGTGTTCAATCGCCGTGGTAACTTATGCTGAACACCTAAACTGGTCGGGAGCAGGTTATGTTGGAGATCACAGATCAACCGGTGTAAAAGCACCGCCTACTGAACAACCAATACTCAACTGATAACGGCGTCACCGTTCTTCAAAGATCCATTAACTGGAGGGGTGGAGTTCAGTGAGTAAAAAAAGAAAAAGCTTGGCGGAGAGAGAGGTGTGCTCTTAAACGTTAAAACATTTAGAGACCAACAACTCTGTTAACATTCTCTGATGGGTATTTTTTATGAAAGATAAAGATTTTCAGTGGAGGGAATTACGTATCTTTGTAAACTTATTGAGCCGTGTGTTGCCAATGTGCGCATCGGTTTGAACTATGTTTTCATATTTTTTATTTGCTCCCATGATCGCTTCCCACTGCGACGGTTGCAACTGAAATATTAGGCTAAAGCAACTACGTTTATGGAAAGGAAAAGTGTAATTATGGTGATATCTTGTGCCTGACTGATGGTGAAGTTATATTGATAAGCCTTGTAATTTACGCATTTATTTTTTTTTGCCAGCTTTCCTTCCTGTTTTAGGAAGCAGCGACTGGATTGCTTTTTGCTTGTAAACCGTGTCTGTGTTCTTCATATTTATGTAGAATTATAGTTTGCTCTTCTGATGTAAAATATGTGACTCTGGTAGATATTTGCGATTGGTCATGATGTGCAAACACCGCCTCTTTTATGTGAACGCGCGCGTCTCTAGATTGGGAAACCCTGGGTTGATTGAACTAGTTGATAACCACCGTTGTGATACAGGTCATGCGGGACCGCGGTTGTTAGAGTTAGTGAAGCCGGGGAACTGAAAGAGATCCAGGGCATGTTGATCTGGATTCGCAGTATAGGCCCCTGGGCTGTAGTCAAGTCCACCTTTGTCGAGTCCAAGATCAGGACTAGTCGATACCGAGTGAAGACCAAGTCCAAAGACATTCAAGTCCAAGTTAAGACCAGGTCCAAAAAGGTTCTAGTCCAAGACTGAGTCCAAACAAGAGACATTCAAGACAGAGACAGCAAAAAAGAATCCTCTTCAAGACCACGTAGTTACCTGTTCATAATGTGATGTGAGAGACATTAATCTGCCATTTTAACCCCTGTATTTAACCCAACAAAAGATGTAAAAAAAAAACAAATGTAACATGTGGGTGTTACGGGGCAAATATAGCCTGGCAGAGAATATTGACTGTTGGGGGCTGTTTTGTGGATCAAAACACACACACACACACACACACAAACAGGTTAGTATCATCTTTAGTGGTGTGACATGAATGATATACAAATCAAAATGGTCATCGATCCCTTGTAACACCCAAGGCGGAGCACCAACTGAGACCATCAGAATGACCCCGGGACCTAGTAGATATGCTGTCACATGTCCAAAACATCAAGACAGCATTTAAGCTGTTCATTCTGCCATCTGCTGAGAAAATCCGGCTTGAGACAACAAACATGGAGAGGAGAAGAGCGGTTGCTCGATTGAGATCGACAAAACACACCTGGATGCTTACATGGGGCTGCTGCTTCTTGCTGGGGTGTACAGATCCTGGAATGAGGCTACATGTATTGCAAGTGTTCCCCTCATTTGTCCCAAACATCCCTACAAGTCCGATACAATAGAAAAACGTCTTGAGTCCGGACTCAAGTACTACAGCACTGGCAGAGGAAAAAGTAAAGTCCTTAAGAAGAATCCTTTCATGCCAGGGTTAAATGTACGAACCGCATGCTGCTAAATATGTTTGTGCAGCCATACTCAGAGGAAAATATTCAAGTATCAGATTGGAAGACGCTCCTCTGCTACTTTGTCATTTACACAGAGCCTTGTTTGCAATCCACTTGTTCCAGTGCTTTCAAGCAACCCATTTTGTGTCCCCAGCCGAACTATACAGATAAAACCACTCAAGTTTATCACATGAATGGGCTAACAAATTAGTGTGAGTTTGGAAGAGCAAAACCAGGACAGGCATGTGATTTTTTTCTCTTTTGTTCTTCTTGATGATACATTAGGTCAAAAGAAATTCTAGTTGTTTAGGTTTGGAACACAGTTATAAGATCAATAACATACCCTCCCTGTGTGTAGTGTTGATAGCTCGTTTTTCCCGGCCAAGGACATTGGCAAGAGTGCTCCTTCCTTTTTTCTCCTGAGAATAAGGAATGCGAACCGTAAAAAGACAGTGATTAAACACAACGCCGAACTTTTAAACTGAAGCACACAGTAAGTCCAACAATGGGAAGCATGCATAGCATTGTTAGGGGCAGGTCAAATTAGAGGAGTGAAGACAATGAATAAGGAAAAAAGGATATGAAAAGACCTCATATATCTGTATATTGTTATATTGTTATTAGCATTAAACGACATAAGGCACATTTGAGTGCAGCAGCTGTAGTACCTGCTCCATCTGTTTTTTTCTGTTTAAAAAAAAAAAAACTACTAATCTAATCTAGCTATGTCATCTACATATGACAAAAAGACACTTTTAAATATACGGGACTCATGCTGTCTCACCGAAAGTTTCACTCCCGATCCAAGCTGGCTCAGCGAGATCGTGAGGAGAACCGACGACAACAACAACAACAACAACAATGAATGCACTAGCAACAGGTCACAGAGAAGGCCTAGAGGTAAATGGGCAGGCATCAGAAACAGGCTGAGGAACATGGCACACCGCACACCACTGCCCAGCATCCTGCTAGCTAACGTCCAGTCAACAGAAAACAAGCTGGACGAGCTCAGAGCCAGAATTAAATACCAGAGGGACATGCAAGACTGCAACATCATCTGCCTCACTGAGATATGGCTAGCACCCTCGATACCAGACCATGCAATTCAACCAGCAGATCACCTCGAGGACAGAATGAGGGAGTCCGGAAAGTCTAGGGGACATGGAGTATGTCTCATGGTGAACAACTGGTGTGACAGCAGGACCGTCCATCATCTCACACTAAAGCAGGAAGCCCCGGTGCAAAGGGAGGAGACACGCTGGATTGACCACTCAGAGGCTGCCTTACAGGACCACACAGACTGGGATATGTTCAAGTGCAGCTCTGATGATATGTGTTGTATATTACTATTTTTATGGATTTTATTGTCATTGTTTTTATTGAGCTGGAGCAAGCAATGAATTTTACTGTGTTTACTACGATTGTGTATGTGACAAATAATAAATTGAATTTGAATTGAAGGCCCAACCATTAAATATAAGCAAACATTTCATGTTTAATACGGTCTGTGCCACAACACCCAGCCAAAATCTGCAAAGCATAAGCTTAAAAATACACAAAAGGGGCCAGAAAGCAAGACAGATGGACGTGGACAGAGACAGATTGCCAAAAGCATGAGTAAAGCCCACAGAGGAAAGAGAAATTGATGAACAGGGAAGCAAAAGTAAAAAAGATCAATGCTTTATCAGTGTTCCCAGACCGTAAAATCCCTTTCAGCTCAACATCAAGATAATTGCAGTTGCTGCTGTTTTTTTCTGAGGCGCTGTAACAATTGATTTTACAGTTCAATTAATTAATATATTTCCTTGTTGTAATTGAAGACTCATTCCCACACACCATCTATGGATATCTTCACACAGAGAGGTTTTCCTTTTGTGCATTGAAGAAGATATAGAGAGGAGGGGAAAGAACAAGAGAGGAAGTAAAGAGGAAGATGGAGAAAGTGTTATTTCACAGCATTGGCTGTGATTAATTTATTATTAATAACTGCATTCCATTTGGGTGTAGCAGTTCAAGCGTCCTGGTATTGTGCATGCAGGCTCTGTAATGGCTTACTGGCACAGGTAAATGGAACATAGCCATCATAATGTTATTGGTTAGTTTGAGCGTTTGCTGCTCAAAATGCATTGAAAAAGACCTCTGGCAGTGCTCACACCTAGATTTCACCTCACCACCTCACCATCTCATTTGGATCATGGCGAAGGTAAACTCTCCTACATTGAAAAAAAGTAGTAATTGGAATTTTTTATAGTTTAATTTGTAATGTGCCTTTGCTCTGACCTGGAGCTAGTGTTGCAGCCCTAAAGAAAAAAAGACAGGAGTCTGTTGTGTTTGTTTAGCAGGCTATTCTGTCTTTTCAAAACAGAATTATCTATCTTATTTTTCATATTTGTTTCTTTGTTTCATATTTAAAATCATTACAATATGATGTCATTTCCTTATAATACCTTAGATATTGCTATTAACAACATTTGCCTACTTTGTTGGATCAGGAATAACTTGTAAAACAGATGTATCGTAGGTGAAGGTATAAACTATGAACTTCTCAACATTAACAAAGGGTTCCACAAGGCTCAATGTTAGGTCCTTTCCTCTTTACAATTATCTTTAATAAACTAGGCATGCATGTTAATTCTTGACATCTCTATGTGTGTGCAGGTGACACAATGTTATGTGCACCTGCAAATTATATGCAAAAAAAGACTGCAGGATGATTTTAACTGGATACAAAAACTTTTAATTCCCCCTAATATGCACGTTTCAACAAACTGCATGGTTTTAATTAGAGTTGAGCCGGATACTCGGCTGAAACGAGTATCCGGTACGGATAAAGCACTTCTGCCGAATACAAGTATTATACGAGTAATACGAGTCAATATCTGTGCTCGGATTGAATAAAAATCCTCATTGGGTAGCTGACTGTGTCTGCGTTCTGTGATAGGCTAGTACAGCGCCCCTCCCCTACACACGCTCTGCTCACTCACTCGCAGAACCAGTGTTGCCAACTTAGCGACTTTGTCGCTAGATTTAGCGACTTTTCAGACCCCCTTAGCGACTTTTTTTCAAAAAAGCGACACATCCATTGTCCAGTGAGCACGCAAGGTATTTCTCTCCCGTGGCCGCCAAAACAATCTACTGTTCTGTGACTGAGGAGCAGAGGAGCACCCCCTCCCCTCTCTGCTGTCTCCTCATGCACAGCAGCACTGCGCAGGGTGCAGGGCCAGTGCATAGGGCCGGTGTAGGTAGGAGAGACAGGCAGCGGGATGCGGCGGGAGAAAGACAGCAAGCCAGCCATTCTTTATCGATCTTTCTCCCTCCTTTGGTAGAATTTTTTTTTTTTTAACTTCAAAGATCTGCTACCTAACTAATAATTATAAGGTAAAATAAATTCCTGTATTGAATTTGTGATTATTTGGCTAAACATTTGTATTTCTTTCCATCTACCTTGCTGACACAACCACTAAGCAGTCCCTCCAGAAAAACGCTGAGTTTTTTTGTGATTGTTGCGGGCAAAAATCCTTGATTATTTCTTAAAAAATGCGATGGAATATGCGGGATATTTATGCCATTTTATGCGATGAAAATGCGGAAACTTGCAAAAATTGCGGGAACTTGCGGGAACTTGCGGGAACTTGCAAAAACTGCGGTTTGATGAAAAAGAGAAAAGAAGTGATTCCCCCAACACAGTGTTCTCAGTAGGTGAAATTACGTCACTTCATAACGTTCCCATGGCAACAGGGGAAAATGGCTGCTCTTGTGTGAAGTAAACGCAACATTTTTCAACTTTCTGCTGAGATATATGTGACTTTTTTGTAACGAAAATGCGAGGTTATGAAATCATGCAAGCCCCGCAAATTTGCCCGGAAATCGGCAATTTATGCGGCGAAAATGCGGCGTATTTTAAAAAATGCGGCCCCCGCATTAATATGCGGACTTTGGCTGATTATGCATTGAATTCTGCGATCGCATAATCACGTTTTTCTGGAGGGACTGACTAAGCTTTATACAAATGATTGCGTAATGACGTCACAAATATGCAAATGAGCGTATGACGTCATCTAGCGACTTTTAGCGACTTTTGGAGCTGGTGCTAGCGACATTCATTGGAAAAGAGTTGGCAACACTGCGCAGAACACAGAGGAGAACAGCTCGCTCTCTCTGTCTCTCCCTCAGTCACTCAGGTTCGCGGGTCTTTTCCGTTAACGTTTAGGGTCTCTTCAGCTTCAGGTTTGTTTTTTTACTTCGGTTTGTAGTACTTAATTATTAACCAGTAGAGTTCTGGTAAACGTGGGGTACGTGGTGCTTGGTAGAATGCGACTCGCGTTGCGTCTCTGCCTGTCGGAGATTTTTTTTTTCTTTTTTAAACCGTCAGCTGGCTCTAACCAGTTTTTTTTACTTCACGTACTGAGTGTCTGACACTTTCTTGCTGGATTTTATAAGTTAATGCAGATCTGAAAAACAGCGTCGAACTATTTGATCCGTAGAACATCGTCCCCCGCCCCCCTCTCTCTCTTTCTCTCTCTTACTCACTCACACACACACACACACACACACACACACACACACACGCACACACACACACACACACGCACACATACCTGGTGTGGAAATAAAAAAAATGAAAAAGAACCAAAAAAAAAATCACACTTATCATAAAAACATTAAAAGTTAAAAAAAGAAAGTTATGTTGATGAGTATGAAAACTCTTGTTCATTACATTTTACTTCATAATTGCAACCGTATGTGTTGTATTCATTGTTGCAAAACTTGTTCTGTATATAGTTTGTTATCGTGATCAAAACCATTGATCTGAAGCTCAATGCTGATGCTGTCATGTAAATAGTTTTCTAATCAGCAATAAATATAACAATTTATGATCAACCCATATCAATTGCGTGCTTAAAATAACATACTGGTTAAAGCCCCGCCCATTTCAAGACAACCAGACCCACTTCCGGGTTAATCCCGCCCACTTCCGGGTTAGGCCCCGCCCAGTCCGAGTACAGATACAGATACGGATAATTCATATGGTTAACAGATACAGATACTGCTGTACTCGCTCATCCCTAGTTTTAATATTGATAATGTTTCCCCTTACAAGTATCTCTCTGTGCTGTCTTGATATGTCGGACAAAAGTGGACAAAGATCTTTGTTTTCCATCTGTCAGGACAAGTGATGAGTGTCCGTAATAAAATTAAATATCTGGGTCACTACATTACAGATCAGTTATCTGATGAAGAGGATATATACAGGCAGCGTCGCATATTATATGCCCAAGCTAACATGCTGGTAAGAAAATTCCACATGAGCACGGATGACATCAAAATTAGTCTGTTTAAAGCATATTGCACTCCTTTGTATACTGCTCCCTTATGGGCTAAGTTTAAAAATGCAAGCATGCAGAAGCTTAAGGTTGCTTATAATGACAGTATGAGGATACTGCACAACAAACCCATGTGCTCTAGTGCAAGTGACCTGTTTTGTAATGCAGGGGTCGGCACCTTCCAGGCATTATTGAGGAGTCTTATCTACAAATTCATTTGTCGCCTGAACATCTCCCAGAACAGCATTGTTTTGCTGCTGGCAAATCCTAGGTTTAGTGCCATACGATACCAATCATCACTATGGAAACACTGTTATAAGTGTCTTTTATAGAAATGCAGTATTGATGTTTCATTTGTTTTTATTTCTCTGTATATGTTTATCTTTCTCTTTTTAATGTATGTTGTATACCATGTCTGGGCCTGAATGGACCTTGAGTCTGGCAATAAAGTTGATGATGATATCTTGTAATTTGGTCAGTAAGCTATTTTTTAAGGGTCAAGGTCAAATGTATTAATAGAGTACTTTAAAAACAACCCAGGTTTGTGCCGAAGTCCTTTACAAGAAACACAAAAGCACAAACTTTAACAATTTACTTAAAAAAACAGTACAAGGACACCAATATTAAAGGTGCCGTAGAGTACATTCAGAAACTCATGGACCACTGACATAGGTCTTCATAATAGAAAACAGTTCTCAGGGACATAAGTAGCAGCACCTCTGCCATATATATCGGCTGCCAATGATAGCGGAGACAGTGTAGTACTTTGCACTTTTTGTACATTCTCACTGAGGGTGGAAAATGGTTTTATACTGTATGTCCTTTACTATGGGGTCCATTATACTGTCATGACATGCTATAAACATTCCTTTGCAAAAGGAGTCACGAGATTCTGCTGTTCTTATATTTTCAGGGATATTATTCCAGAGTCTTGCTGCAGCTCCCGAGAAGGCCCTGTCTCCAAACAGTTTTTGATGAGATCGTGGGATAGTTAACAACCCTTGATCTGTAGATCTGAGGGGCCTAGCTGTACTATATGGGGATAGAAGTTTTGGAATATAGCTTGGGGCGAGACCGTGCAGGGAATCTTGTAAGGAATTTGATACAGAACGAAGAGCCAGTGCAAAGATCCTAGTACAGACATAATATGTTCCCTTTTTCCCGTTGGCATAGGAGTCTGGCTGTAGTAGTGACTGTACAAGTTTTAAAGGACAAATCCGGCGCAAAATGAACCTAGGGGTTAATAACACGTGTATCGAGTTCAACGTTCTCTGGGATTTGTTTAGAGGCTTTGTCATTCCTTGAAATAAATTGCAAATACATTACAAACCTTTTTAGAAGTACCCTTTTCTAGTACAAAAACTAGCAAATGGAGGAAAAACTATTTAAACTTCAACGCATAATAATGTTCAGTCCAACAACCTAAAACCAACAAAACAATGTGACCATACATTTGTAGTTGTCACTCTTGGATGGGTGAAAGGGTTAACGACTGCTCTTTGCACATATGAAGAGACCATGAAGGAACAAAGGACAAAACTAATGGCTGTAAATGCTATAAATGATGTTCAATCTCCTACACCTCTGGGCATAACTCACAGGAACAAAACAATGAAAATAAGACCAAGGTTGTAAAAAAACTGTAATTTCCTATTAAGACTTTTTCAGTGCTTTCAAGAGCTTTCATTCCAGCCACAGACCTGTGATCACTCATGGGTGATGTTACCACCCAGGCTTTTGTAATAACTACTGAACACTGATGTGTGTGACTTTATAGCCAATAAGCAGAGGGACTCCCATATCCTTCATGTGAACTGTGGTGCACCTCCACTCTTTTTCCTCCTCGTCTCCCTTGTGTGTATCGCTTCCCCCGCATTCATTTTCCCATCCCTCTCAAGGCCTTTCCCTCCACCCACTCCTCTCTTGACACCTCTGCTCTTTCTTTCTTTCTCTCTCTCTCTCTCTCTAGCTGCTCAGGCTGGACATTGACGTAAGATCCTCAGTTAGCGACAGCCCACCTCTCCTCCCACACACACACACACACACACACACACACACACACACACACACACACACCTTTTTCAGAGCCCACACAGACACGGAGCACGACTTCCTTTCAAGTCTTCTTTTAATTCAACACAGTGCTTGAATATGAATACATATCTCACTATTCCACATTCAAAGGTGCACATTCAAAGTCACCAGCCTGCCACTCAAATGGGAACATGATAAAGTGGTGCATTACATAGAACAAAGACAATTATCTGAAGTGCGTACGCACACATTTGTGGAGAAAAGGAAAAGATGAACAAACTTATGGGCAGAGGGGAAAAGGCAGGATTTGAGTCTTTGCATCTGTTTTTTACCCTAAAAGAGTGAAATCTGTGTGACTTCCTTTCATCATGCACCACTTTATTTGGCCTAAATGCAAGTCAACCTGTGTGATAAAATTGTATTGCTTCAATTGTGGTTTTGATAGAAATGGAGTGAAGTGCCTTTTTCTTCTTTATTAAGTGCCTGTTTCTAGAAAAGAAGCTCAGCAGTATTGGAAACACATTGAATAGAACCACCCCCCCACCCCCCTCTCCCCCCCCCCCCCCCCCCCCACTGGCAGAGACATTCTCTTGCTTTCATAATAGCGTCAAATCACATAATTGAATATGAGATTCAATTGCTTATTAATGTGTAGTTGTTTAGCCCAGTGGGCTACAATCTGCTACCAATGTCAGTCATTTAATCTCACTCTCTTTGGTTCTTACTCATTCCAATCAGCATGAACACTATGTATAAAGTACTATTGTAACAGTGTGTGAGTCTTACTGCGGAGAGGAGGCAGACGCGGGGCTAATCACAGACTGGTCCGAAGAGAGAGAGGGACACAGAGGGACTGAGTGATTCAATGTGCTGTGTGCAGCTCCACAGTGAAATAAGATTTTACCCATTTTAAATATTAAAAAAATAGAAAATCAATATGTGGCAGTTAAACTTTGATAGTGTGTTGTACCGCCATAAATAAATTAATATACGAAACACTGGGTACAGACAGAATTTATGTAGGAGAGACCTTTTGAATGCTTTGTTTCTCTACAGTTGCAGCAAGGTTATGCTGATGCCTTGCAAATAAATTGCTGAAAGACAGTCCCAGGAGGTGTGGTACTCATCCAATATACAATTCATCGCAACAACAGCAACAACAAAACAATGGTTTTGAGGAAGAAGAAAAAATAATTAAAATGTGACTGATGGGTGTATACTTCTCTTAGTTAATAAACACTAGACAAACACACACACACACACACACTTCTCTTGGAGGATGAACAGGAGTAAGAAACAGCTATATTACTCAGCTGTTGAGAGTGCACAATGACAGTCAGTCCTCCACAGCCTCCATGACTCACTGCTCATTAATCAAAACCTTCCAGATTCAAAGAGAATCCCCTTCAGTCCAACACCAGTAATGAATGACCTTTTTATGTGGGATTGTGTTTTGTTCTTTACCGTTGAACATTGTAGTATGGCCTACTTAATGTTCTGTGACTAAATATCAGGTAGATGGAGGCACGCACTACCTGCCATTCAGCATGGTAAGATGGAAAAATCCATCCCCATGGATGTGAAAATGTAAGAAAACTGTAGAAAATGTTATTGTGGCTTACTAAAGTCATATTTTATAATGTGTAGATGATAACTAAATTCTGTAGATGGGCATTTGATAACACTCGCTGTTGGAGGATTTTATAGTCCACGTTCCCCACATTAACTGGTTTCTGATAACCCCTAATATAGTGAACCATCCACATATATGCAGTAGAGTCTCTGTGTGTTTGTTTTTCTGTTTGCCTTTCCTAACCTGTCCACCAGGTGCCCACAGTGTGATCCCTGCACACCTGTGGCTCATTACCTCGTCAGTCTTTCTGACCTGCTTCACCAGCTGCACCTCATCTCATTCATTATTAGGCACTGTGTGCAGGCAGTGTTCTCCCCAAGTCTTTGGCAGATTGTTCAAGCTGCTCTAATGGTCTTGCTGCCTCCTGATTTGCTAGTCTACCTTAAGGGTAAAAATACACAACGTGACGAGGCAAGCAAATAATGCTGACCTTACACCAAATGACTTTTCAAGCGATTCCACTGTCGGCGGAAAATTTCCAATACCAGAGTGAAATCATGAGAGTCCTGCTAGGGTTGGGGTGCTCTCCCGTCGTCTCAATTGTTTGGTGTAAGGTGGTCATAAAACTCAGTCCGAGTTAGTCTTTTCCCGTCTTGACGTTCCGACTAAAGTGTTTGCTATTATCCTAAGTTTTAAGTCTTGGCAGTGAAGATAAATCATGTGACCAGTAAATGGCTATAACCAGTGTTGTTCATGGTTACTATGGTGCTGCGCTAAACTGAATGCTGAAGATGGAAAGTTTTTCAACCCTTCTGAAGCGAGTCATCCAGCAGAGATCTGCCGGCGTGTAAATGTGGACCTCTGGGTAATGGTGCCGTTTATCTGCATGTACAGAAAATCTGCAAACTTTCCCTTAAGTTACCAGCTAACGCTAGCGGTAGCTAGCTAGCTTCAAGTTTTCAAAGCAAATCTTGTTGTAGTTTTGCAAAGTGTGACCCTGCAAGATCTCCTCTTTACATATTATGACAGGTTGGCTTTAGATGTGAGATGGTGTCAGACTTAAGTCTTTTCAGAGTCTTCTAGTGTATAAAGCACCTGTCCGCCTGCTCAATCGTGCTGTCAATCCAAATTGTTGCGGCTGTAAGCAGTCCAACAATGTGCTGCCGCGAGGGACTAAACACTGATATGCATAAACACACTGCGACGCGCTCGAGATTGTACAGAAATGCCTAAAGTTTACTGCTTGTGTCATTTGGGTCATAGGGAGACAAATATGTGCAGGAGCTACTTATAATTGAAGTGCTATTTCAACAGTAACATACTTGGCTGCAAATGACTTTCATTAAAAGTAAATATGCAGGTGTCATGGTTACCGTGCCATGATTTTCCACCCCTTTCAGATCACACTGTTTCTGCCCTGAGGATAAAAGCGGGCTCTCTCTCTATACATGCTTTCAAGATAGTCCAGTGATAGAAGGCAATCATAAAGTCATAAACCATTAGCATCCCTTGGTGGAGAGACACGGCAGACTACACGTTGGACCCCAACCAATCATAGCTTGCCCTCTCTCACGACTTGCATAATATTCTAACATAGGTGATCAGGACAGCTTGATCTCACAGAAATATGTGAAATGAACACGACCTCTTTACACTGCATTATGTGGTGGAGGCACATTATGTGTTAAAATTACGAGGCGGCACCATGGAAACAATGCCAATGGAAATTAGGATCCTTTGTCATGGTGGACTGGTTCAACACAGCCCTGTCTCAAATTCCACGGAGGGAAGTAGACGGGGTGGATGGATGGGTCAAACTAAACTTGTGACTTTCACCCATGATGTTCATGTCCTGTGTAAAACTGTTGACTTTTTAAACTTCCATCCATCGCCATCAGCTTATCCGGGGTTGGGTCGCGGGGGCAGCAACTCCAACAGGGGACCCCAAACTTCCCTTTCCCGAGCAACATTAGCCAGCTCTGACTGGGGGATCCCGATGCGTTCCCAGGCCAGGGCGGAGATATAATCTCTCCACCTAGTCATGGGTCTTCCCTGAGGCCTAAGATGCCCAAACCACCTCAAATGGCTCCTTTCGACGCAAAGGAGCAGCGGCTCTACACCAAGTTCCCCACAGATGATTGAGCCAATTCTTACCCTATCTCTAGGGGAGAAGCCAGCCACTCTCATGAAGAAACCCATTTTGGCCGCTTGACCCACTTTTTTAACTTACGTACATGAATAAAAACGTGTAACATTAGATTAGATTTTATTGTCCACCTTAGTGGACGTTTGCCTTAACATACTTATACTTATTTTAACCCAAACCATGATATTTTCCTAAACCTAACCAAGTAGTTTTGTTGCCTAAACCTAAATTGTTTCTGTTGTGTTAAGAGGTCATGGTTATTTTATCTGTTTCTGTGAGATCAGGTTGGATCAGGAAGGAGGTTCCAGGGAATGACTTAACTGTTCACCCGGCAGCAACAACTACACAATTCCTCTTTTGTTTCTTAATGATCACAGTCGTCTGCGAAAGAGCACTTTGTGCATCCGTTGGTTTAACTTCTTGGAACACGTAGTAGCAGTTGTCGAACTGGGCAAGAGAAGGCAAAAATATTCTGACACGCTAGGTTTTTTGTCAAGATGTTGTAACAAACTACATCGGTTGGGCCATTATTGAGCTATATTGAGTATCTGTGTCATTAACCACAGGAAGATTATCTGACGTTCATTTCAGATAAATATCTTACATTATCTATATATACATTTTAACATCTATTTTAGACAGGGTCCTAGTAAAAAGAACATTAAACACAACAGCCCAAATGTGCTTTCCCTATAGCCTCAACTAGGCAAGCACCAATCCAACTTTTTCTCTCCCAATACTTCAACTCAGGGTGTCTCTTTTTCCCCAAAGAAAATTTAGAATCTGCATACCTAATTGTGTGAAACCCATCTGAATTATTTTGATGTAAGATGAGGCCAAAACTTACTGTGGCACTAAAAAATGTGTTAGCAGCCTATACATGCCCTATACATTGACAAAGAAAGTGTATTTAATAAGGATTAATCACCTCTGGCTGATACCAGATGCATTTTAAAAAGGTTTTTATCAGTGCCTATTACGATCCAACATAACTGCGCATCTCCAAATCACATTGCAAAGTTCTCCCAGATTGGTGCAGCTCCTTAATCCCGCTGAACTGTACCCATGCTTCCCAAGACCTGTAAACAGACCTTTCTTATGTGACAGAAGTTGTATAGAGCCTTTAGTGTTTGTGAGGTCTGAAAAATGTCCTCAAGTGATGTCACTTGAGTCAGCTTGAGTCAGTTGCGGCTAAAATACTAAAAGTTTGAAAATGAAAATAAATATGTAGGTGTTGAGTGTTGAGTTAGAAAGAAGTGTGACGCTTACCACATTTTTTGAAACTGTCCATTGTGTCCAATAATGTTATAGGAGTGTAATGCTAAATTGGTGTAGTAATCATTTACATCACCATGCTGCAGATTTTGGACAACACTGATTTTCTGATAAGGGTCTTTCCTCCGATCAAATACCCTGAATCACTTGTTTGCTTATAGTTCAGCTGAACATACCAACAATTTACAATCAAGGGCTCTTGCAATGGTGACTTTTTTATTTCAACAGCAAAAACTCATTAGGTCCTTCGGAATAAGCCTCAATATTCACCTTTTTTAACTTCTCAAGGATCATCTGTTCCACGATGAGACATCTCATCAAATTTGACACAAGTTTGATAAAAGTATCTGCTATCTATCAAATGGCAAAGCAATCCTTAGAAATGTAAACTTTTATTAAGACTCAAGTTGTCAACATTCCCCATGAACGTGTTTCAGGCTTTTTTAAATAAATAATTAAGTGGTGAAAGTTGACTTAGCTCCATGCCATCTTCCAGTCATGGCTTGCACCACATTCACCCAATTCACACCTGGCAGCTGTACACTCTGCATTTTGTTCATTTCCCTCCCCAGGCCATATTTTCTCCAGCTGGTGCAAAGAGTCAAATTGTCAGCTTGTGTGCTCTGTTTTTCTAACCTCAAGACTACCAGTGCCACCTGTGCCATATGCTTCCTGTGAAATCGTGTGGTAAAGGTGTATCTGTGATGAAAAAGCGCAGGGATAAGCGCTTCGGTTGAAAGCACTTTGTGTCATTAATTATAATTGGATGAATGGTAAGGCTATTGGCTCCAATTTGTCTTCCTGGTTTTGAGATAATGAGCCTCTTTCTTTATGTTGCTCAATTCACTAGACAACACACAAACATACGCTTAAACACACACATTCACACTAGTCATACACATTTGTATACATGCACACATGCTGTACACACACACACACACACACATGCTCACTCATGCCATATATTCACACACACACATTAAGTTAATTAACTAATACATCTTTTCAAGGGCTGGCCATATCTATCACAGTGGATATAAAGTTCCTCACAGGAGGCAACAGACAATGGCCTGCAACGACAAAGAGTTTTCAACAAACTTATCTTGTTTCTAAGGGGAGCAGAGGAGAAGGACACAGAGGGAAAGAGAGAGAAAATGAGAGGGTGGAAAGAGACCGAATCAGAGAGATAACACACACAGAGACACACACACTACCTGCCATAGACTGTTATGTCTCTAATGGCAGTTGCACAGTGCAGTCCTGTGCCTACATCACAACTGGTTTATTGTAGTACACTGAGATAGCTTGACACAATGCAGTGGTACAGATGGTGTGTGTGTGTGTGTGTGTGTGTGTGTGTGTGTGTGTGTGTGTGTGTGTGTGTGTGTGTGTGTGTGTGTGTGTGTGTGTGTGTGTGTGTGTGTGTGTGTGTGTAAGTAAAAGGAGGGTAACCTGGAGGTCTTTTGGATCAATACTTGAATGTAAACTGAAGAGGAGCCAGCCAAATTAGGCAAAGCCTTAGGAAAAATGAAATATTTAAAGAAGTACGGAAGGGAGGGAGTGAAAAGGAAAGACAGGAGAAAGTAAGGAAGCAAGAGTAGGGTGACCAGACGTCCCCGGTTTCAGTGACCTGTCCCCAGCTGGAGCTGTCCCCGGAAATGTCAAACGTATAGTCATGCACCCTACACGCGCCGGCTGAACACAGCCAGAGCAAGTGCTGCTCAGAGCTCAGAAATGTTCTAGAATACGCAATTTCGCAGACTTTTTGTTTAAAAAAAGGATTTTACTCTTTAACAGAAAGGTCGACCTCTTTAGAAAGAATAATAATCTGAGCCTGTCAGTGGCAAAACGAGCACTTTTATGACTGTAAATACAAGCTGGACAATTGTCCTATTAACTTACAGTGTAGCTTGTTTCGTCGTTGCCGACTGCAGCGATCTCGTTTAAGACTGGACCAATGTCAAAGGAAAATATTTCCTCAATAGTTTTAATTGTATCCGATACAAATGAAACAAGCCCAGCGTGAAGCAATAAAGCAAAATCTTTCAGATAAATGTAGTGCAGTAAATGTTAAAACATTTCCCTCTGAGGTGTAGTGGAGTAAAAGTATGAAGTAGCAGCAGGGGTGATTCTAGGATCAGACCTTTAGGGGGGCTCAGCCCCTAATGAGAATGTGACGCTGATATAGTGCATGCACCATGAAATTACCAACTTCTTCACAACCCCACTCCTGCTCTCCCTCTGACAGCCAAAAGCTTGAGTCTGGCACAACCACCTCAACCAGAATCTAAGCTTTCCAATGATATTAGTGCCAGTTGCTGTGACAAATGGTTTGCGAGAAAATTAACATTGAACTTACATGAAATGTTATCATATTTGCATTCTGCATAAATCTCTGCACACCCATGTCTCTCTGTGAAATATCTCACAAACTCTTCACTAAACACATGCATCGGTAGTACAACAAGCAGTTCCCGGGTAATCCGGTTTTGAAATTGCAACAAAATTTCTACATGGACTCCAACAAAATTGATTATAATTGTGGCCCAAAGTTGGAGACCACCACCAAACTATTTATGTCAGCACAGACATTTTTGAAAAATTGCTTAGCCAGTGTATCCCACCATAATGGTTATTATATTGCCAGATTCCAGACAATCCCACTTACTTATATATATCCCGCTTACAAATATGAATATATATTTCTACTGGTATGCTTCCTAGTAACAATGCAAATGCAAAAATATGAAGAAAAAACTATTCCACCTGTGTGTGCATGGTTATAATTGAAGTGCAAAATAGTTCAGGCTACAGCACAAATATTTCCATCCAGTACACCAGATTGATGCATTTAAATGTTAAAATAGACAAAAATTTCTTACAAGGGAGCATGCCCATGGACCCCCCTAGGTCTAGGTCTAGTGACGCCGCTGGGACAGTGTCCTTTTAAGTTTTACAAGGTTTTGTAAGGTGGAGGTTTTGGAGGTATTTACGCTTCTGAGCTGAAAATGTCCCCAGATTTTGTCTTAGAAACATGGTCACCTTAAGCAAAAGGCCAGATGTGGAAGGAGAAAAAGAGAGAAAGAATACAGAAAAAGAGGAAGTTGGATTGTCTATGTTCTGAAAGTATGTCTGTTGTGTCGATGGAGCAGCTACAAGGTTTTCAGCTTCATTCAGAAACAAGCATTTTAAAAGTGGTTTGCTTGTCTTGCAGACAGACATGACAAAGTATGAATTCAGACTTTTTACAAATCGGCATCAAGATGTTATTTGGGCATACATATATATGTGTTTATTGCAATTAAATCATAGCCAAATCTGTACCTCAAGTAGCGCTGGAAGCAGCAGTCATCCAGACGTAAGGTTACTTCCTGGAGTATGCAGTGCATTTCACCATGCTTTATTCTTCTCTGGATGATGTTATTAATCCAGACACTATGCCATTTCTTTGTATCTGGGACTTCCACAACAGGTACAAAGCAGCAAAAGTGATTATTTTGGCCATATTGATGACGGAAAGAAACATTGTTGGTACCTACAGCTCTACATCGGTGAAACGCGAGAAAACACAAATTATCCCAAAATGATTCTGCGATAAAACTCATGCGAGTAACACAATGCCAATATTCGCCCAGATGTAAACACACCATTAGGAATGGTTTTCAGTAGTGATGTCCAAATGAAGCGTCATGAATCATTAGTTGTATTTGTTGACCCAACGAGATGGCACTCTTGGAATGGAAATCCAGTCTACTTTCAACCCTTTGTTGAACAGAGAACTCCATCTAGTGGGCTCAGAAAATTAAGAAAAATTGTTGTTTTTTCTCAGTTTTCCCTTCTTTTTTTACAGGTTTATGGCATTGACACTAAGCACCCGGCGCAGCGCGGTGCGAAGCCCGACGCAAGTGTCTTTGCTATTTTAAGACCGTCCAGCACCCACGTCGTTTAAATAGCAAATGCACCTGCGCCCATCTTTGCGGGGAGGTGTGTTCAGGTCAATTCTTGGCGTATTGCTATCTTGAGGCAACGGAAAGTGATCACGCCATTGACCAACAAAAACCTGGTCTAAAGTCAATAGCGCAGCATTTCATTGTTATTTTAGCCTAGGCTTATGCACAGCCCGTGCACACTATGGTTGTTACACACACACACACACACACACACACACACACACACACACACACACACAGGGAAGTGCGGCAGCACACACATGCAAAAGATTAAAAATATTACGATGCAAATCTGCCATCATAATAGCAATGTGCCAATTGACAAACGCGCCTGGCTTTTAAAGGGAATGGGAGACACTGATTGGTTTATTGCTTGTTATGCCCAAAACACACCTATGAATTAATGAAGACACTAAGTACAACCCTTTTGAACCATGCCATGCGCCCGGCACACAGACCCTTTTTTCTGCTGTCAAACTAGAAAAAATGGATTTGGACACGCCCTAAACACACCTGCGCCATACGTTCACATCGTTAAAATATTTTTATTTTCAGAATAAGAATTACTGAATTAATCAGAAAAGCCATCAACTGGCATGTCAGTGGTACTACTTGTTCTAGGATACCTTTTTAATACCAAAGAAATAATAATTTAAAAAACAATTTGTTTCATCCTGTATGTCCACAGGTTTCCAATACACCACACATATCTGTTTATGAATAGATAGAGGGCAGTGTCAATGTTCCAGAGATATAAGAATCATGTTGGTTTGTTGTTCGGTTGTAACACCAACAAAGGTTAATTGTTATGACTTTTGTCACTGCTTTTTTTTCTAATACTTTTTTCAATTTAGAACCAGGCTTCCTATAATCTATTAATGACAGCAAGAAGGTGTATCCATGGAGAGAGTGAGCAAAATAATCTTTGTTGGCCTAGTTTTCTTCACATTTTTGCGTATCCCCATGGAAAGTTGCTGCATTAGCAACTAGCAGTTTGTGTTTGTACTGTATCCATGAATCTGCAGGCAACAGTCACTGGATCATTTTTCATACTAAAGAATATGACATGACGATTACCAGGCAAGATTTCAAGTTACTGGGAGTCTTTTTCAATGATTTCTAAGCAGAATTGTGGATGTTAATCCCCCATGAACATCAGAGACACCGCTATTGATACTGCATCTGCACTTGAAAGGTTAAGTCCTGCTGATTCCGGGAGTATGTGTGTTTCGATTTGGCTCTGAAGAGAAGGTGTAAGAGAGCTTGGTCACAAACTACAATAATCCCCTAACTTGTTCCCACGCTCCTTTATTGGCAACATGTTCAAGATTGCAACACTGGATGAATTAAAGTTACTGTGAGAGTAAAGAGTAAAGTAGCTATTTTTGGCGGTGTAGAGTGTTGTGCTTAGCACCAAGGACACCTCTGGGAACACACTGTCATGCTTCTGTCACGACTCATCAATCTACAATTGTCTCCTAATCAACAGGCACGCAGGCAGAGAACAGCCTGTGAGGCAGCATTGCTGCAACAGTGTTTTTGTTTTTTAGGGCAGTATTTATTGACACTAAAACTAACTATAAACACAGTACTTATAACAGTTCTTTCAGACCATGGTGCTATAAACTAAGACTGTAAAAGGGAGTATTTAGTGTTGCTAGAAACACTGGACTACAGTGGTGCCACCAGTGGTGCCAGCAGGAACATTTCAAAACTTTTAGTTTAGTTAGAGCTTTTTAGGTTGACGAGTTAGTTGAATGCTTTGTCCTCCTACATGGAGAGAAATGCAGCAGTTGTGTGTGGGCTATAGAAACAGAGGGGCTGGTAAACATCGGCCTGAGGCCAGTGTTTTTCAACGGGGGGTGGTACTGCCCCCCAGGGGGCGTTGAGAGAAGGACGGGGCGCTGGAAGCAATATTTTGGAAAGGGGAGCCCTTGGCTCCCCAAGGCGAGTTTACACCAGAGATTCACAACAATGCCAGTTAACATTTTAAACTACTTGCAAAAAAACAGTGGTCTGCAACATTAAAACCTGCCAGTTTACGCCAGTGCAACTGAATGAGACGGTGTATCGTAAAACCTGAGTTCAGTGTTTCTGTCTGCTTCGTGTGGTGCAGCTCCGTGCTGCCTTCACGGGAACGGGGCGTCAGAGTATCACCTTATATGAACTCAGTACTGCAGCGTTATAAATCGGTCTTGTAGTGATTTTATTAAACTTTAATAAGTTAATGAACATAGCCGTTGTACATTTTTCATTCAATGATATGATTTTTTGATAACAATATTAACAACAACGGGGGGTAGGGGCGCTGCATCTAAAAAGGTTGAGAACCACTGATTTAAGCAAAGACACATTGCAAGTCTATAATGAGACTTCATGCAAGTCTCATCCTGGTTTTGATCATATTTGGGATAACGTTTTCATGGAACATAGAGAAGCCTTGTTATGCATGTTCCTATTTATATGATTCTACCATTAGGCAAGTTGTCTGTCAGTCCAGGCATCTCTTTGACTCCTTGCCATTTAGCCACTCACTGTTATTTATTACCAAGTATCCTCTGTATTACCAGTGTCAAACTTTCACTTACAGATGATCACATTTTCATTGTTTATTATCATATTTTTTCTGTTATACTGACATCTAGGCTTTTTTGTAGTGACGGTCAAATGAAGCTTCATGGCGCTTTTTGAACCATTTCCTTTATTTTCTGAGCCCACTAGATGGCGCTCTCTGTTCAACAAAGAGTTGAAAGCACACTGAATTGCCATATCATGAGCCTTTTAAACCAAAACGCACCAAAGTTTGATCTTTAGCTTCTGCTCACTGTTATCAGCGCATTTAACAGAAATTTAAGCATGTGGATTGGATGTTTCTTACATTAATGTGTTAACTTCAAACATTACATTGTGTCTACACAGGGTTCTGTCTGATAGAACAGGATGTTTTCTTTTTCATTTGTTGTACTAATGATTCAGACATGACAGTTTTGTGTCCGTCCAAGTCATAGAAGGGCTTTAACTACCTAACAATCTACAAGATCTACATGCAATGCCATGGCTCACAGCATGTATATTCATTGGACTGTATATGTTGGTATACCAGTCTTTTCACAGAGACTTTCCAATAGTGCCCCATTAGAGTGCAATGATTCAACTATCAGACAAAGGGGGTCAAACTCTTTAAGCCTGTGCAGCCTTTATAAAAAGTGATTTTGCAAAGCCAAAACTGTGTTAGAAAAGTTGCAGTACAGGCCAGATGACCCTATTTCAAACTGCTCTGGCTCAGGATTTAAAAGTTGATTTAATGGAGAGAAAAAGACTGAAAACTGATATTACAAGTATAAATACTAAGTACTTGCTCGCAGACACACACACACACACACACACACATACACAAAGGAATATTAGTCTTGTAAGGACTTGCGATCCTCGGTGATACCCATTCAGCACAGGTCAGCCTGCAGTAGAAATGATGGGATTAGATTCAGTAGCTTATCTTGCCATGCAAATGTAATTCTAAAGTAAACTCTTAGAAATGACACAAAAGCCTTTCATTTATCCTCTGCACGCAGAGATACTAAGTGTGGGTGTGCTTTACTGTAGTGAGCGACAGATGATATCCTTGAAATACACTATAACATGTTATATTACAGAAGCCTTCCACGCAAGCAGGCATTCAATCCAGAGAGCTCTAGGATATGAAATTAGGATGTAATATGATTAGGGAAGGATGTAGTACAATGTGATTTAATTTGATGGAGTGGGCTCAAGCCAACGAGAGAGAGAAGGAACAGGGAAGGTCTCTATTCTTTTGTGTCACATGATGGGATCAGGTTTTTCTATTAACGCTATAGCGATGACAGCTTTACAATGCCATCTGTTGGCGCTCAAACTCAACTGAAGGCAGGAGATAAGAGCTTCAGCCTTCTACCTACAGCTCCGCCCCTGCCTGGATCTCTCTCATGCTCTCCCTTTCTCTTCGATTTTAAAAGTGGATTTGTGAGAAAGGGATAAGAAGACGAGCCAACGCACCCTGTTTTTATTTCCTCTCCCTCTCATTCCTGGGGTCTCTCTCTGTGCATGGCTCCCCTTACTCATTCTAAGGTTCTTATATTTTCCTACAATCTTACAGTCTTGCATTCAGTCAGCAACCTGCTGCTCTATCCTCTGCTCTAAGTCCTTTACTTTGACAGTTATTCGTCCTGGTTTCTGATCCTTAACTGGACTGGAAGACAGGAGATAAGAGGGCTGGCTTGTTTCCTGCTGCTAGATCCCGGCTCTTTCTCTTCACTGGATTTCCCTCACTCTTTCTCTCTTTTTCTTTGCTAAAAAAAACTGGCTTAGAAACTGAAGATTAGATGGACAAGGTACCTCTTTACCCCTGGAATCCCCACCAAATAAACACGCAAAAAATCACTTTTAAGAAAAGTTTTACAGAGTTGTCAGCTGGAATAGCTTTTTTATACAAAATATATTTGGTATATTTTAAAGAGCTACTATTATACTCCTTTTCAGCGTCATATTTGTACTCTGGGGGTTTACTATAATAGGTTTACATGCTGTAATGTTCAAAAAACATGTGTTTCTCATTATGCCCATTGCTGCAGTGCCTCCACTTGAAACACTCTGTCTGAGCTCTTGGCCCGCCTTCTTGAAAAGCCCAGTCTACTCTGATTGGTCAGATGGCCCACTCTGTTGTGATTGGTCAACCAAATTCAGACAAGCCACTGGGCGGGCTGTGCTTGCTCGGGCAGCACTTATGTGCAGCACATATGAAAAACTGGGCTGGCTTTCTCAATCAGTGACATCACTAGTTGAGAAATTTCGTACGGGAATGTGGGCGAGGCGTTTTTAGGCAGTTGAGAAAAAGTGCATACAGTTGAATTGCATACATAAGGTACTACATACATAACTGTATACTTTATGGCGCTTAGAGCTATGATTAACATGCATAGTTTATGTCCAAGCCCTATCCTAGCCTAAATTGCCACTGCTTTTTTACAAAAACGTTTAAGTCACTTCTTAAAAACAATTTTTATAGACTTGTCATGTTTTTGTTGCTGTTATCGTCTTTTTATTGCTTTATTCTTGTAATTTGTATTTATTTTTAATGAATTTGGTCTTGCTTTGTTTGGCCCTATGATTGACTTTCTGTTATCATGTCTTCTGAGTATCCTGCTTTTGCCTTTTTTCTGTCAAAGCACTTTGTAAACTCTGTTTTTTAAAAGGAGCTTTAAAGTTAATGTTATTAAGTGATGTCCAAAGCATAAATGAGTCCTTATGTAAGCTGCATGTATTTGTTAATGTTTATGTATGTGCATTTGTTGCTACATGAGTCACTGGCCACTTCTTTAACAAATGGACGGACGGGTGTACCCACACAGGATTTCAAATGTACATGTTGACACAGCTAATGTAACACGTGGAATTCAGTATCAAACAATCACTTTCTAATGAGCCACAAGATTGGAAGCACGGCTGAATGGTAAGAGAGAGAGAGAGAGAGAGAGAGAGAGAGAGAGAAGAATTTTTTCCTCCGGCTACTCTGTGAACAATAACCTGTTTGAACCGGTCTGTGTTGTTTTTACTGAATACTGAACATGCTTCCAAGGACATTTGCTCAGAGGAGAGTGGGCTGTTTCTGACAGATCTTAGTGTTTAGAGTAAGGATGTAATACAATATTTAAAGGATAATTCCAGTTTATTACATATATATCTTGGGTCATATATTTGTGGTTTAAGCTGTTCCACTCACTAAGCTTGTTTCTGGTATCTTCTAAAAAGTCACACTCAGCCAGATGATCTAATTAGCGTTAGATGAAATGAGGTTGAAGAGACACCGAAGTAACGTTATAACGTTTGTAAAGCCTCCTTTTCTTAAACTGGGCCCGGAAAACAAACTACAACACATTCAGAAGGTATAAAACTGAAATAACAACTGTTTGACTTCTTCATTTAATGTTGTAGGTCGCCTGATCTAGAGGGAACCTGAATTCATTGCTGCAATCGAGACATTTTGAACCTCCAATCTCACCAGAGAGGCCTGCAACAATTACATAGACCACGTGGACAAAGTGATACCGGAGGTCATTGCGTGATATCAGAAAATTCATGCCTCCGGCTAACCCGCTAGCCAGGTTAAAAGCTTCAGTGAGATTAAGGTTTCTGTAATTGATCTATTATTATGAGTTTTTGGGAGAGGTCTTTAAGCAGTTAGCTTCCTACTTTTACCATACAGCAGGAGGGCTATTAAAACAAAAGCTGAACACATAGGGGAACACAAGTTTGGATTGATTACATTTGTCAAACTTACAGAAGCATATTGCTAATATAAATAATAAAAAAGGGATCAGTATCAAGTCATAATGTGACAAGTTTACTGGTATTACAAGATGTATTTGACAACGTGCAATGCCATTTCCCTCTAGAAACAGCCGGTTGACCCCAGGGTGGCGAGTACCTGTATTTGGACCGGGATGGCACGGTTCCGGCACATTGCCCTCTCTACTGGACCCAATTCAGTACATAGATCCAAGAGCTCTGCTTTAGGGAATTTAAATCATCGTAGTGGTCCCTGAAGCCTTTTTCTCTCCTGATTCTTCCATTGGGGGTTAGTCCTCCTGCAGGGCCAGCAGTGCCATCATGCAGCATTACACACGGGGGTCACCGCAGTATTTATATGTTTACAACAATTTCTGATTGTAGACACCTTGCCAAAATCACAGCATCAAATAGTGGTATTCCCCCCCACCCCAAGATACAATTTGAAGACGAAAGTGTAATAGGCAAACACACTTTTCTTCATGCAGGTTTGGTCACGAACAGTTTTAAAGTTGTGACTGATAACGAGGACATTAAGTGTAACGATTGGGCGAGAGCTTAACGGCTGACATTTGATTATATATGCACAGTATTAAAGACAGATATTTAGTTATTTACTATTGTCGTTATCTAATGGTAGGGCATTTAAATGCTATCCTGTATTCCATGCAATCGGGCCATCTCCTCCTGCGTTCCGTAGCGGACAATATGACAGTGAGACAGCGCTGATTAAATATTAAGAACGTGTTTTGATTTAAGATTTGAGTTGGATTTTACAAGGAGTTTATGGAACAATTATCACTCAGTACACACGCAAATAGCACTGCTGGATTTAATCTGATGATGATAACGTGGATGATTTGGTGTGAAGAAATGTGCGTGAGGCATCAATACTTGAAAATGTTAAGAGTAATCGTTATTCCCACATTTACTTTCTGCAGTGTGACTTCAGTTCACCACCTCACCATCTGCGTCAACAATTCCCATTGTCTCCAAAATGTGCGTACGCATGGGTCAGAGTTTACGTTACATTCTCCCATTAAGTTTGTTTTTTATAAATCATAACCTTTGCGTGGGAAGTGGAATTTTCAGCCCCATTTTGTGTGTACGCCACCTTTATAAATGAGACTCCTGGGCATTAGAAAGAATGCGGTTTAATGCACTTCAGCATTGGCTTTACTTTCCAGACCCAGAAGCCACGTCCATCCCCTCTTTTATAGACTTTCATGGCATACCTCAGTCTACCGACAGGTCAACTGCATCTGGTCTGCTAACATGTGCCACCTGGTTGCTGTTGGTGCGCACAGCAGCTACTGCAGCTCCTACTGGAAAAATCCTTCACCCCGTTCACTGACCCCATGGCAGTACCGCGCAACTACTGCGGTAACGCCTGAAATAAAACCAGACATATGTACATACCCCATACATTATTCATGGAATTACACAGACTATAGGGTCTGCATTTACAAAAGAAAATGCCCCAGTCACACAGGGGATCTCATGTCATTTTGAAATTGCCCCCCCACGTCTGTGTTCCATGTTGTGTATTTGCACGGGATAAGCAAAGTCTGTATTTTACTCTAATTTACTGACATCATTACCCGCATATGATGCCAAGGCTGCGACTGCAGCCAGTACGACCCTGAATCACAGAGATGCCAATTTGCATGGGACTTATTACACAGCCTCTGTGTTTGGCGAAATATGATAGATAATTTGCAGTGGAATTTTTACTTGACAAATTACGGACATGGCAGATTCACACGGGATTAAAATCACAGTCAACGTCTGCAATTATTACAAATTACTAGAGGTCCCCAGATAATACTAGTCCCGTGTAAATAGGGATAAATTTGCGCGAACCCAACCCAATTCAAGCCTGGGGGAAGTTTAAGAAATCGCAGCCTGAAAAGAACCAGTAGGGTTCCAGTGAAAACACATTTGGGTAAGTAAGAGTGGATTTGCCATTAATAGTAGGGTTTGTTGTTTGAAAGCCTGGCTCCTCTTGTTAGTGGACACTGACCAAATTACTCCCAATGTATGTGAAAAATTATAATCCTGTCCCAAAGCTGACTATATTCTATAGCTTCCCCAGTCCATCTGATTCAGTTCTGAACCAGTGCCCATATTTATCCCTTACTCCAGATATGATTAATGAAAACACTGATAAATGACTCTATCCAACACACTTCAGGCAGTACTAGAATATTGGAAGAAAAAGACATCAATTAAGAGCGAAGTCATTTTGATGTGTAATTACATGCAACAGTAACTATAAACAAAGTTTTCAGATCAAAGCAAATTTTATCTCTTTCTCTGGAAAGAAAAAAAAGATCATCCGTTAACTTAATTTTCTGCTGTTCTACATGATCCAGGGACAGGAAATGGGGCAGAAAGGAAAGACAGAAAAATGAAAACATTGACAGGGTTTTGTTTTTGAAAATGGACATTTTTGGCATTAACCCTTCTGAATAACAGCCGTACAAATGGAGTACATAAGTGACAGAGAGCTGGGTGGAGAGAGTGCTTTCTGCCAAGGAGGAACACACACACACACACACACACACACACACACACACACAGTGGTCGTTGCAGGCTGCTGGGCGGTCTCTGGGCAAAGTAACAAACAGCCACACTTCACTGCTGCAGCACTGCCAGCAATCACTAATCAGCATCTGTCTGCATGAACACTCGCTCTCTGGACCAGAGAGGAAGGTGACGACGTCCCCCCGTGGCGTTCTGAATTGCTCTGGTGCCGAGAGCGGCCCCGAGCGCTGCCACTGTTGGACTTCAGCAACTCTGGCTTTTACTGTGAAAATGTGGTTTTGTGTAAGTGGACAAGCCCTGAGGAGTGACTGATGAGTGTGAGTGGGATGTAAGAGATGTGGATGAATGGACTCCACTCCCTTACCTGAACTGTGTCTGGCTGCATTTGTGTTTCTACAGGAGAGTCAGTCAAACATACAAATTATAGTAAAGATGTTTTAGTAAAACTTCCAGCTCACAAACTCATGCTGTGTAAGCTGATACAGTGGTACCCTGGGTCTCACTCAGGTCAGTGTCCAACATAACAGCAGTAGGTCATAACTTGTCAAATGGTACGTGTCCATATAGGTGATGTTTTCACGGCAGGGATCACCCCGCCTCCCAGCATTGCACACCAGTGGGCTAGCCACCAGCAGTCTCTTTTCAATGACCACTGACAAGCAAAGAAAACAGGCTACACCACCCTACAACCACGATGGCTGCACCTTATTGGGCTATTGCTTCACATGGGGCTCCTTTGGAATACTCTTATTTTACAAAAATAGTTCAGCAAAATGTCTAGGCTATGCAAATGCTGAATCTGTCTTCATTTCAGATCAACAACTCTCAGTTTAAAAGGTGTTCTTGAGCTTTTGAGAGGCGTTGTGCCGAGCTGCCCGCTCCTCATTTGCATAAAGTTGAATCCAGGCAACTTTATGCAAGTGAGGAGCGGGAAACTCAAAGCCAGTGGACGCGTACAATAAGACAGAGTAGAAGTTCAACTCTATGTCTCCATAGTAGGATTTAAGGCGGAACGAGAAATGGAATATAATATTATTGTATAATAACCTGAAAATAAGTATTGGGTTTTCAGTAGCTTAGAATGAGCTGTTGATTAGTGTCCAAATGAAGCATCATGAACCATTAGTTATATTTGCTGACCAAACTACAACCCCAAATCAGAAAAAGTTGGGACAGTATGAAAAACACAAATAAAAAAAGAAAGATTTCTAAATGTACTTTGACTTGTATTTCATTGCAGACAATGTGAACACAAAATATTTCATGTTTTGTCTGGTCAACTTAATTTCATTTGTAAATATACATCCTTTCCTGTCATTCAGACCTGCAACACATTCCAAAAAAGGTTGGGACAGGAGCAATTTAGGGCTAGTAATCAGGTAAATTGGTTAAATAATGATGTGATTTGAAACAGGTGATGTCAACAGGTGATTGTAATTATGATTTGGTACAAAAGCAGCATCCAAGAAAGGTCTAGTCCTTTAAGAGCAAAGACGGGCCGAGGATCGCCAGTTTGCCAACAAATACGAGAGAAAATTATTGAAATGTTTAAAAACAATGTTCCTCAAAGAAAGATAGGAAGACATTTGCTTATTTCACCTTCAACAGTGCATAACATAATTAAAAGATTCAAGGAATGAGGAGGAATTTCAGTGCATAAAGGACAAGGGCGCAAGCCTAAGCTGAACAACCGTGATCTCCGATCCCTCAGTTTCAGTTCAGTTTCAGTTTCATTTTTATTTGAACAGGGACAGTGCACAAATTAACATTAACCTTGCAACAAAACAAGGAGAGATGCATTGAGCCAGGTTATAGCACAAGTGCTATTTTCCGCCTGTAGTCCCTTGGCAGGGCAATAACACTATAAAACAAAAGTTCATGCAGACGGCACTGCATCAAGAATTGCCACATGGGCTCAGGACTACTTAAGCAAATCTTTGTCAAGTAGCCACAAATGCCAGTTAAAACTGTACTGTGCCAAAAGGAAGCCCTATGTTAACAGTGTCCAGAAGCGCCGTCGACTTCTCTGGGCTCGGAGGCATCTGGGATGGACCATCACACAGTGGAAACGTGTACTGTGGTCAGATTAATCAGTATTTCAGGTATTTTTTGGGAGAAATGGACGTTGTGTGGTCCGGACCAAAGAAGAAAAGGATCATCCAGACTGTTACCAGCAACAAGTCCAAAAGCCAGGGTCTGTCATGGTATGGGGTTGTTTCAGTGCCCTTGGCAAAGGTAATCATCATTAATGCTGAAAAGTACATAGAGATTTTGGAGCACAATATGCTGCCTTCAAGAAGACATCTTTTCCAGGGACGTCCATGCATATTTCAACAAGATGATGCAAAACCACATTCTGCACACATTACAAAGTCCTGGCTGCAGAGGAAGAGGATACGGGTACTTGACTGGCCTGCCTGCAGTCCCGACCTGTCTCCAATAGAGAATGTGTGGCACATTTTGAAGTGCAAAATGCGACAACGAAGACCCCGTACTGTTGCCCACCTTAAGACTTGTTTGCAGCAAGAATTGGACAAAATTACACCTGAAACACTTCATCACTTGGTGTCTTCAGTCCCTAAACGTCTTTTAAGTGTTGTGAAAAGGAATGGCAACATTACAAAGTGGTAAATGCGTTGTAATGCGTTAAAAAAAAAAAACAATAAAAATCATGAGGAACACATTAAGTTATGTGCTGTTGTATTGTCTGCAATGAAATACAAGTCAAAGTACATTTAGAAATCACTGCTTTCTTTTTTTATTTGTGTTTTCCATACTGTCCCAACTTTTTCTGATTTGGGGTTGTAAATGGCGCTCAACTATTTTTTAATTTTTTAATTTTACCTTCATTTATCCAGGTAAGCCAATTTGCAACAACGACCTTTCACATTCACACAGTTACACATTCATACCTGGAAGCTGCCCAGTACAACCACAGTCTGATCTGCTGGCCACTGAGCAGCTCCACTGGAGCGGGTGTTTTTGGGTTAAGGGTCTTGCTCAATGGCACCTCAGTGGTGGTAATGAGGGAGGGACAAGCACTGCTCTTTCACTTCCCCACCCAACTAGATTTTCCTCTCCTTTTATATCAGAGTAATCATTTTATTTTCTATTAAGGTTGCAAAATGGCAGCATAGAAATAGTTTGTTTATTTAACATTTAACATTTGGCAAGCAACACCAACATAAATATTTTAGCACCCTGATTTACCAAGCCACACCTGACATCAAAATATCTCGTAAAAGAAAGATTGACCCCGAGCACATACAGTTTCAAAAGAGATGGACAATTGATTATTTTCTTTATGGAGATTAATGTGACCGCTAGCTGTCTGTCTACAGAAATACAGCCTCAAGGTGGATTATTCCAATAGACATGCAGAGCAGTTTGCCAGGTATGAGGTAGAAGAGAGGGAAAGAGGAACTTCTCAGCTTTGGAGGCAGCTAAAAAAGACAGAGGACTTTTTTTTTTGTCAAGTATTAAAGTAGCCCACCTAGAAGCAACTAACAAAGCCAGGGGCCACTTGGCAATCTAAGACCCCTGTTCTAGAGGCTCCCTCAAGACAAAATGTTAACATTGCACACAAGATACAGGCAGGTGATACATGACTAAATTAGTATAGAAGCTAGTGATGTCCAAATGAAGCTTCATGAAGCGTTTTCCTTTATTTTCTGAGCCCACTAGATGGCGCTTTCTGTTCAAAAACAAAATACAAAAAAGCTTAAAAATGCACTGAATTGCCATTCCTTGAGCCTTTTTCTTCAAACCAAGAGCACCATCTAGTGGGCTAAAAAAATAGAAAAAAAATACAACAAATGCAGATACCTCCATACAGGGCACAAGGCCTCACTGGGTCGATTTATGAGTATAAGAATAATGTGAATCATATGCTTTGTCTTTCGAAGTCACCGGACCTCAACACATACACATATGGAAGATTCTGAAGCAACATCAAATAAGGAAAAATCTTTTGTTCCTCTCTTCAGTTTGAACTTCTTCACTTTACAAAGAAAGGTTTTTTTTTCTTTCATGTGACACTATCGGATTCTAATCTGCGGAATGCCATGAAATCTGCAAAGCATATTAAACCTGCATTCAATTATTTTTTAACACAAAAACAAGATGTAACCATAACATTGACATGTTACCACCACGCTGTTTTGCTGACCACGTTAGCAAACAGTTGCCGACTTACACATCCAACAGACATGGATCAACATGAGCTTTTATTCTAAATCATGTTTCTGGTAACCTGATAGATGTACAAAGTAAGTCCAGCATTCATTCTTCTTTCAGCTCAGTTTTGGTCTCTACCAACTGTAAGGGAAATATCTGGCTCTTTAGCTGCTAAATGTTCTATTATATTTATCAGCTATTTGCTACATGTGCAGTGGGTTATTAGAGCTTTTTTGATAAAAACAGCTGCCTGCTGTGGCTGGACAAACTTGATGAAAGCAGTAAGAATAAATCAAAATAGTTCAAGTTGCAGATCATAAAACCGAAACATTGAGCTGAAAGAAAAAAGACACTCCAGAGTTCATGTGAACTGCAGACTGGGAATAACTCCTTTCACATTGCATGTAGTTACGTGATCCATTGTTAATATAAAAAATATAATCCGTGCAGCTTTAATGCATTTCCAAAAGATAAAGCCTTTAATTGCCAGATGATCTTCGCTTTAGTGCCACTTTCATTCTCTCAAACTTTACATGTTTAACCCAACTGCAATAAAACTCTAAAAATATTTTTAGTTTTAGTCTTATGTACCACAGTCTGGTGCATCAGACTCCAAAACAGAAGGATAAGCTACCTATCACAGTCAGAACTGCCACCGTCTAAACTACTCGAGCTGTAATGCATATTTCAGGTAAAAAACACAACAACAGAATATTTAATAACATGCAAAACCTACTTTAATCAAAAATACAGCTCTGGGTTGATCTCACAAATCCTGGATGTTCTTTTTACGTCGTAACACACGGAATGGTTTCATTCTGAAACATATTGACTTTTATCCTTTTTCGGAGAGGCTTTGCTCTTTGATATTCACCCCACCATTGTTTTCCAAGAGACCTCAGAAACATGTATACATTGTAAGCAAAGATCTGAAGATGACATTGCACTTTTATTTAGACATTTTTAATAAGTTTGCCAGAGATCGTTTTGTTTTTTTAAAGTAACTATGAGGAACTTTTAAATGTTTCTGAAAATGTGAAATGTTCCATTTGATGCTCATAAAATACCTGTAACAGCAAACAAGACTAACTGTGAAAAGAATTGGAAAAGACCGCTATTTTTATATAGTTTTTATGTATGCCTTTGCCCGGGTCCGATTTTTCCAGCGAAGTCACAAAATGATTTACGGCAGGTAGATGGCGTTACAGAGCACACATCCTGACGGGTCACAGATTTTGGTTTAACACCGGAAAAGCCTGTGTTAGTGAGTATCCAGCCAGGTAAAGGGTAGCAGGAGATTTCTTTATATAGACCTTTTTGTATTTTTATTTTAGAAGTTATCTGTTGTAGTTATGACTAATACTGGGGCAGGGCCATCACAGAAAAAAAGAAAATTAAACGAAGAACAACTAAACGCTACAAGGGAAAGAGACAGACGACAGTCGTGCTTTAAATAGATGGAGACAATTATGGGAATGTAAATAATTCAACTGACCCTGAATTGGCCCTCTTCCTCTTAGACAGGTATTCATTCATAAAATATGCGCGGTTGCACATCAGTAGCCAACATTAAATTACGTCCCGCTTCCATTTAACGCCTGTTTTTTATTACTTTTTAGTCCGTGTTTGTGTTGGCCTACTATTTTCTTTTCACTTGTCCTCCTGTACTTGTGTGAAGTGTCCTTGGGTTTCATGAAATGCGCTATATGAATCTTTGTTATTATTATGTTGGTTGCTACAATAATCTCCTAATGCTTTGGCTCGTGACACAGTGACAGTGATAGCCGGTTTAGCTCACGATTCATCCAAACTAGGCTAAGTTACCGTATGCAACACCTGAAATGCAGCGATGCATCTGTAACTTATTCTCTTATTGTAAATGAATGATTTTCTGTCTGAGCAAAACATTCATCGTGACTATATGACCTCCCGGTAACGCTAACTCAGTAACACAGTGGGCAATAAAGCACCGTAAAGAAAAGACCTTTACGACAGCAGGTGTCTTTAACAGTAGCACATTGGACTCATATTGATTACAGAGAGAGATACAAGCAGCTTATTTATGAATGAATGAATAACATTCAGAGAGCTGCTTTTAATTATGGATACATTATATTGCTTCTCTAGAAAAATGACAATATACCATCTCACATCCATGCAGTTGTACCCATCAATTCTGTTACTCCAAGAAACACACAATGGATGGTGGACGTATGGAGAGGTACCCAAGGAGAAAAAATAATCTTAAAAAAAAAGAAAGAAGAGTATGGTGTGTGTAACACCAACTCCTGTGGAGTTACTATGGCTACATGCTAACATGTAAAGGTATAATGGAGGATTTTCCCGAATTTTAGAAAAGAACCGCCCTCTCCACTTTTTGAAAAAATGCACATGCACAACACTCTACCTGCTCCCAAGAGGGAACGCCTTAAACGTGTGCACGAGAGAGCATGCGCCTAGAGGCCGAGGGAGACAAGGTCAGGGCGGGGAGAAGGCGGTCGGGCTAGAGGCCACAGAAAGCGAAAACTACCTAGGGACGAGCATGTACGACGGCCTGACAACTAGGAGGACCATTAGTCTTGATGATCCACCCGGACAAAGTAAATCCTCCACTATACCTTTAAGAGCACACTGCAAGGTTCAGTAATGTGTTGTTGTGCTTGTCACCCTTTTTGACAGCAGGTCACCTTGCTCGTAGCTTTTCACTTTTAACAGCTCAGTGTTGTGACTCCATCAGTTTGTAAACCACAGAAAAATGTTCCCTCCAGTACACTGAGGTTACAAAGCAAGTGGTCATTACCCGACAGACGGACAAAAATTAGGAAGAAGTAGGAGATTACTCTCTTAAACGTTCCTACACTTCAGTTAAATTACATTTTCTGCCATTTCGTATTTAAAAAATCTGCAGATGAAAAACAAAGACGCTCTGTGAAGCTGTGCTTTGCGCTAAATGCTAACTTCCGCCCTTCACTGTTTGACTGAAGCCATGAAAAATCGTTGTGCCTTTTGTAGCCACGTCTTCCAAAACTCTGAGTTTGGTTCTACGTGCAGAACAGCACAGTCTTTGAGTGTCCAAACCACGTCACAGTTATTACTGTCTTGTCACAAATATTTGTGTTTGGACTTGTGTACAAGATGGTGACCTTGTTTGAATTGTACCTCTCTATCGACAGCTTAAGGCAGAAGTTGATGTCTTTGGCCAAACATGCCTCTTGGATTGAGTTCTTTCTGTATTTGAAAGGACACTAAACTTGAATGCAACCTTTCCCACAGCAAGTGCACCTCACTGAAAAGCTGTTTTTTGAAAACCTGCAGGCTGCAACCTTGGCTGTTGTGTTGTCCCTTGGTGTTTTCAATATAGGCCCATATATAGAGGTTTATTCCTTGACGCAGCAGCCGCGGGTTTGACTCCGATCTGCGGGGTCTTTCCCCTCCTTTCTTCCCTTTCATGCCTAAAGTGTCATATACAAATAAAGGCCTAAAAACTGCCCAAAAAATTAATACTACAACAACGAGGAAGAGCGGGCTGGCCCGGCGAGGACGCCGATAAAGGAGAAGACGCAGAGCAGTGAATGTGTCACGACGGCCACTCGACGACAGGAGAACACATTCAGTGTCTGGGTGAGTCAGTTTAACACAGCAGCAACCCCTCTAAAAGTAAGAAAGACATACACTCATCCAGGCAAATTTAATCTCAATATCACGTTAAATGCAGCATGAAGGGTAAACGAGACAGGTGGATTAATGTTACGAGCTAGGGTAAAGCTATAGTGCGTAGTTTCTGTCGCCCCTATAAGGAATTCTAAGTAATGACAACAAAACTGTCGGCGCGTCCACATGATACAAGCCTGACCCGGAGGATTAAAAAAACATGATGGACTCTTCAGGATAGGTAATTAACTTCACCCGAGCTTCTGCGCGGGAAAGTCACCGGAAGCCACAATCTTCTGAACCTAGCCATACTGAGAAATACAGAGAGTTGATAGTCTGAATTAGCTTTGTAGCAATTTATTTGGCAATGGCTTGAATGTAACGGACGTTCATTAATATCATAAAGTTACGAACTAAAGCTTTAACCTTCAGCAGCTGTGTGTCTTTATTATAATAGCTTTAGCCATTTGTAACACATGCTTTATGGAGATCAGCGTAAAATTGTGTGAGATCTGAATGTGTAGGTGATAGTGTAGATGATGATCTTCCTGGCACAAGTCCTCAAGCCAGGCCTGTTGTCAGTCTCATCTCCCAGAAGATTCAGTGTTTTTCGCATGGCAGAAGTGTAATCAATCATATGGCCCACCTTAGCATGCAATTTGTTCACATTTCTTGGTAGGATCCAGTAAGCAGATCTGTCTGTGACAGTCCTCATTTCCCTGCACTGGAATAGTCACTTCTATTTTGTAAACCTGGGCCCCACATGAGTGTATGTCTCTGCAACACCAGCCATGCATGTACAGTGGGCTGAGAAACTGGAGCTGATGATAACCCAAGCTTTTAGAGGAACTGCGCTGAGGCGCTGTGAGTGCATGATTGGTTTCACGACAGAATTGTAATCAATGACAAATTATGTGAACAAATGAATAAGAGACAAGTAACAGCAGCATGCACACATGCCTAAAGGATCGTCTTTTTATTCAGGGTAACCTGTGAAATCAGGTCTCCATCCATTTCTACTCCACATAACCAAATACTCAACATATGTTTCACTGCAAGTAGAAATTATTAATAATGCGACTGATCAAACCTATGACTATAAAATAATCACATAGCTGAATGTTTTTGGTATTTTGTTTGGTTTGAAGATACAGTTAGTAACTTAAAAAAAGTTACTAAAAATCAACAAATTGTCATATTTGCTTAAACTGTCACTATATCCTGAAAGTGGTACATGAATCAGATCATCTGAAAAAACAACCAATCAGAGCCGAGGAGTGTCTAACGCAGCGTCAATGCCTCCTCGGAAACTCCAATGAAACTGACAAACTAAGCAGCGCTAATCAAATATGAGTCAAGTTATGTTACTGCATTGTCTATTTCTCATCTCAAATGCTTTCAGAAACTTAATTGAAGTTTTTTGCTGTAAAATGATAAGTTTGTGACCTAGTCAAGCAGAAACCCAGCGCCGTACCTGGAGCCAACTTTCTCATTTCACAGCTAAACAGCACAGTAAATTATGTTTCTGAAAACATTTGAGGCAAGAAATAGGTAAAGCAGTGACAGAGTCTTGATTCGTATTTGGTCAGAAATGCGTAGTTTGGTCGCAGTTCACAAGCAGTCATTGCAACTGCAAAACTGTTCATGAGCTTCTAGGGATTTTACCTTTTTAAAGCTATAGTGCGTAGTTTCTGTCGCCCCCATGAGGAATTCTAAGTAATGACAACAAGCCTTCCATCTTGCACAGCCCCCACCCCTCCGCCACGCAGTTGCTTGTAGGCAAGGAGGACACAGAGGATTAAAAAAACATGGACTCTTCAAGAGACGTAATTATCTTCACTCGAGTTTCTGCGCACGAAAGTTGCTGGACGCCACAATCTTCTGAACATAGCTATAGTGAAGTGTATGCACTCAATCCAAAAACAGGATCATTCACAATGTTCAGGTATGTGAGTGGAAGTAGTGCATTTGGGTCTATAACCCAGTCTTGGTGTGCCAAGTCATATGGATGTATTGCCGTTCTTCCACTGCATGGTACGGCTCGCCTTGACTCTTGTCGCTCCTTTTTGGTTTTCCATGCGCAAAAGTTGTGAATAGTACCTGGTACTCAGTTGAGGTTCCAAGCGAGCTGAGCCAACACCAAAAGGTGCAGTTAAAACACTGCAGACCACTGATTTGTCAGATAGAATCGTCACCAGTGCGACATGGGACATCCTGCACAAACCCATAATTTTTGAATAGCCAAGCGACCGTCAATAGCGGCCGAAAATTTTAAATTGATAGGACCTAGATTTTTACCAAATGCCAGTCTGCAAAAACTACATTGTATACTACGTAGACTACGCTGTACAATTGACAAAGTGCAGACGTTTATCTTTTTGGTTGACAATCAAAGGATTCAACAAGTCTCGTGTTGAAGATGATTTACGCAGCGTCGTTCCAGCCTGCACTGAGAGGGTACTATGCACAGTGGAAAACGAAAAGTACTGGTACTAAAAAAGTGGATTGAGTCAAGCAGAGCTGTACTATACAGTGGAAACATGGCATATGTTGTTAATCGTTATTGTATATGTGCATGTATATTGCTTGTCCATATACCGTTGCTTGATATTATGATTCAATTTCTCCCCATAGTGTCCCTTTTCTTTCTCATTTCTCTTTTCCATCTCTTCCTTTCTCCATCAGAATCGACCAATTTAAACAACTTTTTAGCCAAACTAAACAAAAGGTAAGCAGGTAAACATTGCAGCAGACACAGGTAAACAGAGCACGTTCCTAACAAGATGGCGCTAACATCCCCACATGCAACATGGTATGACGTACCTTCACATTCCTTATTAGCATTGCCACTCAATGAGGAAAAAGATGTAGACTGTGGTCTGAGCTAGAGAGACAAAAAACAGAGAGAGAATAAGGATATTCTCTCTCTGTTTTTTGCCATGAAGCTGCTTTTCTACCCAGGCTTCTCCTGTATGAATCACTATCAGGCTGCGTCTGCCCACCGCTGATGGAAAATCCTGTTTGATAAAGCGCCAGTGCCTCACTAATCCAAGCCCTTTGGCAATGGAGGTCAGTGGAATCAAACTGGTTTAAAAAGAGAAACAAAGGCAGCTTTTCTTCGGCACGGTCAATAACCTGAAACTCCATTTGACCTCATACTTAGCTGATATGCTGGAAAGGATGCCCTTCATTATTTTTTAGAATATTACTAATTTAGAGCTGGGTATAAACTTTTGTTCTGGTGGTATTAACAGTGAAAGAGGGCAGCTGTGCATAAAGTGAGTCTTTAAAGGAAAGTTTGTGTTTTTTTTGCATAAAGTGGTTACTCATCAGCAAGGATTATTAGCTAATCTTTATTACATTTCATAAATTAATAAATTAGCTAGATCTTCCAGACAGCTGGTGGATTTTGAGATTTTTATTAGTATTATTATTATTTTTCCATTTCTGTCTCACCTGTTACAGAGGTTTCAATGTCTTCAAGCAAAGCACAGTCATCAGATGTCCTGTAACATATATTTTATCATTCATAAATGAAGTTTACAGATAGTCCACAAGCATTTAAACAGTGGCAGTTTTTCCGTTGTTTTGGCTATGTAGTGTAGCACATTGGATTTGGAATTACTGTGAAATGAATGAGCTGATGATTTAAGCAGCTTTTGACATGCATGTTTTGGTTTATCGTCCAGTTTGAGTTTTATCAGTGTTTGTGTGTTTTTCATTTGGTTTTATTGGTAGATGTGTTGCATGTTTTAACAGTGAGTACGTTTACATGCAGACTAATATTCCACTGTTATTCCGAATATGAAAATAGTCCGAATTTGATACAGGTCATGAAAATAGCATATTCCGTTTGGATATTCCGAATAGGCTTTTTTCTGAAAATAGCATTTTTAGATTAAGACATGAGGGATATGTCAATATTATTCGGGTTTTCGAGGCATTCTTTGGACATGTATGCAGCGCATTCTGAAGATGCATCTCGATTGGGGTTTTTACTAAAGTTTGTGACAGTTTACGGCCTCTTGCCTGTTTACGGCTTATGGTCAGCTCTGTGCGTTCCTATGGTTGTTTTACACATACCAACTAGCCAACAGTTTGCAAGGCTGCGGTAGAGATGCATGCCAAAAGAAAAGAAGGAGAAACACACCTACTTTTAAACATTATAAAAGACATGGATATCAAGGTTTTTGGATATCCATAAACAATGCCGACCTTTTTAAGAAGGTGGTTGAAGGAATGAAAGAGGAGGCTGTGTTCGCAAGACATTGAAAAAATCCTATTTTGTGCGGCTACATGTAAACGGGAATATTAGAGGAATATTAACTTTTATTAGCAATGTAAACAGCTCAGTCAGAATATTGTCTTTTTCGGAATAAGGGAAAAAATTGAATATTATGTGCATGTAAACGTAGTCAGTTATTATCTGCATTGTTTTGTGGATTTCCTGTGTATTGTTGATTGTTGTGGACATTGTATGTTGGACTGGAGATCAAGGTGATGAGAAGCAGCTGTGACTGACTGGACAACACCTCCTCCACAGCTCAGGATTGGCCACAGGATAGTGTGCTGTGCTTGTTAAAGGTGGATGTGAGACAGGTGCAGTAGTTGTGTAGTTACTTAGCTTAGTTTGTGGTGGTATCGCTGTATCAGGCTGCATTAAGCCGTTTTCAAACTGACACCAAGACTGCATGTAAAACATAACTTTAATGTTAAAAAAGACTTTATTTTTCTCATACATTTTAGTCAATTTAAGTGTAACTTCTTACCTTTCTAACTGTATATAGTTTTAACTGTTTACTCTAGCTTTTACTTTACAAAAGTTGGCTAAAGTAAGCTATCACCGGTGAATTAGCCGTGCGCTACCCTTGGCCATAACCGGACACGCCTATCTCCTCACTGTCCCTCACAATAAACTTCTGTCCCTCACAATAAAATGCTTAAACAACTATGAATTATGCAATAAAAGCTCCTTACTTTCCAGTACAGTAAAAATAGAAACTTTTTAGAGGGAAAGATCGTCGCCTGAGCGTTCTTACTTCTTTCCCTCATCAGAGTCACTTTCATATACTAATTAGACATGTAAATGTCCATGTACATACAGTATATGAAAATTCATACGTAGATTGTTAGATGGGTATAGATCAATTCCACTAACATTTTTGGTGATGATCGGAAACGTAAAATACCACAAAAAGACTGGAAAGTGCGTCAGGTCGGAAGTGTCCGAATATGGCCAATAGCAGCGGGTGGTGTCCGAACATGGACACAGTGACGCTAGTTGAAGCTGGAGCTACTGCAACGCAGTATATAGCAGGACTTGTACCGTGAAAAATCACAAATAAAGGTTTCAAAACCAAATACTACACAACCAGCAGAAAAGTGACCCAAAATTGGGGAGAAATGACCAGCATTGGCTGCCAAGACTACAACTAGCCTACTGTATCTCGCATTAGCATGCAGCTTCTTAATATTTAGCAGTAGGCTAACGTTAGATTACGGAACGAAGCAATACTTTCTACCGTCAAACATCGCACAACAACACTGGCAGCCAAGATGACATATTGTACTGCTGTTAGCATGTAGCTACAAGTAGCTTAAAAAAAATCCTGCCTTACCTGGAGCAGATCACCAATCATCGAAGGCTGGCTTACAGCCAAAACACACCGGGCGTGGAAGCAACGCGATTAGCTGTTATTTAATTTCGGCGCCAATGTTATCCAATCAAGCCAGGCAGGTAATCACATACAGGAAGGCCACAGTGCAGCTGGATACTTTACAAAATAATCCAATTTCAAAATAAAACACACGGGTTTATGATGATTTTGGCTGTCTTGACTTCTCAGCTGTCTACAGCGAGACGTGATTAGGCACATGGAGAGAGAGACTGACGGACAGACACAGAGAGAGAGAGACACAAACACACACACGGAGAGAGAGAGCCGAGAGGAGAAGGATTGCTTTGTGACCGGCGCGGAGCAATGCGCGTCCGGTATGAATGGCCAGGCGCGCAATTACGAATCTAAAAGCACAAATCTACATACGCGCCGCTGCGTGCGGTGTGTTTTTGCTGTTAGAATTGCGTAACCATTAGGCGAGAGTAGAAAAAACTGTGGAAACCGGAACGTTCAGAAAAGTTGGAAATCTGAATGTTTTAGCTCACAGGGATTTCCTTAAAATATGTTTACCTCATTGTTTGAATTATTGGCTACGTTTAACATGAAAATCCGACATTATAACATGGTTGATATCACAGAACATACGGAAAAAGCATAATATGTCCACAGAGAGTGAAAGAATCTCAACACGAGACCGACCAGACTGAATGTTAATGTTTTTCATCAACTGGACATACAAGGATGAATCACAACACACAGAGCAGCAGAGGCCCGTTTCAGAAAGCAGGTTTAGTGAAAACTCTGAGTTTGTTAACTGCGGAAGCGTATTGCATTCACCATAGAAAAAAAATGTAGACACCTTATCTCGTAATTACGAGAAAAGATCTCGTAATTTTGAGAAAAGATCTCGTAATTTTGAGAAAAGATCTCGTAATTACGAGATAATTTTAAACACCTGGAAGCGGCATATCTAGTTGGGGACATTCTAAAAGCTTAACGTGATTTAATGTACCTAAACAATGATCAATGATTACCAAATTTCTCTCTCACATTGCTCATCATAACCACGGAAAACTGTCAAATAATCTAAATAATCTGTCTACATTTTTTTTTTCTATGGTGAATGCAATACGCTTCCGTAGTTAACCCTGAGATGAGGGAAACTCTGGGTTTTCTGTTCCAGAAAGGGAGGTTAATCAAACCTGAGGGAGAGGGGTAACTCCAGCCCGTTTCAGAAAGAGAGGTAACTTAACCTCAGAGTCAGTTACTATGGTAACTGAGCCTGTGAACCTAACCTGGTTCAAGAAAGCTCGAGTTTCTCTCAGACTCCTCCCTCTGACACAGCGCTCTTCATTTCCTCATTCATTCATTCAGTCTTTTTCTCAAAACGTGGCATTTCCTTTTGTCGAAGATCCCGTTGATGAAGACGCTGTATTACTTTGCAGGGAGTTAAACATACGTCGGGAGATGATATGTGTATTTTTATTTCCAGATAACTACCTACCTATGAGCGGTATCGTTTTTCTTCACAGTCCATCAGATATGTAGGTACCTTATCCGTCCTCATATCACTAACGTCACCCATCGTCATGCTCTTACATCCCAGCAGATTCTTTGTGTCGCATTACGTTTTTTTGCAAACGGCAGTTTTCTTTACAACATTGGTGATGCGGAGCATATTAGTAAAGCCACTGTATGCAGGGCCGTCAGAAGAGTGTGCCTCGCTCTTCAACGTTTTTTTTAACGTTTTTGTAGTGTTCTCCGGGCACAAACCAGTAAGAGCCATTTAAAAGGAGTTCCACAGTATTGCAGGTGAATGATGTAAAACCTTTGAAATTATGAATTATAATTCTGTTAATGATGGTGCTGCAGCCTCAGAATGGGATTAGTAGGCCTAGGACTTTTTCGCGCACAGGACTGCACCTAAATGAAATAGTTTATAGGTTCAACACCATTTCACCAGCAATATTATACTTGTGATTAAATATGAAATAAATACACTATATTGGAACTTATGCACTGACTCGAGCAGCAATTTTCTCCTGCGCAAATTCTCGCTCTTTTGCAGCAGCCATGTTGCTTTTTTAACAAAATATATGTTCAAACTCGCTGTATGTGCGCATGAGTATTTCCGCCGACCAGTTTGTTTGTGGTTGTTGCCATGGTGAATCGTAGTATCCTGGCTCCAATCATGCTGCCTTTTTATTTTGGTGGTGCATGTGCTCTCTGAGTGAAACTACTCAGAGTTGATTGAACCAACTCATATCAGCTGTTCTGAAACCGAAAACTCAGAGTTTCCCATCTCAGGATAAATCAACTCAGACATCAGGGTTAGACTCAGAGTTTGTTAAACCTCCTTCCTGAAACGGGCCCCCGCACAGCTGTATTTATTTATTATTATTGCCAAAATCTATTACCCAGAGTAACACAAATGATGCATTGTTTCTTTAAAATAATGCAAATTACTTGACTTATTACGCACATTTTCTCAAAAGGTTTCTCAAAGGGGAAATCTGGTGATGCATTATTTTTGTTGTGCTCGAGTAGTAATTTCAAACCTAGTTCCTCCCATGACTGTATTATAACAAGTATTACTAATTTCCATTTTTTAGGCAAGAACTTTGAAGGAATCCTTTTAAGGGAAGTGTCTCATCCATCAGATCAATAGCCATTTCTCTGAACTTATGTCCCCACAGATTAGTCAACAGAATGTCCTGTTTGCCTCATGAAACACACCACGGGTCTCATAGAGAGCATGTGTGTGTGTGTGTGTGTGTGTGTGTGTGTGTGTGTGTGTGTGTGTGTGTGTGTGTGTGTGTGTGTGTGTTTGTGTGTCTGTGTGTGTGTGTGAGAGAGAGAGAGAGAGAGAGAGAGAGAGAGAGAGAGAGAGGGAGAGAGAGAGAGAGAGAAAGAGAAAGAGAGAGAGATAAAATGGTGTGTTTGTCCTCTATGGGGTCGTAAAGTTAACAGCCATAACCAACATCATAAAGACTGATCACAGGAAGTCTTCCCTGAGGCACACACACACACACATACACACACACACATAAAAAAAATACAAAAATCTGCCTCACTGCAGATCAATCCATCACAGTAGTGGCACGATGTGCTGCATGGACTGCATGCATCAGGTAACAACAGCCACTAATAGTCTGTTCCTCTGGAACAATAGATGAAATGTATACTGGAGGAGCCTATTTAAAATAAGGTAGAAGCCTAATTAACTTCCATCTGTGAGTGAAATAATCCCCCCTTTTTAAGCCCTGATGACTGATCTGGTGTTGCATTCAATTACAGAAGTGACTTAAGTGTGAAAAATTCATTAGGTTTAGCTGTTATGTTTTTGGCTGATTGATATAGTCTCTAATTGATATTTTGTAAAATTAGAATCTCATTAAAAGGTTGTATGGCAACATTCAGTCCATTCTCAAATAAAAATAAATACTGTCTCTTCTTCTTGTTTTCTGTGTCACAGACTGTCTCCTTTCCCCACTCTTTCCTCACTTTTTCAGTTTTGAGGAAACTTTTTGACATTAAATAAATATTGTCTGTCTGCACCAGTGTTCGGAATATTCAAAACAGTGCTGCAAAAACATGGATAACACTGGTGCAGGTGCCAAACCAAAAACTGAAACTTCTAGATAGAAAACAAAAAAAACTGTTTTCTGTTTGGTTAAATAAGTACGGTGGCCGACAGGGACAAATGCCCTGCAACTTAAGAAAACACATGCAAATAGACAAAACACAAGCAAATTAAGAAAACAACTTCATTCATTTGACAACACATGACCAGCATTTAGCAAACGCGCTGCAAGTGCAAATACACACAACACAACCAAATACATAAATCGGACCAGACGCAAACTTTTATTTTGAAAAGTCGAAGCTTGGGGACGGCACCAGCGGAGAGGAGACGGGAGCATAGACTGTATATTATTTATGTATTTATATGTATTTGCTTGTGTTTTGTCTATTTGCATGTGTTTTCTTAAGTTGCAGGGCGTTTGCCCCTGTCGGCCACCGTAAATAAGAGTATGATTAAATTTGAAATTGTATCATGTTATAAAATCATAAAAATCTTGTGCCTGTTTGGGTTGCACATCACTGCATGTCAGGTCCTTCATGAGCTGCTCCAGTAGAGTTAATGGCAGGTAGACACAGGACTTGGTGTGTGTGATGGACACCATGCTGTTGTAGAACTAACTTCAAAAAGATGCAGGATGGGGGAGTACAACTACTGGAACTCCAATGAAGAAAACAGGGATAAATGCATAATGTATCTGTAGAACTCACAGTCCTGATATGGTGATACATTGGGGTGAGGTTTCTTTTCTAATGTATTTATATGTTTGTCTTTTAAAATGGGCTAATTTCACATTTAGTAGTACATTTACTAGTCACAGAGAGTTATACACAGTCTGTTTTTTTTTTGGCCACATTGCAACAAGCTGTAAACACATTGCTGTGTGGCCACATTATTAAGTTGTTAATGGTGAACATGTGAGCAAACAGTTGTAAAAAGGCTCAATTGGCAATTCAGTGTGCTTTCAACTCTGTGTTGAACAGAGTGCCATCTTGTGGTCTCAGAAATTACAGGAAATGGTCCACGAAGCGCTTCATTTGACCATCCCTAGTAATTTAAGTAAACCCACAATTGAATTCAACACATAACATTAGCTATGTTAGCTGTATGGGTAGTCTACTCATCTAATAAGTTAGCAAGCAATGTTATGTTAGCTAACATTTAGGCTATTTAATTAGAATAAAATTACATAACATGAATAAACATTACGTGAATAAAACTTGATGTGCTACTATGAGAAGTGGCTAATCCCAGCCACCAAGGTTATGCGTACGATAATGTTATAATGTTAGAATGACTCATAAAGTTATGTTTTGATGTATGATTGTTGTGACCATGGATAATAGCGCTTGGCTACCCTACGATTGAATTTGCCATAACATTAGCTACAGAAGCTGTATGGGTAGTTGACTCATCTAAGGGTAGGGTTGGGTATCGCTTGGATTTTAACGATTCCGATGCCGAACCGGTACTTTTAAAACGATTCTGATTCCTAAACCGATTCTTGTAAGTGTAATATGTTTACTAGCAATCACGTGGAGTGAATGGTTAAAGGGGTGATAGAATGATTATATAGGGTATTTCACACTGTTCCTTAAGGTCTCCAAATAGGGTATGTAACATTGGTTGGGCTGAAAATGGCCCAGGTGATATTCTATGCGCCCTAATGCAACCCTGTGAAATAGCCCAGGATTGAAACGAGAGATTTTTTCCCTTATATGGTATGCTCATGAATATTTAGATGAGCTGCGCACTGAGTGCTGGGTTTACAACAAGCGACACACACACACACACACACACACACACACACACACACACACACATACACAGCTCCTAGATTTAGCGATTTTTCAAACCCCCTTAGCGACTTTTTTTCAAAAAAGCGACTAGCAACAAATCTGGCGACTTTCTGTAGAAAAGACGGCAGTATTGTCCGGCGAGCACGCAAAGGTATTTATCTCTTGTGGCCGCCAAAACAGTCACTTCTTTCTTCTGTTCTGTGACTGAGGAGCAGCCCCTCCCCTCTCTGCTTTCTCCTCATACAGCAGCCCTGATCAAAAGGGGAGGCAGCTAGTCAGCAAGCTTGTTACACCCGCAATCTATTGTGGAGCATTATAACTTATAATGGATATGTGTGTTGAGTTATTTAAACAAACGATCGGGTAAATAAACGGTAGAGCTCCAGCCAGCTCACAGCGGGGTCTATGAAGGTGGACAGGCCGACCGGCGAGCCAGTGACCCCAGCAGGCACCCGCCGGCTGTCACGTCAGACTGTGGAGCTTCTGAACTCCAAACCAAATTTGTTAATTAGCCATCAATTTTCGTAAAACGGCTACATATTTGAGCTCTACATAGTTGATTTCTTGCATTAAAAAAGTCTCAGAAGTGAATTTAGTAGTGCTGTCAAACGATTCAAATATTTAATTGCGAATTAATCGCATTAATGTCATAGTTAACTCACGATTAATTGCAATAAATCGCACATTTTTATCTATTCTAAATGTCCCTTTGATTTCTTTTTGTCCTATTATTTTCAACATGGAAAAGTGGATCGGCTTGCTTTGTGCAAATGTTTTTTTTATTGAAAACAACATTGGCATATACGTAGTGTTCAATTTCACACTAACATTCACACTTGGAGCTAATAATCTTTCACACAATGTAACACTGTTACCTCAATTTTCCATTGCAGATAGTACTGCCTCATGCCTGAGGTGAGCGTGGCTGGTCGTCATAGCGACTATAGTTTCCCCTGACTCATTTCCTCGTTTTCCTTCTCTATAAACAACGTAAAATCAAGGAGTGTTAACTTTTCCTGCTACAGGTTTCCCACCGTGGTCAGAAAGAACAGGGGAGACACTTTGTCTCACTATGACTCTAGAGTCGCTACTCGCTCCGAAGCTAATCGTGTGACGAGCCTACAGTAGCTACGCGGCTCGCAAACCCAAACAAGTGTATGCGGCCGGCCACGCCAAGACCCGCCCTTCAATCACTACTATTGGCCAAGCGTCCAAGGTAACGTAACCCCATTTGTTCAGGTCCTATCCCCTGACCAATCCGCTATCCAAACCTTAACCACTCGAGGTGAAATGCCTAACCCCAACCAATCGAGCTGCTTCGTGGGGCGGGACATGGCGTGGCCATAGTGGGATTCGTAATTTTGCCAACCGTGTCTGTTTTCTTTCCGGTCTAGCTAGATCCGAAAGAACGTTAATCGCGCAATAAAAAAATTGTCGCCGTTAAAATGGGTTTGCGTTAATGCCGTTAATAACACGTTAAACTGACAGCACTAGAATTTAGTAATGAAATAGCAGACGAACAATGTATAAAGTGTCTAAGATCTACGCAACCAACATTCAGAACACCAGCTGGTCTCAGACCAGTGGTTTGTATGTACATTTTGGGGCGTGACAAAGGTACAGACTACAGTCAAATAACGTACAGCCACCGAGTTGACGTCAACTACTGGCTTTGTTGAGATTCGCCCGTTTTCTGCAGCAGTTTCAAATTGTGAGATTTGCATAGGAAAGAGGTGTCAATGGGATTTTGACGTTCTATGTATGACTATTTTACCCACCGAACGTTATTCAATTATGACAAGGTAAACTCGGTTTTGCATTCTGTCACCCCTTTAATATGCTTTTACGTCCGATTTGGTGAGCCCAGAGGGAAAATATCTTAATAATATCTAATATATTTTAAAAGTAGCCTACATTTACGGTAGCTAGCTAACGGTAGACTACAGAGAAAGTGTGATATTTTTATGTCCGTTTCGGAGCGACAGAGGACAAATATTTCAATCAACACATTAAGTGGAACCGAAATGAGGAACCAAAATTTGCGTTCTAATCTGGTCCAATTCCTACCGGTTGCATAGGAACCTGTTCCATAGTGGAACCGGGTTTCGGTACCCAACCCTATCTAACGGTAAGTTAGCAAGTAGCCTTAACATTACGTTAGCTAACATTACTTGTGGCTATTGCATTAGAATGAAATGACATAAGGTGAATAACCGTAACTAAACGTAACATAAATCAAACATTTAATACATTAACCCATGAACATTATTTCTGCCTTAGTCAGGTCAGATAGATTTTCATTGGCAACGGTGGTTGTTTAAAGATGAAGACAATAACTGTCATTATCCCATGCTACTTCAAGATCATGAATTTGATAATTTAATGTGAGTACTCAAATAGAAAATACCCATACATATTCTTCAATTAAACCAATATTAAATTATAATATACAATTATTATACAATTAGAAGAACTGAACGGCATATTAACCTTGATTTACCATTTACCATGATGTAGTTTAATGCTATAACAAAAGAATAAACAGTACTGCCAAGTCTGACTTAATTTTCAGCACAACTACATGCTCTGTATAAGTCCTGCATTGAAAATGTTACTTAAAGGGTAACTACCGTTTTTTTCAACCTGGACGCTATTTTCCTGTGTTTTTGTGTCTAAGTGACTGATGGGAACAACAATCTTTGACATTGGTCCAGTATTAAGCAAGAATGCTGCAGTCGGCAGCAGTGAAACAAGCTATAATGTAAGTTATGGGGCAATTGTAAAGCTTGTATTTACGTTCACAAAAGTGCTCGTTTTGCCACTGACCGGCTCAGATTAATATTCTAAGTGTCTGACAACATTATGGAAAGGATTCCTTCAGAGATAGACCATTAAAGCCTCTTTGAGAGCTTTCTGTTTAACCAGAAACAGCTCTTAAGTCGCTAGTGCTAAACCCACCAGACTCCATGTAAAATACTTTTATATAGAGCCAACATATTTTCACATGTAAATCAGTAAACTATGTGTTTATTTCAACCAAAACTAGAGTTGCGATGGTTGGAGAAGTGGAAAGACGACCCAAAACGTCTTTTCATAGTTTTATTTTGTTTCGGTCAACTTTGAACTTTGTATTTTACAATGCTAAAATGAATGTTTATTTACATGGAGTCTGGTGGGTTTAGCGAACGCAATTTTGCATATGTTTTTATGTTTTAAACAAAGGATCTTACTCTTTAACAGAAAGGTCAACCTCCTCATAAATCCTTTCCATAATGTTGTCAGACACTTAGAAAATGAATCTGAGCCTGTCAGTGGCAAAGCGAGCACCTTTGTAAAGGTAAATACAAGCTAGACAATTGCCCTATTAACTTACATTGTAGCTTGTTTTGCCGCTGCCGACTGCAGCGATCTTGCTTAATACTGGACAGTTTCAAAGATTGTTGTTCCCATCAGTCACTTAGACACAAAAACTGTAGTTAATTTTTAGGTAAAAGTATGTAAGTATCACCAGGAAAACGTACTTAAAGTAGTAAAAGGAAAAGTACTCGATTCAGAAAAATCCTCACATTTTAAAAACTGGAAACAATCCAGTTCTGTCAATCAACTATGTGCTAAGTCGGCTAACCAGCTGTACTTGTAGGCCTATATATTGTTCTATATATTGTTGGGTAATTTAATTTATAATAGAATATTGTAATTTTTAAACTACATGTGTTTTGTGTACAAAAATCTTAATTTGTATAGTACAATATTCTCTCTTTCTTTCTCTGAAATGTAGTGGAGTAGAAGTAGAAAGTGCCATGAAAAATAGTAAAGTACCTCCAAGTACCTCAAATTTGTACTTAAGTATGTTACTTGGGTAAATATACTTAATTACCATCTGCTACAATCCGAAAGGCAGAGTTCACAAAGTGCAAAAAGATTTCATTGAAATCGGACAAAACCAATAACTCTGTTCTCTGTGTTTGCTGCCACTGTGGCCTCATTATAATGACTGGCTGCCATTGACTCTTAGGGGCCATTCTGTTTTTCACTTGCACAAAACAATGCAGGTAAACAATCTACCAGGAGGCCGTGTAAGGCTGTGTAAGGTGCTTTGGATAGAGTGCCCATCAAATGGCTGATGTGTAGGTGGTGACCTGTCTTGTCTCTGTCTTGCAAAAAACAATTTTGTCAGACTATCGGAGCGGAGTGTTTCTTTATTTGTTTTTAGCCACCTTCACCTGAGAGTTTAAGGTCTTAACTTTGGAATTTGCTCAGTATGCTGAAGAGAGCATTAAGGGTGCTCATGTGAAGAAACGTCCCCTCTCCATGACTCTGCAGATTTGTGTTTTCCCGGGTTGAAGGGAATGGCAGAGAGAGATTGACACACAGAAGCTCATGACAGAGAGGCAGTGATCGGTGTGAAAGCCTCTTATAGGATTCTGAAAGAATGAGATGCAGATGACAACTGTGAGATGGAAACTGCAGGATGACAACAATACACAGAGGCAAATGCAGCCCCCCCCCCCCCCACACACACACACACACACACACACACACACAAATCTCATCTCTCTCACCTTCACGCTGACTTAACCTTCAGCAGCTAATGAAGATGGAAGCTGCTTTTTAGCTTTACTGATCAATATTAAGACTGTGTGTGTGTGTGTGTGTGTGAGTGTGTGTGTGTGTGTGTGTGTGTGAAACTGTGTTCATCTGTGTGTGCATGAGTGTGGGTCTGTGTTCTTAAGCTGAATAGAGAATAGAGAAAATGTTTTTTTTCCACCTTGCCTTAACAGCTTCTCTGCTCCGGTAGCTACAGCAACAACTCATTCTCCACACAGAGAAGACACATTTGCAGTATAAGAGACACACATACTTTGCAGGTTATTTGTGTGGATGTGAAAGTGTGTGAAGGATCTTTTTTTCTGACCCAATCTCTTACATTTCCTTGTTCTCCCCCTTAGAAAGAGATAAACCATATAGCTCCCAACCTGTTCTTACTCCCAACTCGTAAAATACTGACGCTTGGTCAGTGACTCTCAGCGTCAGATACCGACGCAAAACTCCCTTTTAGCGTCTGTATGGAACGCACCGGGCAGAGCAGCAGCTCGACCGCAGCGCTGTAAGATGGCATAATCATCAACAAGACTGCAGACTGCAGTGTTTCAGATTTCGAGAGGCATGTGATTCCGTAATTGCAGGTTTTTGATGTCCAGCATCACATGCTGAACTAGCTTGGTCTCACAGAATTCCGTGAAATGATCACAAACTGTTAACAGCGCATTACGTGGTGGTGGCACGGAATGTGTGAAAATTCTGCGTGGCCACCACGGAAAACAATGCCAATGTAAAGTCAATGAGAAGATGATGTAGCATTAAGAGCGAGTAAGGTAGCGAGTAGTACGAAAGGCCAAAATTCCGCGTAAGGAGGTTGGCTGGGGGGTGGATGGGTCAAACACAGGGCTTTCACCCAGGAGACCGGGGTTTGTTTCCCGCATGTCACGTTTCCTAAAGTCGCTTTCTGCTTTTCCTAAACCCAACCGTCCCGTTCTTCTCGCATGTCACGGAACCGTAAGCCCACCCACGACCTTTTCCTGAACCCAACAGTCCCGTTCTTCCCATGTGTCCCGTTGTTCTTGCGTGTCACGGAAGCGTAAGCCCACCCATGACCTTTTCCTTAAGTTAAGGGGCCGTGTTTATTTAACGAAATTCTTCCGTGTGCTCGTCACAGAATTTTCGCCGATCTGTGTTCATTTCACAGAATTCTTCTGTGGGCCCATCACGGAATGTTTTACGATTCCGTGAAATTGCCACATATTCTGAGTTAAGGGGCCGTGTTCATTTCATAAGGTGCTTTAAGGTATAGTGTTCACCAGACTCCTGATATGTATTTTCAGAGTTCATCTTAGCTGAGACCAGCTGAGTTCAAAACAAAACAATACACAGATTATGCAAAACTGAAGAATTTCCACAGTGAACTTTGTCAGTGAAACTGACAAGACATTGCAGGTCTAATTTCAATTCCTGACACTTCATGTTGTCCTTTATCTTTGCAGGTCCACCGGCCTAGAGGAGCCTGCCGCCCCTATCAGTGTGCTTCCCACAGATGTGACACCTCTCTCTTTCTCAAGAGGAGACTGAAATCTTCCAGTAAAATAATTCAATTCTACTATCACATCTTTGCCCACTCATAAACCCAAGGAGAGACTTACTTCAACGTCTCCCTCAGATAAGTGTTCCAAGGCCTAAGTAGTGAAGGTTAAAACTTAAAAGAAGTGTTTACATTTCTAACTAAAGTGCCTTTTTCTTTTCACAAGTTTTCAGCAGTCCCGGAGGAGCACAACACTTCACACAAGGGGTCAATTTTAGTACTGGAATAGAAGAATTTAGCCATTTAAAAGTGAGAATATAAGTAATGTATGAACAATGGACCATTCATCATACTGAGGTGATATGTGGTATGGATTGATAAATCAATAAGGGGCTCACAAAGATTGATAAAGCACTGAGTAAATGATAAACACTGCTCCTCTTGACATTTTTACTACCAAAGCTGTTTTTACTGCTGGATGCTGTATAATAACTATTGGATGTTCACTACATGTACAAAATACACCAATGTGGACTGGCTTGCTTTTCTTCATCTGCCTCTCCTAAAATATACATTTAACATTTACCATGATTCATCATTAGTATACTTTATGGAAAGCAAAAGAGACTAGGGCTGTATCTGTATTGGGATTTATACTCACAGTGGGTCTACTGTGGTCCATTAGCGTTCACTTTTGGGATGGCCCCTCACTTCAGCTCCTCAGTTTAATGTCTTCTGTAACACTTTCGATATCAGATCATGAGGTAAAGAAAAACACCTGTGGAACATTAAAGTCAGTTTATATTCAGATCATAACAGAAGTTATCTCAGGACACTTTACAGATTTGAATTAATTTACATTTATTTAAGACACAACAATTCCCCCCAAGAGCAAGCATTTAGTGTGACAGTGACGAGGAAAAACTTCCTTTATACAGGCAGAAACCTCGGACAGACCCTGGCTCTTGGTGGAGGGGCATCTGCCGCTGCCGGTAGGGACACAGAAACACTGATACAGATATATATATATATATATATATATATATATATATATATATATATATATATATATATATATATATATATATATGATTTAATAATAATAATAACAGTTGGTATGATGTGCAGTGGCAACTATAGTAACAATAAAGATAGTAGAACTATGACTAGAAATAACAGTAATAGCAGTGTAGGGCATAGCAGGGCGTCAAGCAGGACCACGGCAGCAGCTGCAAAAACGATCCAGGTGCTACCACAATTTAAGGAAATCTGCGGGGTGAGAAAACAGAAGGACTCCAGGGAAAAAGCTAAGTTAGTATTATGCATTACTGGGACATGAGTGCACACAGATGGAGATAATCAACATAAATGAATATCTGAATAAGGAACTTGAAGATCATCCATTCCTGTCTTAAGACACAAATACTAAGATTTGCATGACACAGTGTCAACGCTTCACTTCAGGCTCAGAGGCTATCGCTAGTTGTAGTATGCTGCTGGTTGTCTTGCCGTGGGAATAACAGTACTAATAAACAGTGGCGATCCTGACCTCCCTGGGGCCCTAAGCAAAATTCTGCTAAGGGGCCCTCTACCTGACCCGTGATGCCGTGAGCTATGTAAACCATTGGCCACACAGTCACACCTGACACTTCAGTGCTCCCAATACAATCCTCCCTCCTTTAAACAAAACAGTCAAAGAATAAGTACAACAATATAGAACAGAATGAGGTTCAAACAAACAATATTTATTGAATAGAGTATTTTCTATAATATTAAGATAACAAGTGAATATTATTAAATAAGTGAATATTAACGTAAACATAAATAACAAGAAAATAATAAATTATAACCCTGAACTTTGGCTTTTGGGATTAACTTTGGTTCTCTCTACAGCCTGGGCATTTTTGGCATCAGTATGGGCACCACCAGACTATTTGGACTGTCTAGAATAAGTAGTAAATAGTACAATTTTTGTACAAGTGAACATGTAATTCCTGATATCAAAAATAGACATTGGTAGATAAAAATTAAATAAGTGGCCCTACTAGTAAAAATAATCAAGAATTCACATTGCAAATAGTAAAAAATCGAATTATTGATATCAGAAATGCATAAACTGTGAATGAATAAAAGCTAAAATGGCTTGCCATAGCATGTTAAAGTTTTTATTTATTTATTATTATGCATGTTGAAGCAATTCTTGATTTATGGTTATTATTTACTGAGGGATGTGCATCCATATTGATCAGTACGTCCAGCTAATCAACATTTTAAATTCAATATAGTCTATAAATCAATGTCAAATTGTCAATACATTGCTTTCCATCTTGCATAATTAGTGCAGTTGTTTACACAATGTCTGAGACTAGATAATCAGTGTCTTAAAAGTATGTATAATGTGTACTTTGATGAGGAGTGCCATCATTCACGCCCATATATTGTAGCCTACAGTCTGTCTGGTCTTCACATATATTTCTGCTTGAAAAATGCGCGTTTCATTTCGTGCACGCGCCTAACGCATGATAACACACCCGACGCGGTTATCTTTTCCGAGCTGCAGTAAACAAACACCGTTGCACTTTGTCGTTTATCAAACGTAATAAATAATTGTATTTTACTCTCACGTTTGTCAGGCACAAAGTCACAAAACACAGCCCTGGAAGTGACTGGCGTTAGCAGCTAGACACAGACCAAGAGATGCACTGCCTGTCTGCCCAGCTAGGTTAGCAAGACCGAAAAAAGCCCAATAGAAATGCACATAAACATAACTTTACTTTGCTGACATCAAACTTGGAGAGGAGAGAACACAAGTTTACCTGATTGTTGTTCCCGCAATTCACTTTCATGGTGTTTTTTTTTTCCTTTTTTCGTGACCAGAAGGATAGTTTCGCTTAATTTTGTCATGGATGTTGTAAACATTAATTGACGCGCTATGACATGAGGGGGAGGCGGGGCCTCGAGTAATTTGCGGGGCCCTACGCAGCTTGCGTAGTGAGCGTATAGGGCGGATCGGCTCTGCTAATAAACCATAGAAACGCCACGGCCACGCCGCTGTGAAAGCACCCCAAACGTCATTTAAGAGTCTTGTTGTTATCCCTCTCCGCAGCAGTCTGCTCCACTCCATATCTTTAAAATGGAGCTAACTGGAGCTGACCGGAGCTAACCGCTAACCGGAACTAATTGTTGCTAACCAAGCATTCAGTTCCCGTTCTCCGTGCCCGTATTTATTAATTGTATGTATGGACTCTAGCCCAAATAAAATCTGTCAATCTGTTATTCTGTCATGTTGGCTGTATACGTTTTAAATTACAAAGAGTTGTTTGAATGATATAAATCTGTTCACATGAGATCTTAATGAGTACATGGACATTGTTATAGTACAAAACAGCGTGTTTAGGATCCCCAAAACACGGATTAAAACGTGAACATTGATCTAACAAACAAAATGAACAAGAATTAACTTTAGATATCGTTATCCTTATATGATGTAACAGGAGTTAGGATGAGACAGCATTGAGATAATAACAACTATCTGTATGGATCATAGTACAGTATTAAGGTTAAGTTGTTAATACATATAACATTTGGGCTCCAGGTAATCAGGTATTTTATCTGCTGAACCATAACATTTTACAAGCCAACCAGATTTAATTGACAAAGCACATCATGGCTACACTTCATCTGTATTATCTTTTAGTCTGGTTTGTTTAATAGGGTATGTAAGTAGTTATTTTGTTCCAAAGTATCTGTTAATGTTATGTAGTCATTGTTTTCAATAAAAAAAGTTCATAAACCTTTGTTTTACTAGTTTATTACTGAACTCAGCCATCACAAGTACATTCTCAACCTGTGGAAAACACTGGTATTCATTTACATCAGTGGTTCTCAAACGTTTTGACAACAAGGGCCCCCAAACTGACACAAATTAGACCACGGACCCCCATTTGATTAGATTTTGTCCCAGGGTCCCTACCTGATGGGAGTTTTGCTTTTAGATGTTTTATAACAGAAGGTCTATGAAAGCCATGACCAGAATAGTCATAGTCATCAATAGCCCTGGGGGTCCCCAGACCCCACTTTGAGAACCATTGATTTACATCTCTAGAAGAGTCCTCAATATTGACTTCCTTCAGTGTATCTACAGTACAGAATAGGGCTGAAAAGGATAGACGGGAACTGGCTTTGACACCTGTATAAACCTTCATGTTGTATTGCCAACTGTAGCAATATAATAGGATTATGATGCTAAATTTGACTGATACAGTAATAAAACACAAGTTGGACCTACACGGTTTCTGCAGCATACTGATGAAATGCTTGAAGCTTAAAAAGAAATGAGTGTTGGATGAAGCGGGGATAAAAGGGGCCATATTTTTGCCATCAGCTTACAGCTAAAAAGTCTTATCCAGCTGTCTTCGTGTGGGCTATTTTTACCGTCCCCCTTAATCCTTCGCTTTTTGATGAGGTTTTTTTTCTCTTTCTTTTGACAGACAAAGGAATACCACTTGTTGAAAGTCCAACCTCCAACGAAACAGCATTAATGCAAAACACTTTTACAGATGCAGTCCATGGGTCCAAGTGTGTGAATACGTTCATCATTGTGTGTCCCTGTATTAGTATCCAAGTGTCATGACTTAATATGTGTGTGTGTGTGTGTGTGTGTGTGTGTGTGTGTGTGTGTGTGTGTGTGTGTGTGTGTGTGTGTGTGTGTGTGTGTGTGTGTGTGTGTGTGTGAGAGAGAGATCAAGGCGAGCAGAGTTAACACTAAGCTTGCTCCTGTCGATCACAGAGGCTAATCATGTGCTTAATAGAGCAAGTGGGCTATGTTTGATTTCATATATAGAAAGATACAAACACACATTTACCACTCTCACACACACACACAAACCCACGCAGCCACATATTACATTACGGATTACAAGTTCTCTTGCTTTAGATAGTATGACACAAATCAAATAACAGACTCACTTCTTTAATCCATATAGTGTAAATCAGTAATCTGTAGTCTGACTCCTGGGAGCTTAAAGATGTAATTGGCCAACAATGACAGTGGGGCTGTTACGGCTTTACTTCATTTGAAATGCAGAAAACTTCCAGAATATACACTTGCAGTTTGGTGTTGTAGGCTGAGTCAAAGGGGGGAAAAGTGAATGTGGGAGGGCAGCGTAGGAGTACAATCCAACAGATTGAACTAAAGTCAACTGAGCTGAGCAGAAGAAACTCTAATGGACCTCTGCGTGCTGAGCTCCCTGCATGTTATTTGAACTAGCCTGCTGTTAGTCAATGTGTCTGGTGGAATCTCTTGATTGTATTCCTAAACAGAGTTGTGAGGCCAATGGGGTGGACATAACATATGGATGAACAGTCACACGCACACACACGTACACACACACACACACACACACACAATAAATGACTGCCCCTGTGGCACCGTTGAGTGCCTAAATACCAATGTTGCTTCGCCTCCTGGTGCCACTCTGCAAGGTCAGTGGACAACACCTTTCTCTCTCTCTCTCTCTCTCTCTCTATCTCTCTCTCTCTATCTCTCTCTCTATCTATCTATCTATCTACCTACCTCTCTCTCTTTCACATCACTTTGCTTTCATCTAGTCTGCATATGTGGGTAAACTGTACAATAACTCTCACGTCTTCCTGAAACACACACATACACACACAGATTCGTTCCTGTATAGTTAGAAGTATCCAATACAATTTCCACACAATTAACATAGGGCAATTAATTCCCTATAACGTTTTACTTACTGTGTCTACTGCTGTCTCGCTCTTACTGGAAGGGTGATCACAGGGTGTCTCAAAAACCCTTTGAGGTTTCTAAGATTTTTCCTCAGCTGCCACAGCCGCCCTGGCCAGTGAGTGATAACCTTTACTTCAAAAATGCAGCAGCAAATTGTGGGATCCCGGACAAGCCCTTGGCAGCAGCCCAGGTTTGAATTTGACCCATGGTCGTTTTGTTGTGTGTCATCACCTCTCTCTCTCCCCCTTTTCCTTTTCCATGCATGAAAATGTAAAATAATCTTTAAAAAAGCAATGTAATGTACATTACATTCCGAAAGGGGGAAGTCAGAAAGGATTAGCGATATATTTTCTATTTATGCTCGCTACAAAGCAGACAGAACAATGAAGCTGCTGTGTCTGCTCTACTTATGTACTGCTTTTGCTACTCTTCCTGTGAGCACTGTCTTAAGTAATTTGACGTGATCTAACACTCATTTTTTCATCAACCTCAGTGCTCTCTGAAGGCTGACATAGCAAGCTATATTGCTAACGTGTATAGGCCTACACATACATGCTAAGTGTTAAAATAGCATTTTTAAATTACCAACTGACAAATTACATGTAAAATGCCAATGTTATTATGTTAGCATGTCAACAAGCCAGACTTTTGCTTTGTACATTTCTGAAAGGTTTTTCACCTCAGTGATTTAATTAATGAGCTCTACCTGAAGGAGGGCCAATCAGTGGGTGATGATGGCTCTTGATTGGCCACCCCTGGTTGCATCACATGGTACACATTAGTTTGTTAATACAGGGCAACAAGTGATGTCACAGTGTGCTGACACAGTACTACATCACAGCAGGGGCCCAGGGGTGGCCAACAACAAGCATACAGTAATATGTGAATAGCACACAATAACATGCACTGTATGTATTGCTTTTCAAAGGGCACTGCAAATGCAAGATGAAGGAGAAAACTTGTATTTTTGTGTAGAACATTATGAGGTTAGTGTTTTGCCCAGACCAAATTAAACCGAACTGTGTTGAAATCCATTGCTGGCTAAATGGAGGCGTGGCCATCATGCGTGTACACAACATGTCCTGTAAGTGAGGTGTGGAGCACTCTGTGTTCACAGATCTTTTTAGATCTAATTAAAGTATTTTTGTGATTTTGTTTGTCCTTAATCCACACAGAGATTTATACATATCGCTCCAGGCTCTACAGAATAGAATGAAAGGATATGAGGCCCCAACTTTTGTCATCTAAGTTGGCAAGCCACTCTAGTATTTATTATGTATTCAGACAGGGAAGCTGAGAGAAGGAATGACAGATGTAAGAAAGCGTGCTGGGAGTTGATCCTTGGCCACCGGGGGTACAAGAGGCTCAAAAGTAGGGAACTTACACAGACTTTTGACTATATTCACACTGCAGCTTAGACTGTCCCAATTTAGAATTTCCCCAGCTACAGTCTGTGACTCAACCCAGATCTGAACAGCCAGAATGAATGACTGGTGTACTGGTGGTACTGTTATCAGACTGTTACCTCTATTCTAATAGAAAAACATGGATTAAAATAAGCAGCCAGTGAAGAAGCCATGAAGTATTTTTGAAAAACACTGCAAGAAAAATAAGGACACAGACTTTTCAATCAATCAATCAATCAATCATTTTATTTGTCATGTGAAATCATATAAACTACAATTTCAGTGAAATGTAATCTGTTCCTTCAATTCATGCGTTCCTTCAATTTATGCATTAGAAACATACAAATGAATGTGTGTATGATGGGGGGGGGGGGCATTCAGGATCCTCTTGGCCTGGTGTTGGCCAGAGTTACTTGTGGTTCCTAGAGTCTCTAAAAGTAGAATGGGAGCCAGACCCTTCTGCTCTCCTGTGGAACCAGCTCCCAGTCTGGGTACGGGAGGCAGACACCGTCACCACATTTAAGAGTAAACTTAAAACTCTCCTCTTTGATAAAGCTTATAGTTAAGGAGTGAGAAGTTGCAGCGTTTGCCTTGACCGGCAGGGGAGGGTGCACCCCTTCTCTTCTCTGCTTCTCTTCATAGTCAGATTCATCTACCAACCCTTACAGAACTGGCTCAAGTTTGCCTTGGACCAGCTCTTAATTATGCTGTTTTAGTTTTAGGGCCCTATTTTAACGATCTGAAACGCAAGTATCAAGCGCAAAACGCAAGTAGCTTTGTGGGCGGAGCTCGGGCGCTGTTGCTATTTTACCGGCAGGATAAATGAGTCTTGCGCCCGACGCATATCTAAAATGGGTTGGTCTGAAGTAGCTAGGTGTGGTTTGGGCGTAACGTGCAATAAACCAATCAGAGCGTCATCTCACATTCCCTTTAAGTGCAGGCGCGCTTGTTCCATGGCAGATTGCTATTATGACGGCAAATTTGCCTGGCGCACGGGTTCACAGCCGAGGAGACGTTCTCGCCAGGGCTGGAGCGGGAGCTTTCCGGGATGCAGCAAAGTAATAAATGCCCGTCTTGACCGGGTGGAGATGTTGCTGTGGCCTCTCGGGCGCATCTCCTCAAGTCTGGAGAAGATTGCTGCAGCCATGGAGCATCGGCCTCCAAACGCACCACCTGCTCCTGTTGTGCCCCTTTCTCCTCCCCCCGCACTCCATCTCCGTCCACCCGCTCCACCAGGAGCACATCGCACATTGCCACTCCCGGACCCTCAAGTGTCTAATCCCGCTGTAGTTCAACATCACGTCTCCTTAAGTCCTCTAATATTTCATTATTTATGTCATAAACACATCCATGATTCATGGAAATGTGTAAAACACAACAAGCCACAAAGAATGCTGCGACTTTTTGAGGACTGGACTGTAAAGTGCCTCCTGACCTATCCAATCACCTGAAGAGCATTTTCACTAATATTTTTCCTTATAATTATGTATGGTTTGCAAAAATGGGAACTGCTGCGTCCGTGTAGATGAGAGAAGCAAAGTGTATGCGCGTTGTGTACACGCTACATTATGGCCAAGCATGCGCCCCTAAAATAGCATCTGAATAACGCGCCACTGACTTTAGACTAGCGCCACTGACTTTAGACCAGTTTTTTTCTGGTCAGTGGCGGAATTGTTTTCTGAAACTGCAAAATAGCACCAGGGAACATTTGCGCCGGAACACGCCTCTTCTTTTCGCTGAACCGCCCCCAGGAGCGCAAGTTCATTCCCTAATTTACCGACGTGCGTCTGTGGAGGGAAAAGTCCGCTGTGCGTCGGGTGCAAAATAGGAATGACACATGCGTCGGTGTACAAAGTCAATTGCGCTGGGTGCAAGATAGGGCCCTTAGACTGCTGGGGGACTTCCTTTGACACACTGAGCTCCTCTCTCTTCTCTCTTTCCATTTGTGTGCATCCATGTCCCAGAAATGCTCATTACTAACCTAGCCCTGGGGAGCTTGCTTTTAGGGTGACACCTAAATCATGGTTGCAGCTGTCGCCGTGGTTCTGCTCCGCACCCTGCTATGCCCTGCTGCACCCTGCTACGCTCTGCAGTGCCCTGCTACGTCCTGCTACGCTCTACAGTGCCCTGCTACGTCCTGCTAGGCTCTACAGTGCCCTGCTACGTCCTGCTATGCCCTGCTGTGCCCTGCTACACCCTGTAATGCCCTGTAGTGCCCGGCTACGCCATGAACTACAACAACTACTATTTCTAGTCACTGTTCCATTATCTTTATTGTGACTGTTATTGCCACTGTTCATCACACCCCCAACCGGCTCCGTCAGACACCGCCTACCAAGAGCCTGGGTCTGTCCGAGGTTTCTCCCTAAAAGGACGTTTTCCTCACCACCCCTCGCCACTAAATGCTTGCTTTTGGGGGAATTACTAGAATCGTTGGGTCTTTATAAAAGATAACTCTTGTTATGATGATTATGATACTCTTGATACTATAAATAAAATTGAATTGAATTGGGGGTTCTGGTATCATCTTCCTGATCGGAACAGGGAGAAAAGGCTGTTAACCGGGTGATTTGGATCTTTTATGATTCTCCTAGCCTTTTTCTTGCAGTGCCTGGTGTAACTATCCTTTAGGCAGGGTCAGTCACCAACTATTGCATGTTCATGTTGTATTTTTCATTTCGTTTTATACAGGTTTTTTCACAAGCTTACCAAAACCAGCCGGAACTGCTTGTTGGTCTCAATTAACCAGTTGCCAATACCAAAAAGGTAAAGTAGTTTAGTGGAGTATTAAAATCATTGTTAGAGGGTTTTTGTGCACAAACAGGTATTATACAGGTGTGCATCCATGTCCCACTCAGCAGTATGCTGGAACACCATACAGTGCAATCACAACTAAAAAACAGAAAGGCATTATTATCATGCATAATGACATAGACTGATATGCATCATCTTACCATTGCAAATCAGAGGACAGAAAGAAGACAGAAGAGCATCCCACTAATGGAGATGTCATCGATATGGAGGTGAACAATACAAATGTAAAAAGCAGAATGAACACTCCATCCAAAAAATGGCAAAGGTTAGATTTTGGTAGTACAACCCCCAATCAGAAAAAGTTGGGACAGTATGGAAAACACAAATAAAAAAAGAAAGTAGTGATTTCTAAATGTACTTCGACTTGTATTTCATTGCAGACAATGTGAACACAAAATATTTCATGTTTTGTCAGGTCAACTTAATTTAATTTGTAAATATACATCCTTTCCTGTCATTCAGACCTGCAACACATTCCAAAAAAGGTTGGGACAGGAGCAATTTAGGGCTAGTAATCAGGTAAATTGGTTAAATTATGATGTGATTTGAAACAGGTGATGTCAACAGGTGATTGTAATTATGATTTGGTACAAAAGCAGCATCCAAGAAAGGTCTAGTCCTTTAGGAGCAAAGATGGGCCGAGAATCGCCAGTTTGCCAAAAAATACGTGAGAAAATTATTGTATTGTTTAAAAACAATGTTCCTCAAAGAAAGATAGGAAGACATTTGCTTATTTCACCTTCAACAGTGCATAACATAATTAAAAGATTCGAGGAATGTGGAGGAATTTCAGTGCGTAAAGGACAAGGGCGCAAGCCTAAACTGAACAACCGTGATCTCCGATCCCTCAGGCGGCACTGCATCAAGAATCGTCATTCATCTATAAGCGATATCACCACATGGGCTCAGGACTACTTTGGCAAACCTTTGTCAAGTACCACAATACGTAGTTACAGTCACAAATGCCAGTTAAAACTGTACTGTGCCAAAAGGAAGCCCTATGTTAACAGTGTCCAGAAGCGCCGTCGACTTCTCTGGGCTCGGAGGCATCTGGGATGGCCCATCACACAGTGGAAACGTGTATTGTGGTCAGATGAATCAGTATTTCAGGTATTTTTTGGGAGAAATGGACGCCATGTGCTCCAGACCAAAGAAGAAAAGGATCATCCAGACTGTTACCAGCAACAAGTCCAAAAGCCAGGGTTTGTCATGGTATGGGGTTGTGTCAGTGCCCTTGGCAAAGGTAACTTGCACTTCTGTGATGGCACCATTAATGCTGAAAAGTACATAGAGATTTTGGAGCACAATATGCTGCCTTCAAGAAGACATCTTTTCCAGGGACGTCCATGCATATTTCAACAAGATAATGTAAAACCACATTCTGCATACATTACAAAGTCCTGGCTGCAGAGGAAGAGGATACGGGTACTTGACTGGCCTGCCTGCAGTCCCGATCTGTCTCCAATAGAGAATGTGTGGCGCATTTTGAAGCGCAAAATGCGACAACGAAGACCCCGTACTGTTGCCCACCTTAAGACTTGTTTGCAGCAAGAATGGGACAAAATTACACCTGAAACACTTCATCACTTGGTGTCTTCAGTCCCTAAACGTTTTTAAGTGTTGTGAAAAGGAATGGCAACATTACAAAGTGGTAAATGCTTTACTGTTCCAACTTTTTTTGAAATGTGTTGCAAGAACCAAAATAGGAATTTTGTTTTTTTGAAAAAAAAATAATAAAAATCATGAGGAACACATAAAATGATGTGCTGTAGTATTGTCTGCAATACAATACAAGTCAAAGTACATTTAGAAATCACTACTTTCTTTTTTTATTTGTGTTTTCCATACTGTCCCAACTTTTTCTGATTTAGGGTTGTAGTTGTCTGAGTACACTAATGCTAATTAATGGAGCTTTAGAAGAAAGAAAATACTCTTTTTTACTACTACTTCGATTGACCACTTAGCAAAATCAAGTTGTAGTTGTAGTTGTAGCAGTGATCAGTGTTTGGTTATATCCCACTGCATTGACGGTTCTCTCCAGAGGGTAATTAGATATAATTATTGCACAATTAGCTAGTTTCAAAATTGACTGAAGCTTAACAAGAGAGAACAAGATTGGCAACTGTTCTTCTTTCCTACATCTATTGGGAATCAATGTAAAGTAAACTTGTTATGTGCCTGGCAGCTTACTTTGCTAAAAGCATCAAGTACGTTAGTTTGGAGAACATGCAGCCGGTGGCCTTATGAAAGAACGTGTGTGGTATGTTGAAGTCACGATGAATTGGTGATGTCTGAAGAGAAAGTCGCTGATGCTGTCTTGATTGTATATAAGATTTATTACATCATGTTTCCAACATCAATACAAGCCTGCAGTTGCTCGGAGGTCACCCAGCCAAATCGGTAACTCTCCCTCTCTCCTTCTCAAACAGGGTCTTTTAAAGGATAACAATTATGCAACAAATAATGACTAGTCAACTAAGGAACAATGTCCATTTGAGTAAAAAACAAGTTATCCAACAGTTATTCAACAAGACATGAGTTGGTAGTCAAAGTCCCCTAACACAGTTATGTATACAATGTATGGATTGTCAACTACCAATCACAGTGCTCCACATCCCATCTGTACATCAGGTCACTGAAAGGTAAAGTAAATCATTAACCCCACATCACTGTTCTCTGCATGACTTTGCACATTTGAGTTTTATATATATAACCTTAATGCATTACAATGTAACTTTAGCTTTATAATGGAATACATAAGCTCATCAGATACTACACGTGCACTTGATCATCATAGTCCTGCTGTTTTCAACTGTGAAAGGTCAGTATACGAAAACCCTGCATCCATTAAGGCTCAAGCAAGCGATATAGACCGACAGAGATAGTACTATAACAGAGATATAAACATCTGGCAGTAGGTATTCAAAACCGCCTCTGTGCTAGTTCCTGCTACAGTAGGAAAACACTGAAAACAATACCAGCGTAGCTGTCGCAGTTGGTATTGACAGCCATATAAACCTTCATGAAGCTTCCATTGTTTATTTTCTGAGCCCACTAGATGGCGCTCTCTGTTCAACAAAGGGTTGAAAGCACACTGAATTGCCATTCCTTTTACCTTTTTCTTTAAAACAAGAGCACCAACTAGTGGGCTCAGAAAATAAAGAAGCTTCTTCATGAAGCTTCTTTGGCCATCACTAGCGGCTGTTAAAAAAAACCTGGTAGCAATCTGTTCTCATCTATGTCTCTCTTTTGAACCAAGTGCCTCTTTAGGTTCATGTGTGTGCCTCCAAAACCCAACTACTCTTCCCCAAATTGATTTATATGGAATTGAGCTTTGAAATATTACATTTCCTTTGATTCATTTTAGGCCAAGTGTGTCTTAATAGAAGAAATAAACAACCTGCAAATCCAAGGACAGGTTTTTCTGCCTGCTAGACTCTGTTGTTGACTCTCTTCATTAAGTTTGTTTGAATCAGTTTCTTTGATCATTTGCGTTGCATAAGTACTGTATCTGCTCTTGTGTACGAAATGTTTCTAAAATAAGTTGAAAGGAGAGTAGAATAACAAAAGGAAAAGTTCATTATTCCGTCTGACTGACTCTGTTTCCATCTCAGCCCATTTCTAATGTACAAACATAAAGAAGGGGGGGGGGATGCAAAGGGTAAAAGTCAACACATTATTTCTGTCAATCCCTAAGTACACAAGCTATTTCGCCCAGGATGAAATCCTTGGATTAGGGTGGCACCAAAATCATGGTTCCAGCTGTCACCGTGGTACTACAGGCAGCAGGATGCCCTGTAGTGCCCTGCTGTAACCTGCTACGTCCTGCTACGTCCTGCTATGCTCTGCTGTGCCATGCTAGATCCTGTAATGTCCTGCAGTGCCCCGCTATGCCATGAACTACTACGACTACTATTTCTAGTCACTGTTTCATTATCTTTATTGTGACTGTTATTGCCACTGTTCATCACACCCCCAACCGGCTCCGTCAGACACCAACTCTACCAAGAGCCTGGGTCTGTCTGAGGCTTCTTCCTAAAAGGGAGTTTTTCCTCGCCACTGTCGCACTGAATGCTTGCTTTTGAGGGAATTACCGGAATTGTTGGGTCTTTGTAAATTATAGATGTGTGGTCTAGACCTACTCTATCTGTAAAGTGTCCTGAGATCATTTTTGTTATGATTTGATACTATAAATAACATTGAATTGAATTGAATTCATTCTGTCTCCCTCACTCCCTGTCTCGCTCTGTTCATTCCCTGATTACACACATTATTAATTAGACAAAGACCCAGGTGGCGACGGAGGAGACAGTGCAAGGCCCCAGGATGCAGCTCGCTCCCAAAGCGCGGTCCTCACTGTGCGGCTCACTTCGGGCCCCCGGCGCAAATACCTCAGGCAGATGAAATCTCATCTCAGATTGTTTTATTGTACTTTGCTCTAAATTAAATTGAAGTACATGTCTTGGAGCACCAGTCTGTGTGGCGGGGGTGGATAGGTGGGTGGGTTCCTGCACAGGGGAGTTTTACAGACAGACAGAGAGAGGAGTGAGCCGGCGTATGACCTTTTCTGCGTCATCTCACTTTATGTTTGATTTTGATAGAAACGTATTCTCTGTCTGTGAAAGAAGTTGGAGAAATGAGATTTAAGCACGCACTCACGCCGTCAAACAGTGTCATTTACTCCCCGAGTCTGGGGCTTCTTGAACATTTCACCACCTACATCTCAGGTGGGGATGGAAAATAAGCTTTCTGGCAGTTGCTGAAAACCCATCATGGCTCAAAATACAGACTGAGCTCCACTGTTTACCCAGATTACAGAAGTAAGCAAGCCTTCCACACCCTCAAAACACATGTAAAATTCATATTGAAGTGTCACTGCCAGTCCTTGTATCAAAAACTCCTGTGTACGTTTGGGGATGTGTGTGGATGTTTGGGTGTGTTTGCAGGCAGAGCTTGGTCTCATCTGCTCACACTAAATAATCTGGAGGTTTAAAAACCATGGACACACACACACACACACACACACACATCTGTCAAATCACTCTGTGCCTCATCAATATTGCTTTAATAGGTTGAAAGGGAAACAGTAAACCTGATTAGAGACACATGCATGCACCCAGAGCCACGTTTACTTCTTGTTCCAGTTACAGTATGTGTGGGTGTGAAGAAAAACAGCAGCTTACTTTGTTGTGTGACAAAATAATCTCAACTCAAAGGTCCACTTAACTAGCCTTGTTAATGAGGTTCTATGAGGAATTATTGAAGGAATACTAACTAATGCTTGAAACTTTAAGAAGACATTGATGCCACTGTTACATTACCACAGGGCTAGTTTCTATCAAAGACGTTCTACTTCCAGGATTGTTCAGGTGCTGCTGGAAATTCCGCTGGATGTCCCTAATTTTCGGCCAGATGTCCGTCACCTTCCGCTTTCTTTGTGTTGGCATTCTAAACTCTTGTGGATTGCCCTGCTTCCAGAAGCAGAGCATTGCACCGCTCCCAGAATGCATTGCACGGCTGCTCACATAGACAATTAATGGGAAGCGTGGTAATAAGCTTGACAGTGGACACGTACTATAAGTAAATTAAATGTGTCTGTTCACTTCTTTAAGGTGTTATTTAGGGTTCAAAATGCTCAGGCTAGGTAGAATTAGGGTTAAGATTGGGATAGCTACTATACTGTTCACTTATTTCTACTTAATTCCCAGGAAAAGCCTAAATTGACTGACATTTGCCTTCATGTTTCCATCCGTTTTAATACAGATGTGACCAGTCACCTGCTGGAAGCCTTGGACTTCCATTGTTCTCAAAACCAAAGAAGCAGCTTGCAGAGTCACTGCTGCCTTGACTGATCATGGCATACAACACCCTACTAACTCACTTTATAAAACCAAAGTGGTTCCACTGTACCAGAGATGGGAACAGATCACTGTGTCCAGCAGACATCACCCCCCCAGCTCAGAAAATAAAGAAAATGGTTCACGAAGCTTCATCTGGCCATCACTAATTCACATAGAGAAGCACAAACCTTACTAAGTCAGTGGCAGTGTGTGTGTGTGTGTGTGTGTGTGTGTGTGTGTGTGTGTGTGTGTGTGTGTGTGTGTGTGTGTGTGTGTGTGTGTGTGTGTGTGTGTGTGTGTGTGTGTGTGTGCGTGTGCGTGTGTGGTGGGTCCCCATGGTAACCACGTGGAAGAATGGTTCGTTTTGCCACCTGACTCTTTTGAGGCATGCCATCTGGTACCATAGTACAGAAATGTGTGTGTGTGTGTGTGTGTGTGTGTGTGTGTGTGTGTGTGTGTGTGTGTGTGTGTGTGTGTGTGTGTGTGTGTGTGTGTGTGTCTTCAGGAAGACGTGAGAGTTAGTGTGCAGTTTACCCACATATGCATACTAGATGGAAGCAAAGTAATGTGACATATACAGTGTGCAGCAACTGTGCATCACTTGTACGTATGGCTCTTGGGATATTACCAGTGTGTCTTAGGGGGCTGCGAGAGAGAAAGAGCGAGAGATAGACAGAGAGAGAGAGAGAGAGAGAGAGAGAGAGAGAGAGAGAGAGAGAGAGAGAGAGAGAGAGAGTAATAAGGTGTTATCCACTGACCTTGCAGAGTGGCACCAGGAGGCAAAGCAACATTGGTATTTAGGCAATCAACAGTGCCACAGGGGCAGTCATTTATTGTGTGTGTGTATGTGTGTGTGTGTGTGTGTGTGTGTGTGTGTGTGTGTGTGTGTGTGTGTGTGTGTGTGTGTGTGTGTGTGTGTGTGTGTGTGTGTGTGTGTGTGTGTGCGTGCGTGTTTGTGTGTCTGTTCATCCATCTGCTGTGTCCACCCCTGGGACTACAGCAGCAGTTCCGATTCTCACACACACACACACACACACAAACACACACACAAACACACACACACACACACACAAACACACACACATGCACACACACACACAGATAGAGAAGTTGGGAGAGGATGGTTACATCGAAACAAATTCACAGATTGTGTTTATGATGATGTTCTGATTATTAAACATCACTAAAGGAACTCCGGTGTGAGAGCAGTAAAAGATGCTGCAGCCCTGGAGCTAGTGCAGAGTGTTTTGCTCTAGAACATTTCTGCAGGACAGGTGTAATAACATTTAATCCTGACTATATCCATTTATTCATTAGTTTAATTAACTTAAACATTGTCTGAGAAGAGAGGCTGTGCATTGTATGTTACATTGTCTACCGTCTTGTGCGTCAGATCTTATAGAAAGCTCCACAGCACGACAAGCACATCATTTATGATGAGCTGCAAAACACTTGGAGGGGACCAGGCCAGGCAGCGTGCCTGCAGGGGAGATCTGTATCAGCTGAGCTGCAGACATCTCAGATTCAGTCGTTCCACTACAGCATGTTATCTGCAGGCAGTACGTAAAACACACAGGCCTGCATACACAAACACATGGGTGGTCATTTTACAAACCCCCGTACGATGCCACAACCGGCATGTACATTCGGAATGATGTCATCGGGATGATACTGAGGTTTTATGGAGAAGCACAGGTGCCGCAGGGGTGAAGTTCAGACTTTAAGAGAAACCCACAGAGACCACAATTCCACCAACACGGACAGAGTTTTTCAGTCTTGACAGTGTGTAATACTATGATAAGTGACCTAGACTCTTTGGTGGCCAGCTCTCTCCTCTTTCCTTCCTCTTTGACATTTCTTATTCATGTTTCCTCCTTTTTTGAATTTCCTTTCCCATATTTTCACCTCATCCTCAAGTTTTTATTGCATTCTGTTTAAATTAACTACAAGATGTGTTGAAACAAATTGTTATGCATGTGTTTTGAGTTATATGTATTACTAATAATTTAATTTCTTTGATGTAAGAGTTTTTTAATTGGTTGCTAAGCCCTAGTTATTGTGTAAAGATGCTACTTATTGTCCATCCATGCATTTTATTGAATTATTCAATTTCATAGCATTTGAAGAAAAAAATGTATAAGAGCGTTGAAAAAAGTGACAAAAATGTTGGAAAAAGCTTCAAAAACGTGGGGAAAAAAACAAAGATAGTGACAAAAAGTGTAGAAAAAAACCTTTTAATTTAAAATTTGACCCGGAAAAACGAAATGTTGCATGGTCGACGGGTAGACAACACAAGGGTTAAAACCAGGAAAAGAAACACTTGCCATATTACCATATCCAAAGTCTAAGACGATATCTAGCCTCATATCACGACATTGTTATAATATCGATATATTGCCCAACCCTAGTCTGAACCCTAACAATGTTGGGTAATTTCCAAACTATTTTAGTGCTGCAGGGACATCAGCTATCTATCTCCTGATTAGAATTAGAATACAGAAGGGTGGATCTCTGGGCGAAGGGTGAAGCTCAAGACTCTGTAAACATTTCCAGTTGACTCTGCAGACTTGACTCAGATCTCCAGTAAACAGATCTTATTGCACCATCTCGGCCTCCTAGAAAATTAATTGATTCGTTGGCAGCAAAGCATTCTCCAACATTTGTTTATGCAAAATCTCATTCTTTCGGTCATGACCATAGGTGAAGGTTGTAACGTTACTGGTAAATGAAGATCTTCGCCCCCTACATTAGCTCCCTCTTCACCATGACAGTCATATACAGTGCCTTATATTACTGCTGATGCCGAACCGATCTATCCCTCACTCATGAAGAGAAGCCTGAGAAACTTACACTCCTTCAACCCCAACCCAAAGGGGACAACCCACCGTTTTCTCGGTAGACATGGAGGTTATGAGTGTCATCCACAGACTGTATAAAAACATAGACGTAGCCTCCGTGACGTCACCCATAGGCTTCTGAAGAGCAAAAATGAAGTTCAAATTAGGTGGCTCCCAGTGGCTCCAGGACATCGCCATCTTGGCAGTGCCTGACGCCACATAAAACCTATTTTCCACCATGTGCGTCTGCACTGCGTTCCGGAAGCGCCGCATTTCGCGGCTATTCAAGTCAGTGCTAGATATTCCACCACCCACGGCGCATTCCAGAAGCGAGTCTCCACTCCGCTAAAGATACGTCCCAGGTCTATTTTCACGCGAGCCGTGGGCCATTCGGAAACATGGGCAGGAAGGGAAACAGAGAAAGCATCCAGTCAGTTTACCAAAACACCCCCCCCATTATCGTTTATGTCTCCTTTACAACACCATGGACGACAAGATATTCATCATTCACATCATAGATAAACCCTTTTTATAAGGACGTCAGAAAAGAGAAGGCATGGAGTTTAATTGCAGGAGTGCTTGGAGTGAAAGGTTGATACTAGTTTAATAAACACGTGATTTTTCTTTGAAGTACTTGTAGAGAGAATATAATCTGAGAGTCGGGGAGACCAGATGCTCCGCTTCTGAGACCCTCCCGGTGTGGTATGGCGCGTGGCGGAGGACGGAACAAAACTGCAGCGCAGTCGACACGTAGCACTGACGCGGCCCAGTGGAAAATCTTTGTAACTCCCAGGTAATCCAAAAATGGACAAAGAGGTAGAGCGTGGATGGAGCTGAGGTGGGCGGAATGAAACCTGGTTGCTGAGCTAGTCACCTGTGACGGCAGCCACGCCCTTAATTATGCAGAATTTAGCCTTAATATAATTTAAACCAGTGAGTCATTATAAAAAATCTGTGAGCCAGTTGTCATGAGCGAGGAAATTAACTCTAGAGACCTAAACTGTTTTTTTTAAGGGCCGGGTTTTTGAGGGAAGGTGTTACAAAATCTGAATGTGAAATCATTGAGCTCTCAAATTGAAAGACCACGCTCCCGCCGACACGGTTGCATCAAGATATTCTGTCCATGAAAGTCACAAAACAAATGTAGACTGAATGGGCAAACTGCCGTCACCTCTTCAGAATCCTTATAGTATAGATCCAGTGTTCTACCTGCATTGTTTCAGATGCACTTAAAGCTCCAAACACTTACACTGCCTGGTGTTAGCAGTCTGCACACAATCTAACTGATTGACTGATTGACTGACTCAATGTAACCCACACACATACACACACAGAACCATACACACCACACATAATGAGGAAGTGTGTTCAGTGACACACAGTCCACCTTTAGAAGTCAAGGGAATGCATGTGTCAACTGTAAAAAAAGACATCAATACTGCATGTGAAGCACTATGAATGTATAAGGTGTGCGCGCACACACACACACACACACACACATATGCACACAAAGATAAGCAGGAGAACACATGTTTAATTCATAGCTTTAACTGAGAGGGACTTATCTGGTTTGTGGGAGCGGTGAACACACACACACACACACACACACATACGCGCGCACACACACACACACACACACACACACACACACACACACAGACAAAAAGCACAAAGAGATGCTAAAATGTAACACACATGCACACACACACACAAACAAACTCAGATATCTGAATGCTGCCAAACACACAGAACAGAGACAAGGTCTTTCCATCCTCAGAGAGCAGGGATAAGACAGCTTAGAGACAAAGGGAAATGTAAGATAATGATTTCACTGGCTTCACGGGAGGGGGGATGGATTTGATTCACACTGATCAAAATGCCACGGTTTCCAATATGACATGGATGAAGATATGAGCCACAAACCCACTAGGTCTCTTTGCTGACAGCAGGGCCGTACACATGTAGTGGCCAAAGAGCCCATCTACCCTTTTTAAAGTGCCCCTTAACGGTATTACCAGAGACGGTTTAGAACCGAGACGCAGAGTAGTTTCCTGTATCTTTGTCACGTGAGCTCTGCCACTGCTTTTAGGAGACTAGCGGCAGCATAGAAATAGAACAACATCTATTGTTTTATATCTATGAACGGCAGCAATAGAGAATAATTTCCTTATTAGTTCATTAGCACACAGTGTACCATACAGAGCCTTCAGTGTGTTTGGTTTGGTGTTATTAGCCTGAACCCTTGTAATGTGTGTAAAGATTTGGAGACATTGTCAGCCCTTGTATCATTTCTTACAAAGTACTGTTGCCCATGGAAACGGATTCTTCCTGATTTTATCAAGTTGCATTCTAAATTTTGGAGCTTCTAGGTGCTTTACACCGTGAATGTTGAAGTGTTGATTGTGGTTAGTTAAGCTTGTGTAGCTTTACAATAAGGAGATAGAGTGTTGGATATTGCTACTCGTCGCTGTCGGCCAGAAACCTTGTATCTCCATATTTCGTCATTTTCATTTTTTTTTATTTTTTTTTAAATCAATGCTATTGGTCTCTCTTTACGCCTGTTTGTGGGTTTTACTGGGTTTAACTTTTCTGTTTGTGGTTTTTTTTCAGTGTTTATTCAAACACTGAAAATAGCTCAATAAAATATTTTCAAATTAGCCTATTTTCATTTCCTGAAAAACAATCGTTTTGGACATACAATGTTTTCACCCGACATGGACATATTGTTAATAGTCTGAGGCTAATAAAGATAATAGATGAGTAGGTTGGCCCTCTCAATGACTCAGATCCATATACAACACCAGCATGCGTGGTGGTGGTAATTGCGTAGTGGATATGGCACACACCTTAGGTGTGGAACATCTGGGTTCGATTCCCACTGCGGTACATCAACCAATGAGCAAGACACTTAAAGGTGCCGTAGGTAGGATTGTGAAGATCCAGGACTTAGCCAAAGAATTTGAACATCAACAACTTCTCAGTCGCTCCCCCCCTTTCTGCTAGAGGCCAAATGGTCTCCTAAGCCCCTCCCCCCACAAGGGAAAATTAATGTGTGTGCATGAGCAGTGATTGACACGCAGTTAGACACCCCCCTGGCCCTGATTGGTGAATCTGAATAGGGAACGGTGGATTTTTGCAAATCACACTACAGGCTGTAAATGGTGCCAAAGGAGCCTGATTTTTTTTTTTTAATTACCTGCTTTATGTATTTCTACTCGAACATAGGGTCAGTTTCAGCAAATATGACAGAAAGTTAGTTTTATAAGTCTTACCTACTGCATCTTTAATATCCTGGTTGGCATGGTCATGCCAAAGAGTGTCTCTCTTTCTCCCTTTCAATAAACTTAATGTGTTTGCCATAGTGTCTTTGAGCAAGTCACTGACTGTGCCCCCTCTTTGAAAGAGTGTGGATAGGAACATCAGCTAAATGCCAAACTCCGAGGAAAAAAGACCAAATCAATTTGATAGAAAACAACGCAGCGCTATCGAAAATATCCCACCAAATAACCTCATCAGTCATCTGGAAAATTTCCTTCAGCTCCTTCAAGAAAATCATTGGCTTAGTGGGCAAAAGTCTCAGCTAAATCCACAATCCCCTGCTGGGGTGGTGACCATTATTATTACCATTACTCCCAGTGGAGATGCTCATAAATCCCTGTTTTCACACATGAACTTTTAAGAGGCTGTGTGATTTGAATAGGGCATTGAGATCACGCGAGGCAGGCTTTTACTGTGAAAAATCCGATTGTCTGAACCCCTTATTTGTCGACTTAAATTCTCAGAGAGAGAATTTATATTTTGTGTGTGTGTGTGTGTGTGTGTGTGTGTGCGTTTTCATTACCATCACTTCTCCGTGTTCACATCACAGACAGTATTCCCTCACCTCCATCACCTCCAACAGCAGTGGAAATGGAACCTGCCTGCCTGCGTTTCCCCATTGATTTACAATTTGGACAAAGTGCCAAAGATAGAGACTGTAGGGCAGGCGAAGAATAAAATACACACATCAGCAATTTCCACTGCCAGGAGAAAAACATTAGAAAAAAAAACATTGCCCTGCGTTGGCACAACATGGACACTGTTAGAGAGCAAAAAACACTTCAAACAAAGCCAAATCATTTATGATAATTACTATATAATAGATACAGAAGGAGAAGAAGACAACGGATTTAACGGCTAATTAAACTGTCCACTTGTAAGGAATTTTCTACAATCACATTATGGTGTTGTTGCTATGCATTCACCTCTTTTGTACACACGTTTTAATATTTAATCTGATTTCAGAAATTTACTTTGAAGAGGCCAACATCATTTATAGTTATGAAGGTTTTTTTGTTTTGTCTATATTATCGGTTTAATAATTTGTTAATATTTACCTTGAATACTGTTTGATTTTGGAAAAGAGTAAACGGAGATTATCAACCTTTAAAGGTGCAGTAAGTGATTCTGCTCAAAGATTGTTATTTGAATTTAACGGCCAAACAAATACAACCCCCTCTTCATAAGCTCCGCCCCCCAGATTCACAACTACTGGCCGGCACATTCAAATGTTGCCTCCCCTCTTCCCGCCCCTCCCTCACCTTACATCAACTGTCACTGCCTGTTGCTAATTGGCTAGAATAGTGTTTTGTGGCTCATGCACTCCTGTTTGTTTTCCATTATTATTATTATTATGGTTAGCTTAGCTTAGCATAAAGACAGGAGCAAAACACCTCAACAGACAGACATGTTTTATGTTTCTTGTTTGTTCTATAGACCGATTGACTGTGACGTCGCAATAACACAAATATCACTTCCAGGTGAACAAATGGCCGTTGATTGAATTGCAAACATATGTTAAAATCAGCACACTTGTTTAAGTCTGTTGTCATTTTCAGCCGTAACTGTAACGTTCAAGACATATAGTTACAGTAAACACGGTAGTCCGACCTATCTGACGTTTCTGCTGTGCTTATGTTCTGTACTGTGTTGCTTTAGCATCTTTAATAAACCCAATCCAGCAACATCCCACCACCGTTCAGACTGACTGCTGGGTTTAGGTGCTGTCATTTTCTTTAGTCTGTGGCCAAACAGGTCTCCAACCTGATGTTAGTGAAAGTGGTAAAATATGAAAGCATCAAACATGCATTTTAAATGCATTTAAATTGTATGAAGTCCAGAGCAGTCTTATACAGCGACAGTCAATGTGGTGCCAGTGTTGCCAACTCTTTTCCAATGAAAGTAGCTAGCACCAGCTCCAAAAGTCGCTAAAAGTAGCTAGATGACATCATCCACTCATTTGCATATCTGTGATGTCATTGCACATTAATTTGCATAAAGCTTAGTGGATGTGTCAGCAGGGAGATACTAAGAAAGTCAAATAATCACAAACTCACTAAGGAATTTATATACTGTACAATTATTATTATTACTTAGGTAGCTATATTTGAAATCAAAAAATGTATTCTGAAAAGGGAGGGAGAAAGATCGATAAAGAATTCTCAAAGAAGGCTGGATTGCCCAGGGCCCTCTCTCCCCTTCTAACTGCCTGCTCAGTGCTGCTGCGCGTGAGGAGAGAGCAGAGAGGGGGGGCTGCTCCTCAGTCACAGAACAGAAGAGAGAGGAGACTGTTTTGGCGGCCACAAGAGAGAAATATCTTCGCATGCTCGCTTTTTTGAAAAAAAAGTCGCTAAATCTAGCGACAATCTCGCTAAGTTGGCAACACTGTGTGGTGCTAGTCTCGCTTTGCCAGACCTTGCCAGTTGTTGTTTTTACATTTTCTGTTTGTGTTCACTAGTGAGCTATATATAGGGCTGACGTGCTACAGTATAGACACTTTTTGACCAGGCTAGCTGTTTCCTCATTTCCAGTCTTTATGCTAAGCTAGGCTAAACACATCATAACTTCAGCACTGTACTTAAAGACCCTGCACACCCATTGTAAACCCACACAATTGATGATTTCAATTATTCGGTAATTAGACCTCATCAAATGAACTTTTCCTTTAGGTAATACCCATGACATGGACATTACAGTAATGTTGTTGGCTTCTTCATAAAAGAATTGGAAGAAGAAAGGAATAGTTGTTCTACAGCAATCATTTTTGACACGTCATAGCAAAAAAAGCGTACAGGTATAATCAACACCTTTAATCATGGCTTCATTACATTCAGGTGTGCTACCTCCTGGATCACTGGCATGGCTTAATGGACACTGAAATAGAATGGAGACCTAACTAATGTCATTACTTACACCTGTGCTAAGTCAAAATGCCAGCAGTGGAAATACTCTGAATACATGTTTTAAATAGCCCCTATTATACTCCTTTTCAGAGTCATGTTTATCTATCTTGATGTTTACTAGAATAGGTTTACATGCTTTGTTCAAAAAACATACTATGTTTCTCATACTGCCCATTGCTGCAGTGCCTCCACCTGAAAGACTCTAGCTGTGTTTGAAACCGTTCCCTCAATCACTCACTCACTGTTCCCTATACTGTATAGTGTTTATTAAATAGTGAACTATATAGGGAATGACGAAATGAGATTTCGGACACTACACTGAAAACACATCGTTGCTGGACTTGCGTCAGTAGATGCGCTGGTTATGTGCGTGATGGAGGCGGGCGCGCCCACCATTATGTAAACAAACAAAAACAAAAATACTTAAAATACGTCCGTGAAACAAAGCAAGCACTCAGTAAAAGGGTGCATATATGTTGCATTTTACATTTCCGCTGTTTAGAAACGAAAGCCTGGTCCATTTTACCTTTTCAGTTTTCGCGGTTGCTTCTGCTTCTTCTTCTCTACACTACCGCACTGCTTTGTGGTATACGGGAGTAAAATGTAGGGTACAGCGTATGTACTCTCAAATTAGCTGTGCATTATGGGTATTTTATAGTGAATGAAATTCACTGAAACAAAATGGCGAACACACTAGTGCACTATTTCCATAGACAGGGAAATAAATGGACACAGCAATGCCATAGACCTCGACAGAGACCAGTGAAGTCAATTAGAAGCACTTTTCCGGTGATTTATGAGCGTACTGCGCAGCTGCTGCGCAGCCTCAAACTGAGCTTGACGACGTAGATGTGACGTGAGCAACCTGTCTGAAAGTTGTAAGTCGTCTAGTAGCTGTGCCAAGAGAAATCTGTTTGTTCGTGGATAAATGTCACTTCACATGAATTCACTTGCCATATACCAAAGTATTTCCAATCAATCAAAACGTTGCTGAAATATTTTGTTTTACGATGCTTTCATGGACTCTCTATGGGCTTCTCCCTTGACTGTATGCCTCCACGTCCCCCCGATTCCAAACAGGAATGTGGGTGAGGTGTTTTTAGCAGAGAAAACTGCATTTGGAGTGAAATGTGTTTTTTTGTACTTTATACATCTATTATATAAGCAAAAAAAAAAAACTATGTAGCACACTAAAAGAGTGACCATATGATTTCCATTCAAATTCACAACATAGCCAGCGTGTGCTGTGCTTTGCCTTAGGGCACTTGGGCGGTATTTGAGTGATCAGGGTGCATGTGCTGATTTTCTTGCCTGGCATTTGAGTCTAATTACTTCAAAAAAAAACTAATTAGCAGCCAGCCACTGAATGAGTGTACATGCTCTATATTTAGGTTTCACTTTGTCTCTGATTTACTCTTTTTTAACTTGCAGTGGCACACTGTAGGCTCTGCAGCTCTGATGGCTTCTCATGCTCATGGGTTTGACACTATTGCTCTCCTATGGTTGCTGTGTGTAACTGCGGCTGGTTAGGCGACAGGTATTTAAACCGAGATGGAGCGACTTGCATCCCTGTGAGCTTGTATACAGCTGCACAGAACAAAGCCTACGGATCATCCCCATTTCACTGGGATCAGCAACGATGCGACAAATCACAGACAATCACACTCAGCTTTCTCTGTTAATTCAAAGTGGAAGATTTGACAGTTCCTCCCTCAATTTGGTGCACTGTCTTGTCTCTTTTTTTTTTCAAAAGGGTTGAAAGCACACAAAATGCCACTCATTGAGCCTTTTTTTCTATAAACCAAGAGTGTCATCTGGTTGGGTCAACAATTACAACTATGAAGCTTCATCACGTCTTCCCCTGTTTTCTCCTTCATTGTTAAAAAGTCTGGCTGCACACAGACCAAGAGAGCCCAAGTGGATACCAATACTGCTCACCAGAATGCTGGCTTCAAACACACACACACACACACACACACACACACACACACACACACACACACACACACACACACACACACACACACACACACACTTGGCTCAGGATGCTATCTTATTGGATTGGTCTGGTATTGTTTGATCAGATGCCGCTAAGAGAGAGGAGGGGGATAAGGAAGGGGAGAGGGTATATGTGGGAAATCTTTTTCAGGGGTCTCAAAGCATGATCATAAAAATCATCTTCTTAAAAAATGCAGTAAGATAGAGGAAGAGAGAAAGCAAGAGGGGATGGAGAGAGAGGATGGAGACACACAGAACAAGATATAGAGGAAAGAAGAAGGGAAAAGAAAGAGGTAAGGAGAGATGGATGAAAGGAGGGAGAGAGAGGAATATTTTAATTAAGTCAAGATGGTGGTTGAAAGATGTGAAAAGGAGACGAGAAAGAGAGACAAGAAAGGAGGTAGAAGGGGAAGGGAAGGACAAGATATAGAGAGAGTGAAAGGGAATGAATGAGAGAAAGGGAGAATGGAAATAGCAATCGCAGAGAGGGGAAGGCAGAAAGGACGGGAAGAAGGAGAGAGCAGTGACAAAATAAAGAGGAGCAGTCACACAGGGAAAGTTCAGAATGGAAATGGATTGAAACCAAATGACAACAGAGAGGAATGGAAAGAGGAAACTATAGGAGGAGAGAGCATAGGAGATAATAGGCTTGTTCGAGATGAGCTGCGCCTCGTCTGTAAAGTGGACAGGAGCAGGCGGCGGCAGTGACAAAAAGCTGCGGTCATGTCGGACAGTTTCCAGCGGTTTCCAGCACCGTTCAGGGTGAACAGGAAGTCACAGAAACACTAACATCCTGTTAGGTCCGATTCCAATTTAATAAAATGTTATCAGACCCATATATCACCTTGTACACAGTCTCCAGTTGTTTTTATCATGACAGAGTAGCTCTTAAAAGGCTCTACTTGCGATCTGTTGCTGATATTAATAAATAACAGACTGTAGATGATCCGTAATCTGAGCGGATTTAGTCTCTCTGACTTCTAAACGTATCTGCCACACAACGTGTGTTCTGTACAGAATAAGCCTTTAAATAAAACAAATAGCAATTCAAATCCCTCCAATTCAAAACAATACTGCGGCAGCCTTGATCTCGTGAGGTTATTGTTGCCCACGTGCGCATGATGTCAGAGCAAGTCGGGATATAGTCGGACACAAATCTAACCAGCATGCACTGGGTGGCGATCGCCGGTGATCGATTCTGTGCAGGCCTGGCTCATCTCAAACAAGCCTAATATCATGAATAGAGCCCTGCATTTCAGCCCGAGCCCAACGGGGCCCGACTTCTTTCACACCCCTTTGGCCGGGCTTCGGGCAATTTTCACATCAGAACTCACACACGCCTGTATTAGGCTTCTCCTTTTTATGTTTTAGACATACATTAAATTAAAAGAAATATGAGATGTGCTGTGCTGGTGGAAATAACAAGACTATGCTACCACGACTGTCAAAGCTGGCTCGCACGGTGTTCAGTGTCTCTGCCAGTAGCAGCAGCAGCAGCAGCGACTGTGAGTATGTCTTCAGCACAGCTGGAGGAGTTATAGCAGAAAGGAGGACTGGACTATTAAAAACCCTCCACTGTGAATGCTGTGTTTTTCTCCACGATGCTCTGTAACAGACTGTGCTTCCGGCTGTAGCGTGGATTAGATTGTTGATTGGTTTAGATTGTATTGTATTTATGTCAAAAAGGCCTTTTTGTGTGATATGCGTGATATGTGTTATCTCTATATCTATGGGTTTTATTGTAGGCAAGTCAAGTGTTGATCAAAGAGGCTAAATTGATCATTGATTGATCTAAATTGAACATGTGGTCAACTCTGTCAGCCGCTGGCAAACAAAAAACTAAAAATGCTCCAAATGTTTTTTCTTAAATTAACTTAATGAAGAAACAATAGCAAATTTAACCACTTTGCCATTAAAGACAAAACTGAACTGTTTTATTGGCTGCAATTGTAATCGGACACAAATCTAACCAGCACGCACTGGGTGGCGATCGCCGGCGATCGCCTGGCTCATCTCAAACAAGCCTAATATCATGAATAAAGCCCTGCATTTCAGCCCGAGCCCAATGTAGCCCAATGTAATGTAATATAGAGACACTAAAAACTCAATTTACAATTGACACAACACAGACAAATACCATAAAAATATAGACACTTGGACGCCTGGGTAGCTCACTTGGTAGAGCCTTGACGAAGCTGCATGTCATTCCCCCTCTCTCCCCCTTTCATGTCTTCAGAAATAAAGCCCTAAAATGCCAGCACCCCCCCCCCCCATATAGCATATATATATATATATATATATATATATATATATATATATAGACACTCAAAGCTATAGTGCGTAGTTTCTGTCTCCCCCAAGAGGAATTCTAAGTAATGACAACAAAACTGTCGGCGGGTCCACATGATACAAGCCTTCCTCCATGCAGTTGCTAGTAGCCAAGGAGGACATTAAAAAACATGATTGACTCTTCAGAAGAGGTAATTATCTTCACTCGAGTTTCTGCGCGGGAAAGTCACCGAACGCCACAATCTTCTGAACATAGCCAATACTGAGAAATACAGGGGAAGTTGTGTGGAGCTGATAGTCTTAATTAGCTTTGTAGCAACTCATTTGGCAATGGCTTGAATGTGACGGACGTTCATTAATATCAAAAAGTTACGCACTAAAGCTTTAATTAAAAATTAAAAAATGTAAGAAATAAAAACAAATCCAGACAAATATTACATTACATACACAGACAAATACCACGAAATACAGACGATTCCCAGTACAATTATAACACTTGAAGAATATTCAACAATCATATGTTGTGAGCAATTTTTCCTTCAAACTTTTCTTGAAGATGGAATCAGAATGCAACAATTTAAAGTTTTTATCAAACTCGTTTCAGATCCGTGGTCCCCTACAAACTACACCCAGGCTCGTGTACTTTTTTTGCCAGTGATTACGTGTTTTTCCCTTGTGTCATAAGTGTGATGGGGACGACAGCTGGTCTCTGAACCGAGTGGACTTGTGAAGACCAAGTATCATGCTCCATGAAGTAATGTAATATCAATCATATCATATCATCAGCTGTCAGACACACTGACAAATACATTTGGCCTCTCACAAAAACATTTTCATATTCCGAAACCTGTCCTGTTTTTGTTTCCGAGTGTTTGAGTTGGATTCAGCAGCTCGTTTCAGCCTGATGAATGCCACCTGTTCATGAGCAGGTGTGCGTTGGTGAGACTCGATCATTAGCATAATCTGTATAAGGCTGCCTGTTCTCTGTTTGTGGCCAACTTTCCTACACAAATATGTTAACCAAGAGGAAAAACAACACCGTTGAGCTCCTGCTGTCACAACTCAGCAGATGAAACGGAACTAATTTCTTAAATTGTAAAAAATATGGATAGTTTTTTCAGAGCCGGATTAAATGGAAAGACTACTCTAGGCATACTGCATTTTTTCCGCCCCCTCCAAATGGATACTTTGTTATTTGGTCAATAAACAAGATTGCCTTTAACTGCCACATGATTATTATTATTAGAATGCCTATGCCTAGATCCAGACCTGAATGTATTGGCAGGCCATGACACACATCACTCTAACACACATCACTCTTTATTTTGTGTTTGCTGAAATGAGTTCACTGTATGAAGAACTCTAGATTTTTACTTCTTGCATTTGTTCCGGGGTTTTTTTTTATTAACAAAAGACTGATCTATGGGAGGTCGCCTGCACCTGTTACAGAATTGATTTCCACTTTACAGTACGTTGGTGATGAGTGTCTGTCTGCCCTTTACATGAACTTCTCAAGTTCTTTCCTCTCTATTTTCCTGGAAAGATTCTATGAAAAGCGATATCTGCACTCATCTTGACTTTCTATATAATGTGGACTTCCACCTTTCCATCTTCCATCACCTAAATCACTTCTTCCATTCCCATCTCTCTTCTCCTGTCTTTCCTCATTGCCAAGCAACAGCGCACGAAGTAGGCAATCCTGTTAAAGATACTGTAGTATCCAGTGTTGGGGAGTAACTAGTTACATGTAATGACGTAATTTAGCTTTCAAAATAAAGGTAAATGTAACAGTTACTGGGAAAACAATGTTACCTATGAAAATGTTCATGATTACATGGTGGGTTACATCTGAATATTTTCTGGAAAAAGCTAGGCTTTATAAATATCTGCCCATCAAGTTCTCCTAAAAATGTCATATGTGTTCATCCCTGACATGCTGTGTGGCCATCAGTTGGAGCATTAAACATACTGAGGTAGAAAGCACAAAGTTAGAGACAAAGTCAGAGACTAACTGGTGAACATAGTGGAGCATTCAACAGCTAAAGAGACATATATTTCCCTCAGGAGTTGGTGGAGACCAAAACATTTGAATCAGTTTGAGCAGACTTTTTGAACCGACTGTGTTTTTGAATTCTGTGTTTATTTTCCTGCCGCTAATGTAGCTAGCTAGCAACTTTGCACAGATTGGTGGGTCTGAAGTGTCACGAAGAGATTCGGTCTGTAAGGGCCGAAGCCAAAATCGTCAGACACATTTAAGGAACGGCAAGAGACACAGTTGTTTATGACCAAATTACAAACCGGCTACATGACATGTCCTGCCTCCTGCCTCGTCACTGAATCCTCTCCCGTGCCCTGGGCAAATCATACATCCGCTTGTCGTCCGCTCCATTGTTAGCTTTTAATAAACTCCATCCCAATGGCTATGCCCCTGCAGTGTAAATCCCTTGCGTACAAGTAGGCTTATTTTATGGATCTAAAAACCATCTCCGAAACTGTCATGGCAAATTTCTGGTCTTTTTTAGTCTGCTCAGTCTTTCCCTAGTGATTAGCAGTGTTGGGAACGTTACTTTAAAAAAGTAATTAGTTATAGTTACTCACTACTTGTTCCAAAAAGTAACTGAGTTAGTAACTGAATTACTCTATAATAAAAGTAACTCGTTACCAGGGAAAGTAACTATTTGCGTTACTGTTAAAAAAAAAGTTGCTTACATGTAAAAGATTTTTTTTTTTTTTTGCAGTTTTCACAACTAAAATGAGTAGAACAGACTGGTGTTTGTACATAACTTTCAATATTTATTGCACGTCAATAGACAGCCAGAGGTTTATCCTGCACTTCAAATTATCTTCGTAAGAAAAGTAAACAGTTACACAATATAAAGTGCATTTAATTCTAGCGAATTAAATCAAACTCTCTCAACCTGAGACAACTGGTCAAGTAAGCAACCTGTACTTCCAAGCGTTTTGTAATGTTCACAACAATAGTAAACCTTTAAACAACAAACAGTTGTGTTTACTTCAACCTCTACCTTGAAAATGCCAACTTTTCTTGCTGCTCCTGACTAGCCATCTCTGTTGCTCCGTTGAATCTCCGTTTAGCTGTTGTGTGTGTGTGGCGCGCGCCGCGCGTGTGCTGGGCTGCTGGTATGTGTGTAACACTGTCTCTGATTGGCTACTACCATGAAACATGACTCGCCTTAGCCAATCATAATCGCTTACCTCGTTATTAACCCGCCTCCTCAATAACTGTGAGCCCGGCCCGGGGTGCATTCAAATTATTACAGTTTATTCAATCCATGCATAGTAACGCACCGCATTTTACGTCTAGTAACGTTAACGGCGTTGTAACGACGGGAAAAGTAATTAGTTAGATTACCCCGTTATTGAAAAAATAACGTTGTTACCTAACGCCGTTCTTTTAAACGGCGTTATTCCAAACACTGGTGATTAGCTCACACTACCCCAAATCTCGTTCTCATTTAGCTGACCTGATGTTGTCACAACAGATCAGAGGAATTAAATTAGCACATTTTAAACATTTTGTATCATACATTTTCTGACAGGCACCTTATAGGCTGTTAACACTTTAAAACAAACATTCAGATAGCCCATTAGTTATTGTAAAATAGGCAACTATTTACAGACTGTGGAAGAAAAAAGTCTGGAGTGCTCAGAAGTTCTAAACAAATTATGAAGGTGCTCTTTGGAAAGGGAACAAAAGCTTCAAAGGAAAAAGGATCCAAGGCACTGTTCTTGTGAAAATTATTATAAAAAGCCTTTATTTAGATGGATATTTCATATCGTTTTTCATATTACATTAAAAGTAAAGCTGGGCAGCAACCCACGCGTATTGGCACAAAGCAGCCTTCTTCAGGGTGTAGCCCTGTAACACAGTTAATAGGTAATTGTAAATTGTAATAACACCTGAGCACACAGCAGGGATCCCAAAGGTGACAAAAGCAAAGTAAAAAAAAAAACAAATACACACACACACACACACATTGGTATGCAAAGCAGAAAAAGAAAAAAAGGAAAAAAAAATGAGAACAAAACTAAGTATAACTAAATGTGCATTTACAAATTTACAGGGTTTCTTTTCCAACAAAAAAATGTAGGAGCAAATGAGTGAGGACAACTACAAAAAAAGGACTGTAATCAATCTCTTCATTGAGTCCTGGATAAATTGTGGCCTGCATATTAAATATATGAAAGGTTTCTCTCTGCAATAGTCATTTTAACCAATCACCACATTCTTATGTATGGCTTAAAGGCCTTCAACCATGAGGCTATCTGGGTCGCTGTTATGTACTTTGAAAACATTTTTAGCCATCGGATAATCCAAATTTGCTTTTCTGATGGCATACTTGTGTTCAGAGACTCTGTCTTCCAGGCGTCTCTTTGTTCTTAAGACAGCTGGGATGAAAACTATCTGCTTTCAGCATAGTGTTTTTGTCTGTTGCTTTCCTATATACTGTGGTGTGGAGCTGGCCATCCTTCCCCTTAGAGATAGTCAAATCTAGGAAATTGATATGAGTTTTAGAATACTTGATACACAGTTTTATATTCCTGCCATTAGATAGATAGATAGATAGATAGATAGATAGATAGATAGATAGATAGATAGATAGATAGATAGATAGATAGATAGATTTTTATTGATCCCAAAAATGGGAAATATCAGACACACAGCACACATACAGAATATACATGAAAAATAGGATACAATTTTCATGAAATAATAAATAGGATAGAATACAAGAACAAATATTCAAAATATATACAAGTTAGGAATACAAATGTACAACTACTCATCATGGTCAATATTCGTGTATAAGGACTCCACATCCAATGTCAATAAAGGGTGCTGCAGGACCCACCTTCCTGCACCCATGCATTTAACTAGCAATGGCCCAATGAAGCTTCATGAACCATTTTCTTTATTTTCTGAGCCCACTAGATGGCGCTCTATGTTCAACAAATGAAGCTTCATAAAGCTTCATTTGGCCATCACTACCTTTGAACTCAGACCAAATGTATTTCGTCTGTCTGTGATCCAGCTCACAGAAACTCACCTGATTCATAATGACATGCTTAAAACATCTCTTTCTTTCTGTTTCTGCCCCATGTCTATCCTGCAGTGTCAATAACACACACACACACACACACATAGACACACACACACACACACACACACACCGTATTCTCATGAATGGGTCCGTATGATATAGTACGAATAATGTATGCACAACAATCGTATGATCCTACGAAACTAGGCGAGAGCCGGGTAATCACGTGACGCCAGCTACAAAGCTCTGTGACGCCGAGTGCCAGTTGCTAGTTGTTTTTAGCTGCTACAGAGATCCATGATGCTGAGCGCCAGTTGCTAGTTGTTTTTAGCCGCTACAGAGCTCTGTGACACCGGCTACCGAGCTCCGTTGTGTCAGCAGTAGTTGGTAGTTCAGTTAACCCCATAAAAGGTAACTTTCAGCCGGGTACATGGCACCGTGAGCTGCCGATCGATTCAGTGGACATTATAGTTAAGTTTAGGCGACAAAAGGTGAGCATCATGCTGCGACGACAGTTACGTTTAGGAAAAAGATCGTGGTTTGGATTAAAACACTCCCGAGGAACACGCATTTCCTGGGTGAAAGTCTTTTGTTTTCCTCTGCGAAGCAAATTTCACTTCCCGGGCTTGAAAGCGATGTGTTTTATGACCCACCCATCCACCCCTATCTACGCGGTCCACAGCGTTCTTATACAGCAGCAGTCATTGTGGTGCATTCAGCAGAAACACACACACACGCACGCACGCACGCACACACACACACACACACACACACACACACACACACACACACACACACACACACACACACACACACACACACACACACACACACACACACACACACACACACACACACACACACACACACAGCAGCCGGAGCTGTAAACAGTGGGGAAGTTCTGCCTCAGACAGAGAGGCCCCATGTATTTATCTGTATAATTACCACCATCTCTTCCTCTCTGTCTCTTTTCATCACCATACATCAAGCAAACCTCTTCTCCTTTTTGTCTCTACACTTTCTTGTTTTACCCCACTACTCCCTCACTTTTCCCTCTATGCTTCCCTTTTTCATTCTCTCTCATGTGACTATTCACAAGCTACAATCAGACAGCAGGATCTGCCCCTTGTGGCTCTGTCTGGCTGGCAAACTGTCTGTCTTTGTGTGTCTTTTAGAAAGCTCATCAGTTCAATGTCTCTCTGCCTCTGTCTTTCTCTCATCTTCTCTTTTATCTCCCACTCTTTCTGCCAGCTAGCATGTGCAATGAGATGATGAGGTATACAAAAATAAAATAAGAAATAGTTCCCAGTAGAAGGGCTTGACTCTAATTGACGGACTGTTAGGATGTTGATGGGCTGTGTTAGTGTTTTGGTTGGGGTATGTTCCCTGCTGGAGGCAACATGGAGAAAAACACTGCCAAGAAGCTTGTGCTGCTTATCGTCGCCTTCAGCACTCAATTTCATGCTAAAAATGTTGACATTTTTGCTTTATTCTGTTATAGCAAATTCATGTATTGCTGGTGCATCATTCTATTGCAGCCACATTGTGAACGATTGAAACAATTAGTACGTTGTAAGATTAATTGAATAAAAATGCCAACCAGCCACAGGTTTAAGCTTCCTAAAGGTGAAGACCTGCTGCTCTGTTTTCTTTTCTTTGTAAATTAAATATCTTTGGGTTTTGAAGTGACATTCAGACAAAACAATTAATCAATCAATTAAAAAAAGAATCCACAGAATAAATGAGGATGAGAATAATCATTTTTACAGTGACAAAACTTGTTGCTGTCCTGTAAAACCATGCATCTCTAAAATGTCCAAAAAAAGTTCTCGCAAGCCAAAAAACAGCCCTGTTTTGTGACAATGTTTCTTTTTTTTTGCTAATCTAATGGGTTTCCTAATACCTCATATAGCATTGGGGGTAAGGGTTAGGAATTATCACAACATAAAAGAAAACATAATCATCCAGTGCATGAGTTACATCATTATATGAAAAACTCAAACTTATCTAATTTTCTTTAGTTAAGTTTAATTTAGACTTCTTTGTTCTAGGGTGGAAATTTGTGTTCACAGCCTGCACAATTTAATGTATAGACATGTACAGACACACGCAGTACATACAACAGATACATGGCTTTCATTGGACAGTACAACTTCATGATCAGTTCAATTTACTGTACAAATCCCATTCAAATGTAGCAGTTTGGGAAACACATCCTGACAACACCAAGTGCAATGAGTAATGGCTATGGCAAGGGTCATGTCAGGAGTTGAAGGTCCATGTAAAAGCTAAAGAAGCAGGAGGTATGAGATTATGCTATTTCTACCTCAGCAGCCATCAGTATCATGTGCATTCAGAGTGAATCATTTCATTCTGAATGAGCCTTAACTCTCTGTGTGGAATATATTACATCCTTCTTTTCCCTGTGTTGTCAGGCTTCCACTAGGAAGTCAGCACCAGCAGAGACATTTTGACAGGATTACCTTACATGCAAAAGCTTTGTACACTGACCCATAATGCACTTTCAGACTAGGAAAAAGGGATTTACTGAGAAGCCTCAGCAGTGGAGGACCATCTTTGTTGCCTCTGTCGAGTTTACTCTCTATGTATCCGCTAAGCTGGAGGAGTTTTCCAGCTGATATGAATGCTGCCAGAGTGCTTTGCATCCATCATTTTTTTTTCTAAACTCGTGACTTTAAGAGAAAACTCTGCATTAGCTCATCATCTCGCCTGTGGGAAATAGAGAGTCTGCCAGATAGCTGGCTATCAGCTACTTAGCATATTAGCTGGCTGGCTGTGTTTGACTCGGATCAGGATGTTAGAAGTCTGTTCAGTGCTGATTAAGAATAATTGTGTTAATCTTTCATGGCTGCACTGCTAATAGTTTGCCCCCAATGTGACAGGTTGGGGTGAGAAGAACACTGAAGCCCACCTGACATGTCAAAGAGGGGGAACACCCTCATATCTCCACATATTTGTCCAATTAGGAGATTGAATGTGTGATTGAATGAAGGCTAATGACTTGTACAGTTGAAAGTGGTGCTTTTAATTATCTGATTCGATTAAACTAATGATAGTCTTGTGTTGCCAGACTTTCCTCCACAGCGCTGTGGAGGAGGATCTGGCTAGTCCACACAGCATTCCAGGATGGAAGAAAAATGTTCTCTGGTTTATTGGCATTTCTTTAAACCAATCACAATCGTCATGGGGCGGCACTAAGCGACGGATGGAGCCCTGCTGCCGCTGCAAAATAGCCTCGGGGGAAGGAACTTGTTTTGGTGGAACGTGTAGGTTCAAAAGATGTTTTAGTCGTGCAACAGAAAACTGATTGGACAGATAGTCTAGATAGCTGTCTGGATTTACCCTACAGAGATCTGAGGAGCAGTTAACCATAGTCCTCATAAATCCACCGGAGTTTAAAATTCCAACACAAAGGAAGCAGAAGGTAACGGACATCCGGCCGTGAAAGAGGGACATCCGGCAGAATTTCGGCACAGTGGAAGGTCGTTAGCCTGGGAAAACGCTGATGAACTTCCGGTAAATTTGAGATTGCTCTGCAAGTCAGTCTGGCCAAGAGCCCATTCAAGCCCATTTCCCAATTTTTCCAAATCGAGGCACCAATCACAACCGTTGAGGCGGGCTTTATACAATGACGATAGCGCAGCGACGGCAAGCAGATCTTTGTTTACAACCCCAAATCAGAAAAAGTTGGGACAGTATGAAAAACACAAATAAAAAATGAAAGTAGTGATTTCTATATGTACTTTGACTTGTATTTCATTGCAGACGATGTGAACACAAAATATTTCATGTTTTGTCTGGTCAACTTAATTTCATTTGTAAATATACATCCTTTCCTGTCATTCAGACCTGCAACACATTCCAAAAAAGGTTGGGACAGGAGCAATTAAGGGCTAGTAATCAGGTAAATTGGTTAAATAATGATGTGATTTGAAACAGGTGATGTCAACAGGTGATTGTAATTATGATTTGGTACAAAAGCAGCATCCAAGAAAGGTCTAGTCCTTTAGGAGCAAAGATGGGCCGAGGATCGCCAGTTTGCCAACAAATACGTGAGAAAATTATTGAAATGTTTAAAAACAATGTTCCTCAAAGAAAGATAGGAAGACATTTGCTTATTTCACCTTCTGCATAACATAATTAAAAGATTCAAGAAATGTGGAGGATTTTCAGTGCGTAAAGGACAAGGGCGCAAGCCTAAGCTGAACAACCGTGATCTCCGAGCCCTCAGGCAGCACTGCATCAAGAATCGTCATTCATCTATAAGCGATATCACCACATGGGCTCAGGACTACTTTGGCAAACCTTTGTCAAGTACCACAATACGTAGTTACAGCCACAAATGCCAATCATACTGTCCCAACTTTTTCTGATTTGGGATTGTATTTCAAAAATTTAAATATATCTGAAAATATACATTAATATCCAAAATATCCCAAAAATGTGAGAAAAAAAAACATTTACACATTGAAGATAAGCTCACTATAGGTATCCATACAGTTAAGCTTAAGGAGTCACTGTGCCTTCCAGATGTATGTTTAACATTAAAACATGATGCATAAATACTATCCACTATCCATCACTTCTTTTATTTGAATTTAAAATTTTAACAAAAAGTAACACAACATAGTGAGCAAAGTGAACATAGCATGGTGGAACTGATATGTCACTACTATCCATTTCTTTTCATCAATTCTGCACAGTTAAATATGCAACTCAATTGTATACAATAAACGCGGTAGGGGGGTCCCTACTGTGGTATCTTGAAGTCGCGATGGTGTGATGATGTGTCTGAAGAGAAAGTCGCTGACGCTGTCTTGATTGTATATAAGATGTATTCATAGATTGTAACCTAATGAGCTCTATAGATACCACACTACTAGTCTCTCGTTAAGCTTAGGGATCCCTGGCCTAAAAGACGTTGAAGACCCCTGCACTAGATGACTCTGTGATGATTTCTGTTCAACAGAAGGGTTTTGAAAGCACACTGAATTTCAGTCAGTGTTGCCAACTACTTTCGATGGAAAAGCCTGCTCGAAAAGTTGCTAAATGTCGCTGGAGAATGTCATGCGCCAATTAGCATATCTGTGACGTCATCACGTCATATTTGCACCCTGTCTATTGTCAGCCAGTGTGCGTTCTTCACATTTGCTTCTCTACTCTGTGTCCTCATATACATTATTTTATCACAACCACAATTCCCAATAAAGCTGTTCTCATTCACATATTTTTTTTCTCTTGTCAGACAACGGATCAAGTATGAAATAGAGAGTGATATGTGGCCCATTCAGACTACATTAAAGTAGTAACTTCCCAGTCGTTTCCAAACTGCAGCTGTCGGAGATGACTGTGGTGCCCATAAGAGAGAAAGACCTTGCGTTCGCCAGACAATACTGGCGACTCTCTTCTAGAAAGTCACTGATTTGTCTCTAATCTCTAATTTTTAAAGTCCCTAAGGGGGTCTGAAAATTTAGAATCGATTGCCATTCCTTGAGCCTTTTTCTTTAAACAAAGAGCACCATCTACTTGGGTCAACAAATACAACTAATGGTCCATAAAGCTTCATTTGGACATCACTAGTGCTTAGCACTGAACATGGACACAAATCAGTATGAGAGGGCGTACATATGTATAGCTAGATAGGTTCTAACCGAGGGTGGCACCGATGATTCAGCTTTCAAGGCAAGCTGAAGAATCTGGAGAATGTTTTTCTTCTCAGTATTGGCACTTACTGGCAGATAGAGAAGACATTGTGCTCTGTTTACCCAGATTTCAGTGTTGGTATTCCCGTATAACATCTTTAAAGTTGCAGCAATTAGCAAGCTAGCATATTCCTCTCATTTCAGGCCATTATCACCATCATAGGGCTGGGCACTATATCAATATTAAATTGATATATGAGGCTAGATATTGTCTTACATTTTGGATATTGTAACATGACACAAGGTTTTAAAGGCTGCATTACTCTAAAATGATGTAGTATGTATTACAGGTATTTGCATTTACCCACTTCATCATTATATCCACATTACTGATGATTATTTATCAAACATTTCATTGTGCAAATATTTTGTGAAAGCAACAACGGTCAACCCTACAATATCACCGCAATATCGATATTGAGGTATTTGGTCAAAAATATTGTGATATTTGATTTTCTCCATGTCACCCAGCTCTGCACCATCATCTTAATAATGTCCACCATCATCATAATAATATCCACAATGTATATTTAGTCAGCAAACAATAAAGTCAACAAAGATTACAGGTTTGAACTACGAGTAAAGCCAAGGCCGGTGACCACTAAACATCTGGTTTCCAAACATGACACAGTTGTTTCCCAGTATCATCATACAAGTAGGCAGCTCTTCTGCTTCACCCCATCACAAATAAAATGCAGCTGTCATGTTATGTTCATCCCAGCTGCCGTTAATACGGAAAGGCTTGATGCTTAATTTGCTTTTATGCTTCAGTGATTTCACCACACAAGAGTCTTGTTGTGTGATGATAAGGGATTAACCATTTCACAGGCCAAGAACTTTGGAATGTAATTTAGTTGGCATGAATAATTTATCTAATAAAATGATAATGTGTTGCTGAACTTTAGTTTCATTTAGCACAGGCTGCAAATTTCCACTGCCCTAATCCAAAACAGAATATAGCAATACAAGATACTTAATACAAGATTAAAAAAAATAGCCTAATAATGCACAAACACTGCTTACCAACAAGAGATGTTTGCTGGGGGGGCAATTAACAAAATTTCTCAAAAACAATTTTTGAAGGGGACACAGATAATACAGCCCAAATTGTACTCATAGGATATGTGTACACAGAGGAAAGCCTGACTACTGTTATTAGTGTAGCATGGAGCCAATGCCATTATCCTTTTTTCTCAAAGTTCCTATCTGATTCAATAAAAAAGCTGACAATCTCAACATTAAAATATATCCAAATATGTACACTTCCCTAAATTCATATCGGTTTCAAAATATGAATTTAGTATGACCCATCTCTAGTGTCATACCTTCAGAATTAAAGAAAGGAGAAAATGTGTAGGCAGTGAATTTATGCTGACGAATTCTGCCAGTGACCTCTCCTCCTTTCTTCCATTTTTTCCCCATTTGTTTCCCTTCTTCTGTTCTCTGTGGTCAAACCACAGGGGACGAGCTAAGGTTGAGAAAATTCTGGTTAAGGATTTCTGCTGGCAGTTTCCCATCCTTCCCTCTCTCTCTCTCTCTATGCCTCTCTTCTCAGTAGTCCTGCAGAGGAAGGAGTCAGCTTTGACTAATTGGATTTTGGGAGAAAGCAGAGAGAGGATCAGAGCGGGGTGAAGGAGAGGGAGATGGACGGAGAGACAGGGGGACAAAGTATATGTACAAGTAGGGAGGAGAGAAACGGAGGGGGTGTGTGCACGGATGGATGGATGAATGGATAATGGAAGGATGACTCATGAGTCCTTGCTTATCCTTTCTCAGCTAGGATAAGTAGAGAGAAAAAGAAGAGCGGGTGTAGAGAAGTTACCTCAGGAGGTAAATCTCCTCTCTTTCTTTCTTCGTCTCTCTCCACATCATGAGTCAACGTTCAGGGAAATTCCACCCTCATATCCCTATAAATCATCATCAGCAGTTATACTGAAACCTTAAGCTGTAGCCACTTGCCATTAAGGTTGTGATTTCCAATGTTTCCCAGAATGCCTTTTGAATGCCAAGTGTAAAGCCTTCCAGCCAGGGAGACTCTCGATGGACCGCTACGACCTGCAATTCAATTCAATTTTATTTATAGTATCAAATCATAACAAGAGTTATCTCAGGACACTTTACAGATAGAGTAGGTCTAGACCACACTCTATAATTTACAAAGACCCAACAATTCCAGGAATTCAAGGAACATATCGCCAAGAAAGACAGCCAAAGCCGTCAGTAAGCTAGTTTTAAGAAGCCGCTAGCATGAAAAATGGAACTTCACAGCAATGGAAAAATATGGAAAGCTTGGTAATCAACCTGCCATGTTTCTTTATTCTGTTACCTGTTAGGGAGCTTGTGTAGTTCTCTGTCAAATGCAATACATGAAATGTGTCTCTTCCCAAAGCAGTACAGGACTTTATATATTGCTTTGCTATAAAACACAGCATTTGACACCCTAGCAGCTGCCCAGGAGTATTAATCATTCATGTTGCCAGTCCTAGTTTATCAAGCAGATCTGGGAATTTAAACTGGCAACTTTCCAATCACAAGGTTTAGTCTCTATTTATTACTGCACCAGCTTTTTTGGGGGGGGGGGATTTGTCCCATTGGTGAAATTATCCCACAGGTGATGAAAGGATATAGTCCAGAGGATATTACCAGTTCACATCCTAGCATTGACACTAAACACTGTATGTCCCTTTCTCACTTTAAGATAGGATGAAACTTTTAACTAAAACTGCATAAAACAAGTACATGTGTCAAAGGCAGGGTTGGTAACTATTTCTAACTATTATTATTTACACTTTTTTATATATTGTTTAAAAATGTGCTTTAAATAATGTATGGGCTCTGAAAAAGGAGCGAAGAAGATCTGTCATCTGTAGCTGCTGTAATCCTGTAAAAACGCCCACCAATCACTTGCGCAAACCGGAAAAATGATTTACGACCATAGGTAAAGACTAGCCTCCCCACCGCAAATCATTCAAAACATAGTCGGACTGGCTACCGCCATTTTGATTTTCCCATCATTGCTTACCCGTGAATGAGACATGAAGTAAAATTGCGGTTCTTTCTCCGGTCTGCTCTGAAGCAGCGACGCAGCAGTGCTTGTGCATGTCTGTGTGTGGGCGGAGCCCCGAGGGCAGGGGGAGGGGTTAGACGGAGCCCCAAGGAGATGCTACTTTTTAAATCTTGCTAGCTTTTCAACATTACCAACCCTGCCTTTAAATTACGAAGTGGGTAGTTAAGTCAATAGTTGTTTGACCCTTCCTTAGTAGTTAGTAAACTGTTCCCATACTGGGCGTGGAACCTGGGCCACCTGGGTGAGAACCAGGATCCTGACTATATGGCAATATATAGCTTTGTCTGGATTGGTTGTTTGTGGAATGCTAATAGGGTCATAGGCAACAAAACATTTTCGTTATTAGCTGTTTTTGAGCTTTTAATCATATATAAACTTCATCAGCATGCTAAGTTGTCCAGTTATCATGGAATTGTAAAAGTAAAACAACCCATGCTGGCTTTAAAGTTGTGCTTCAAACTTTATTTCTGAACTTGGAAACAGCAGTTGAGAAAAGAATCTCACCAGCTTGAAAATAAAACATGGCTATTTTAAAGTTATCCTTTAACCCCATTTGTGATACAATGTATGCACAACATTTTGCCGCAATAGCCATTTAATGTATTCAGTAAATATCTGTATGGTACTTTTGGACTCAGATTTCACACAGTACCTGCATACGAGGGATTCGCAGGAAAACAATGCATACATGCTTCAGCACTGTTTACTGTTCACTCTCTTTACACTGTATCACTGCTGTATTAAGTCACTGCTGCTGCTTCACATCAGCATCATTTTCTGACAGTGGACCAGTTTTAATTTTTCCAAAGGGATTAATGAACAGTCAGGAGCAGCCACAGGGAGCTGTCAGATGTAGAGCTGCAGGTGACAGACTGCACACTTCCAACTCCTCATCCTGGTAATCAACTTTTCTGTGACATGCTGTTGTGTGGAAAATACTCTCGTCATGTGCAACATAAAGTCAGATTGAGGATGCAGTGATTTTTGACTGACTTATTTTTTAATAACAACACAACTTTTCCTGGTAGCACTGCCAATAAATTAGACTTGCATTGCCAGACCTACAGCGCTGCAGAGGAAGGTCTGGCTAGTCCACACAGCATTCCTGGATAGGAGAAAAACGTGCTCTGGTTTATTGGCATTTTTTTTAAACCAATCACAATCATCTTAGGCAACAAAAAGCGTTGGGCACAGGTACGGTGCTTCTGCAAAATAGCCTCAGGAAGGAACTTGTTTTGGTGGAACATGTGCATGTAAGGAGCCAAGCTCTGGAATTCAAATGGCTGTTGAGTGTGTGATGAGAATATAATTTCTTGGTTGATTTGGGGACATTTTATTGATAAAACGTTTTTTTTGTTGTTTTTCGTTTCGAGAAAATTATGAATTCACAGAGAGCAATACAAAATCACATTAAAATGTTTTAAAAATGTCAACAAATCATTAAGCCGAAAGGGAAAATCACCTGAAACACATTACATTTTGGATTTCATACAGACATAGGTTTATATCATGTAGTGAGTTGTGTCATGTCATGTACTTCTTGTAATGAGATTTCACTCCATGTGAAACTTCAAAAAGCAGTTCTTCTCTGCTGTGAAACAGAGATGTGCGTTACACTTTTTGCACATCACTTTGGGTGTTCCTGTGCACCCAGGAACCCTACATCTTCCCTTCCTGTCACACATTATTTATTATTAAGAACCGTCTTGTCGCACAACGTTGCACTGAGGCAACAAAAAGAAAAACTGAGTTTCTGAACATGCTAAATTGAAAAAACTCCAAAAACCTAATAAAAAGGCATCTCTACACCTTCATACATACCAACATATTTTTTTTAGAGTTAATGTCATTTTAAATAAGATTACTAAAGCAAATAATGTTACATTCTTCTCACGCCATGTGCTCCTGTGACCAAGTGTCAGAAAAGGAAGTCCCGCCTTCAAATGGTGCTTGATAGTGGCTCCCACATCTTATTGGACTGTTCTTTGATACTTTTTGGAAAATTCTAATTGGTTGAAATCATTTTAAAAAAACAAGTACTGGATATGGGGCCTAAGCAAACTTCCCGTTGCCTGATGGCAACGCTATGCTATAGAGGGTTAAAAAAAAAAGATAAATATAATTAGATTGTTGGTTCTATCGAGTGGAGTTCAGAATGGCAACACAAAGAAAGCGGAAGGTGAGGGACATCCAGCCGAAAATGAGGAACATCTGGCGGAACATCCGGCAGCACCGAAACATTCCAGTAAATGAAACGTTATATATAGACTACAAACAAAGAAACAAGTGGCTCTTCCGTTGTATTTCTAAAACAGTTATATACATATTTGTTATGGTGGATTTTCTATATTCGCGTAAAATACGGACGCTTGGTCATGTGCCTTTATTCACGCTAAAAGTCTCCTTTAGTGTCGGGAATCTTGGCATCCTTTGGCGTTTGTTATTCACACTAAACGTCTCCTTTAGCGTCGGGACTCTTGACGTCAATTTTGACGCTCTGGGTCGGGACGTACAGACTGACATGAACAGGACAGTGACGTTTAGGAAAAGATGGTGGGTGGGGTTGTACAAGTTATATTTCTGTGACACACGGGACAAGAACGGGACACAAACCCTGGTCTCCTGGGTGAAAATCCTGTCTTCTTGTGTTGTTGTGTTCAACTTTTTCAGTTTACGCTGTTGCTGTCTATGCAGAACATGGGATTATTTTCCCCCAGTGAGGGGCGTGGTGATGAGAATCTTCTTTAGATTATGTATCACCAGCCTAACGTATCTCATACACAAAATTGCCCAAGTGCACCGCCATTTCCTGCGTGAAAGTTGCACTTGATTGCGCTTTGTGTCATACGCCTTGGCTCATATCAGCGCCGTTCCTTTCTAGGAAAGTGCAGGTGGTGCAGAAAATAAACAAGTTCCAGGAGTGAGTGAGCATCATTTGGATATTGCCACTCTTAGAATGTGCATAGCTATCGGACCATTAGCAAGTTATCGGACACAATTGATTTCAGTGCATTCTGTGTCCTTTATTAAATGTATTTTATATCCATAGCAAATAAAACTAATATTTAGATACTGATTTGGCCGAGGACCACATTAAGAAGTTCCTCCATAGCTGCCGTCTCTCACTAACTTTAATTAGAGCTGCAACTAATGTGCATTCTGTTGTAGGAGTGTGTATGTGCGTGTGTCTGCGTGTGTCTACTGTGATTATTATAATTGGACATTAAGTTAAAAAAATAAAAGCGCAGCAGCGACGCAGATGTTTTCCACAGTGTAATGACCCCCCCTGCTACCATTTACAACAATCACAGGAGGACTCATGCACACACACCCAACTAAACGCTTGCAGTCACATCGTTTTGTAAATGAAATGTCCCATTATCCGTCTCCTCGTGTTTAATTCTGTCTGATTGCAGCATGTCAAATAAGCAAACACACACATACAAAAACACATCCGTATGCCTGTACAGAAACGGATGCTCTCAGATTGTCACAGACATTATGGTCGCTCACAAGTCTGCACACACAATTCACACAACTTAGACAGTGTTTGCATGAGTGCTTGGTGTAATGAACTCATTACATAAAGTGCTTGATAATGTTAAGGAAATCAGCTGAGACTGTCCCCAATGTGCAACTGAGAGATGGCAGTAAATATGATTGGCCATACGCAGCTGTTCTTATGTACGTCTTTTGTGTGTGTGTGTGTGTGTGTGTGTGTGTGTGTGTGTGTGTGTGTGTGTGTGTGTGTGTGTGTGTGTGTGTGTGTGTGTGTGTGTGTGTGTGTGTGTGTGTGTGTGTGTGTGTTCTCTTAGTTTTAAGACAAAAAATTCTTCTTAAGGCATTTAAGGTTGCTCCACATTGAATACTTGACTTGGCTGAGTATTGCTTATTGCTATCACTGCTCAGTCTTTTCATTGGTGTTAGCACTTTTTAAACTAAGTTGCATTTTATTTACGGTTTGGTTTAGTGTCAATGGGCAACCCTGGACTGTGAGCAGCGTAACTGACTCCAATTACTTCTATATAGTGTTGTTATGCAGGCAGACACTGTCAAACAGACAAATTGGGTATTTTAGCAGTTAAAGCTGCTGTCTGGCAGGCACAAATTAGGAAGCATTAGGTGAAAATAAACAGAAAGAGAAAGCTGATGCCAAAGCGTATTCCTGAAGTATAATAAATGTGTTTTTGTGTTTCTTGTCTTTCTCATTTTGCACTTTGCAGCACAACAAATAAAACAACGAGACTATCACACTGGTAATTAAACAAGGAAGCTTCTAAATCTACTGTTCATTGCCAATTTGTTTGTTTGTTGACTCTCAACGCATTTGCTAGTTTTCATCATATTTACTCTGCTTAGAACAGTTTAGAATACCAGATCTACATAGCAGTCATTTTCACACTTGCACTTTAAAGAAATCTGTAAATGATTTCCGCATTACTCGCCTCGGTGACTACGAGGTAACTCTTGTGGAAAGTTGAGGGACTGTTTTTGTAACGAGTGCCATTTGCACCCGCATTCATTCAGCTTGAATAAATGTGGTTCTGCTCGGGTTGCTTTGCTTGGTAGAGAGGTGGTTCAGTGCTCATCTCTCCTTTAGACTGAAAATGATATTCATGCAGAATTGTAGACAGGATGGATTAAGATTGTTTGTCAGTGTGAAGCTGTGTAAAGACAGCTCTGGTCACCCACCTCTGTAAGAGATGGAAGGATGTGTTGGTCATGTTACTTGCAGTTTGATCACACTGTTTCTTTTTGGTGGTTAAGTAAAACATGAAATCATCAATGGATATAATCAACTGCTTGCTACAAAGAGAAAACTGCACCAGGTATATCTTCAGACTAGGCAGGTACATGCTATAGATTTTTTTTTTTTAGAATACTTGATACACAGTTTTATATTCCTGCCATTAGATAGATAGATAGATAGATAGATAGAGAGATATATAGATAGATAGAGTTATCAAATATTACAATCAAAAACACAATCATATTTATATCAAAACACAAGTACTAATATAAGCGTTAAAAGAAAAAAGTCGATATCTGCTTATGAATGTAGAATTTGTAGGCAACAGGACAAGATTGTGGTATCAATAGTGTTCTTGTTATTTGTAGTCCATTTGTTGTCCGAGTAGTATTGGCCAATCACGTTTGAGTGGGCTTTGGTTGAAATGCAGTTTTGGGATACATCTGCTTTCATATGATGACGATTTAGCTTTTGATTATCTTTTTTTAATCTGTATTCATATGCAGATATCTGTTTATAGAGATGAGCCGAAATGTCGCCAGGACCTAAAACACCGATAAAAAGTATTGATGTTTATGTGGAGAGACGTTGTGTACGTGTAAGGAGGAAAAAAACTGCTTTCAAAGTCAGATTTCAATATTGCCCAAGGGCGCTGGAGGGTTGGTGCTGATGGTGCTGCAGCACGTCCACTAATGGCCAAGAAGGGATTTTGTGCACCCCTGGTGATAGGGAGTGGAGCAGTGTAAAATTGTTTGATTTCATGTCTTTATATCTGAAATGGCTTTAAAGGGAGTGATGTTATTGCAATGGATGAAAAGGAGGATATGTGTAAGTGTGTACATTGGGCGCACATATAGGCTGCAGCACCCCCCAGCAAAAGTATGTTTGTGTGATATTGTCTTTGAAAAAATCTTAAACAAAACTCTTTTTGTGGTTTTAAACTGTTAACTGAGTGTAAAATGGCTACTTGTGAAACAGTTGCATCGTTGTCGCTCAATTCCAAATCCATTCTTGCGTCTCAAGTTGCTAAAAGTACTATAAACAATGACCAGCACATGTAAGAGGAAGCCTTGGCCCAGATATCCGTTATTCATGAATGTCTGTACAATAACTCATGGAGACCAGTGATGCCCTTTAGAGTAATCCTCACTCTGATGTGCAAAAATCACTTTCATGCAATCTCCTACAGCAGAAACATCCACAGTGACCTTGCTTTTATCCAGTTGGCCCAAGTGAGGACTGAACGGTTTATTGAGCATTAAAACAAAGAGGAATCATGGCCATCTCTCAGTCACCAGCTTCCAACCCAGGCCCAGGTTTGGCTAATCGGGAGCACCGGGAGAATTCCCGGTGGGCCAGTCTGTGTTTTGGTCGCGAGGGCTGGCATTCAGTCATGTTACTCGGTTGAAAACATATAGTTGAAATATATCATTGATGCTCTCCCTAGGCTGCCACATTTATTTTTGCAGCCCACTGTTCTCTATCATGCAGCCGACTACAGAGTGCACGTCACACTTTGCTCAAAAAACAAACCGTCACCTCGTACACTTCAGTCAGTGGTGCTTGTTAGGATGCCACCGCAATATGCGAGCAGAAAGTAGCTATGAAAATGGATAACAGAGGTGACGTTGAAAAAGCTCTAGAAAGTGATGCAGCCACTGAAGACTGAGTTACTTTTTTTTAAAAACTAGCGAGAGTGAACACCAAATGAAGACGATGAGATGGGTAAGCTAAGCTAGTTAGGACGTGCAGGACGCTAGCTGTTGCGCAAAACATAATACAACGTTGCCTGCAAACCACCGTTCATGTTTATGAATCAAACTTTTTCTTGTAGCTCCTCAGCAGCAGCCACTAGTCCAGTTTGCTGCTAACAGTGACAATGAAGAGCCAAGCAGCGGCCATTAGCCCAGAACTCCAGAGTAGGCAGGTAGGATTGCTCTTTGAGTGAATATTATAAGAACTAGAATTAATATTAATGAAGAATATGGTGTAGACCTGCTCTAGTATATGAAAAATACCTAGAGATAATCAATGATGCCAGACGATTCACACTAATGAAACTTACTTGACTTGATCAGAAAGCTTTGTAAAAAGGGGAGATTTCTGCTGAGAAGTATGACAATTTATAAAATGTGATTTTGTGTCAGAAGCAGAGCCAGTAGTGTGTATAGCTGCAGTCAGTGTGTCAGGTAAGCTGTTGTACCACAGTGTGTAAACAAGCAACCATGATATATAACCACTTTATATGCCCAAATGTTACTAGTCCAATTATGCTTTTTATTATCTAAAGTAGGATAGTAAATATATATACAAAGCTCACGACTGAAAGACAATAGGATGAAAGTAATATGAAATATTATTAATATTATACAAATTTGTATTGATTCTTTTATTTAATTTCAAAGTTTGGATATCTGATAGATTCTGATATTGTTGAACATTATTGTGTTGTAAAGATGTTGTTAATTGTTATAATCAATTTACATTGTGAAGCAACACTTTGGGAATTGGAAATCATTTTTTACAAAAATGCACTGAATTACAAGGCTGTAGAGAACAGTGCGCTATTGCAGACTTATATGGCCTACTAAGGTTTAATTACATTATTTTAATATAGTCAGTCGTGAAGTGGGCCGGTCTAAGGCATGAAGCTCCAGGGCTGAAAATGAGTCCCACTCCGGCCCTGTTCCAACCTATTTGTGGACTCACAGGAGATTTGAAGAAATGCTTTTCACCATTATCATCAAAGCAAATGGTCACATTTCAGACGTCTAAACACATGTAGAATTGATATCAAAGTGTGTTAAAAGGTGTTCTGGTGGGTTTTGATCAATCAAATACCTTTACGCAAACTAGTATATGCTTAATCTATACTATATATTGTACCTCTCACACATACTTTCCATTTACCCTTGCTCCACTCATTTACCATTTACCGGTTTGTTTCTGTCGTTTCACTCCACTTTTTTTTTTTTAGATTTTCTCTGCTGTAACCTTTGCCAATTCTTTATAATGTGAATAGAGTTTCCATGGCTACCAGTGGCCCCCGGTACAATTGATCGTCAAGGGTCTGCAGACATCGACTCCACTGTTTATTTGCACAGTCTGTCTTTCAAGTCATGTATTTATAGAGTGCATTTAACAAACAGGTGTGCAACCAACAAATGGTTGCACACCATTAGCAGCAGACAACTAAAGACCCACAGCAAATCAAAGGAAGGATAATTAATAAAAGTTATAAAACAAATACAAGGGAGCTGGGTTCAATGCACGTTCTTTCTGCTGAGGTGTCCTTAAGCAAAACATTGAATCCGTGAATACCACCACACAGTTCTGTAGCTGACCTCTGACCCCCCTGCAAACCAACATTTGGAGAATTGTATTTTTATCATCCTGTAAGCAAAGAAGCATGTGGGAAGAAAGAAAATCAGTGATGTACTAAAAGACACAAAGTGCTACTTTATAGTCCATGTGTTTATATGGAGCTTATCAGTCATGTAAGAAAAAAAGGGTAAAGGGAGAGAATGCTCATTAGTGCGGAACCAGCGAAGGGTCATTGGGAATTTCTTTTACTGAACTACTTTTACATCCCCTGATCCATAGGAACAGATAGTGTGTTGGTCCAGTCCAGTTATAATACAAGTTTATGGAAACACTGCAGATACTAAAGAAAGGATAGATGATGTGGACACATTATACATTCATTGCTTATTAGTGGTGGTCAAATGAAGCTTCATGAAGCTTTGTGAACCATTTTCTTTATTTTCTGAGCCCGTTAGATGGCGCTCCTGGTTTAAAGAAAAAGGCTCAAGGAATGGCAATCCAGTGTGTTTTCAACCCTTTGTTGAAAAGAGAGCGCCATTTAGTCAGCTTGGAAAATGTTGTAAATGGTTCACAAAGCATCATGAAGCTTTATTTTGACATCACTATTGCTGATTCAGCACAGTCTCGTGGCAGTTCGTGAAATGGTCACGTTATTTTATTTTATTTATAATATCAAATCATAACAGGAGTTATCTCAGGACACTTTACAGATAGAGTAGGTCTAGACTACACTCCATAATTTACAAAGACCCAACAATTAGAGGTTAGGCATTGACCTTGAGTGGTTAAGGTTAGGATAGCCGATTGGTCAGGGGATAGGACCTGAACAAATCGGGTTACGTTACGTAAGCATGGATGCCTGGCAAATAGTAGTGTGTGAATGCTATTGAAGGGCGGGCCTTTCCTAGAAGTTGCATGGGTTCCATAATAATGCGGAAATTACATGACAAGTCAGAATACAAAACCCCAGATCACATAAGGTTGCTCAATTTGTTTTTCAAGAGGTTCTTCCACCAGAGACACCAGAGAGCTCTATAAAAAACAGATTCCACCTCAGCTCTGTCCGCATTTAGAGAAAGATCTTCCCTAATTTTAAATTCCTAATCACCATGAATAAACAGGGATACTCCACCTCCTGTTCTATTCTCTCTTACATAGTGAACTGAATTGTAGTTTGGTAATTTAAAGATTTCTTTTGTGTTTTCTGTAAGCCGTGTTTCTGATAAAGCAATAACAGAGAAATCATGATTGAGTGAAGATAAGTAATGAACAAATGTATCATTGCTGGAGAGGCTTCTTAGGCCCCATCCAGACGAAGACGTATTTCAATGCAAACGCACATCTTTTGCATCGTTTGGGCCGACTGTCCACATGAATCCTGTAAACGCATTGCCCGTAAACGCACTTTTTTGAAACCTGGTCCCAGGGTGAATAAAAAAAAAGCCGGCTCACGTTTGGCTTCATATGGACGGCGAAGCCGCATACGTGCGTATCGATGATGACATCCCTACACACCTCGGACTCAAAGCTCCGCCTTCAACCCAGCTGACAGCGCTAGCAGGGACGCAACGCTGCTAGCTCGCTAATCTGTCTGCTTATCAACTCCTTGAACGGATTATAGTAACTTTTAGCACCGCTTATTGTAGAAAGGCTACCGCAAGAAAAACGTGTAGCTAGATTATCAAAAAGACATCGGATCATTGATGTTTGTTGACTGCCGATGTTAGCTAGCAGAGCTAGCGTTAGCGTTAGCGTTAAGTTATTAAAGTCTAGTCCATGGATGTCTTAAGCTAAGAGAACTAGCTAACAGTCATGTTATGAACTTTTATATACTGTCTATGGTTATGAAAGGAAGTGACTGAAGGCTGCTCTTCTTCTTCGTTCCGTTAATTTCTGTAGCAGTAACAGCGCCGCCTACAGGCCTGGCATATGAAGTACCGTGTTGAGTCATTTAGAGATGGATTCATGTGGATGTGAATTTTCTTGAGCCGAATCCAGGGAAGACGGATGCGTTTTCATCCTGACGTCTTCATGTGGACGGGGCCTTAAATTGAGGTAAAAAGTAGAGAAAATATTAGCAGGCATAGAAACACAGAAATCATTAAATTGGGTTTGAGGCTTCAGATGACAAAAATAAATGTTGGTCTGGGTCAACATCAAAATTGTAAGACTCAATTGTACAACCCCAAATCAGAAAAAGTTGGGACAGTAAAGAAAACACAAATAAAAAAAGAAAGTAGTGATTTCTAAATGTACTTTGCCTTGCATTTCATTGCAGACAACAGCGCATAATTTAATGTGTTCCTCATGATTTTTATTGTTTTTGTTTAAAAAAAACAAAAATTCCTATTTTGGTTTGGTTATCTTGCAACACATTTCAAAAAAAGTTGGAACAGTAAAGCATTTACCACTTTGTAATGTTGCCATTCCTTTGCACAACACTTAAAAGATGTTTAGGGACTGAAGACACCAAGTGATGAAGTGTTTCAGGTGTAATTTTGTCCCATTCTTGCTGCAAACAAGTGTTAAGGTGGGCAACAGTACAGGGTCTTCGTTGTCGCATTTTGCGCTTCAAAATGCGCCACACATTCTCTATTGGAGACAGGTCGGGACTGCAGGCAGGCCAGTCAAGTACCCGTATCCTCTTCCACCTCAGCCAGGACTTTGTAATGTGTGCAGAATGTGGTTTTGCATTATCTTGTTGAAATATGCATGGACGTCCCTGGAAAAGATGTCTTCTTGAAGGCAGCATATTGTGCTCCAAAATCTCTATGTACTTTTCAGCATTAATGGTGCCATCACAGAAGTGCAAGTTACCTTTGCCAAGGGCACTGACACAACCCCATACCATGACAGACCCTGGCTTTTGGACTTGTTGCTAGTAACAGTCTGGATGATCCTGTTCTTCTTTGGTCCGGAGCACATGGCGTCCATTTCTCCCAAAAAATTCAGATTCATTTGACCACAGTACACGTTTCCACTGTGTGATGGTCCATCCCAGATGCCTCCGAGCCCAGAGAAGACGACGGCGCTTCTGGACACTGTTAACATAGGGCTTCCTTTTGGCACAGTACAGTTTTAACTGGCATTTGTGGCTGTAACTATATATTGTGGTACTTGACAAAGGTTTGCCAAAGTAGTCCTGAGCCCATGTGGTAATATCGCTTATGAATGATGATTCTTGATGCAGTGCCGCCTGAGGAATCGGAGATCACGGTTGTTCAGCTTAGGCTTGTGCCCTTGTCCTTTAGGCGCTAAAATTCCTCCTCATTCCTCGAATCTTTTAATTATGTTATGCACTGTTGAAGGTGAAATAAGCAAATGTCTTCCTATCTTTCTTTGAGGAACATTGTTTTTAAACATTTCCATAATTTTCGTTGGCAAACTGGCGATCCTCAGCCCATCTTTGCTCCTAAAGGACTAGACCTGTCTTGGATGCTGCTTTTGTACCAAATCATAATTACAATCACCTGTTGACATCACCTGTTTCAAATAAAATCATTATTTAACCAATTTACCTGATTACTAGCCCTAAATTGCTCCTGTCCCAACCTTTTTTGGAATGTGTTGCAGGTCTGAATGACAGGAAAGGATATATATTGACAAATGAAATTACGTTGACCAGACAAAACATAAAATATTTTGTGTTCACATTGTCTGCAATGAAATACAAGTCAAAGTACATTTAGAAATCACTACTTTCTTTTTTTATTTGTGTTTTTCATACTGTCCCAACTTTTTCTGATTTGTTGTTGTAAATTATAGTGCGTAGAAAGTGGTCTAGACCTACTCTGTCTGTAAAGTGTCTTGATATAACTCTTTTTATGATGTGATACTATAAATAAAATTGAATTGAATTGAATTGGAACCTTTTCGCAGGTATTTAAAGATCAAGTTTGAAAAAGTGACAATGAATGAATGTGCAAAAGAATGAGGCATAACATTTATTTATAAACATACCTGCCTAAGTGAACTTGCTCATCAACACACATATTTTCAGTTACTAGGGCTGATTAGACCTTTTGTTAAAGTTGGTTTGGTGGTACTATGAAGGATATTATGATATATAACCAAACTCTATAATGTCATGGTAACAAGTTGTTCTGCCCTAAAAGGCACAACAAAACTAACAGGAGAGTCAGAGAGTTATTACATGCTCACACATGGCCACAAAGTCCTGAGAAGAGGTCTAATCCGCAGTGCTCAAGTCCTGTACTTACAGTAAGTACAAATTTGAGGTACTTGAACTTCACTTAAATCTTTTCTTTTCATGCCACTTTCTACTTAGGGTTAGGGTTACATTTCAGAGAGAAATATTGTACTTTTTAGCCCACTACATTAATCTGACAGCTTACTAGTTACTTTACAAAATAAGATTTTCTGCACACAAAACACATAAATACAATAAATACAATAAATACAAAATATGATATTTTATTATAAATTAAACAACCCAACAATATATAGGCCTACAAGTACATCTGAAATGATTTGCCCATTAAACCTAAGTGATTGACAGAACTGTTTTGATCGTTTCCAGCTTATCAATTGTGAGGATTTTTCTGCATTGAGTACTTTTACTTTTAATACTTTAAGTACGTTTTCCTGATAATACGTACATAGTTTTACTAAAGGCAGGAATTTTACTTTAACAGAGTATTTTCACAGTGTAGTATTTAGAGACTCCGTTGCAGATATGCAAAAGTTTATTGTACATAAGCATAGTGAAATATGTGGAGTCTTTGGCGATTAGATTCCATCGTATAAATATATAGACAGATATACCTGTAAACACGTAAACCCAGCGCACTACATCTGTAATGTTAGTACAGCCATGAAAGCAGCAAATGAATGAATGGGATCAACCGAGATAGATCGGCTAATGCCACCATGCTAACCCTGCTATCTAGCTAGCGTTACTGGAGGACCATAGCTGGCCACGGCTGTTGCCATAATTCTAAGACAATAAAGTGTGTATTTCAGTCATTTCAGGAAAAGGACGACATGGTAGTGTTATTTTTAGCGTTTCCTATCGTAATTCTAAGCCGAGGAAGTGTGTCTGTCTGGCGTGTGGAGAGAAAGGCAAGGTTGTGGGTTTTTTGGCAGTTCCTACTGTAATTCTAAGCCAAAAAAGTGTGTCTGTCAGTTGGGTACAGAGCTCAGCGTGAGCACTGGCTTCTATGACTGTCAATAGAGCGAGTATCTAACGTTAGCTACTCCGCTGTGCTGTGAAGTATGTCTGGCTACGTGAGACAAGCGTCTAGCAACATTGTTGTGGATGCTGCAGACTCAGCCTGGCAACCTCCGTGAACTTCAAGTCTGGGGAGGAGGGGGCGGGGGAGACGACTCTCTTCAGTATTTTGAATTTTAACTGCATTAACTATTTTAAACACTAGCTGTCAGTATTACATATTGGACCTTTAAGTAAAGGATCTGAATACTTATTCCACCACTGCTAATCAGGAAACATAAATGAAAACAAGTGTTGATGTACATTGGGTGTAAAGCGGCCCTAAGTGAGTATACTTATACATTTAATTTGGAGTGCTGCCCTGAACACATTAGTTATTTGTGGATTATCTTACTTTCCTTACAAAGGAGTCTCCGGCTATGACTCACCAGGAAATGTCCGCCTTTATGTTATCGTTATGCTGACATGCTGGCAGCTGGTATAGGTCTGGATATTTGTCTACCTCAACAATACCTCAATCCTCACCCTGTGTGACAGCTACAAGCCCACAGAAGAAGATATGCTATCACTTGACAAGAGAAGAAGCGAGGTACAGTAGCTGGTGTGATGTGCCAATCCAGGGTACAACTCTGTTCCCTGCTTTCCTGGAGTTTTGACCGCCATCAAAGCTGGAAAATAGGACAGCAGCGCCTTTTCACCGGCGTGTGGGTTAACATTGAAATAACAGGGGCGGCTGTTTTGACATGCATCAAATGACTCATTCTTTGGCAAACAAAAGTATGTTTTGGCACAGAATGTGATTTGTTGAGCTTAATCCTTAGTTTTGTTTGCTGGAAACAGAACTAGATTTTTCCAGCCAGTTGCCAAATGAAACTCCAGTAGACCTGGCTGCAGACATAATTTGTTTCTCGGTGAAGAAAGCTGTCCTCCCTGGCTTTTTGATGGACTTGTAGCTCTGTTCCACACCATCTGTGCTCCAATTATTAAATAGCTTGCTTAAGCATCCATGTGGAGTCTTGATACCCTAAAGCCAAGTTTTTTTTTTTGCCTGTTGCTTTACTAATTGATGTGTCAGTTGGTTTAGTTTGGCTCCATCACCGAGGTGGTCACTGATTTTATTTTTTACTTTCCAGCCAAGTCAAAGCGCTAACACCACACCTTATGAAAGGAACAATTATTTCATTGTTTTTGCAAGACTAGAGTGAGGGGTAGAATTTAAAAAGAGTGATGATAAAAGCCATATAAATTTGATGTGTGGGGTAACTGATAAAGTTAAGGAATATACAGGGGGTGGCTGTAGCTCAGTCCGTGGGGACTTGGTTTGGGAGCCGGTTCAATACCTAGGCCTGTAACAATTCCAAATTTTGCTCAGAAATAATTGTGATTAACAAGATAATTGTCTCTTTATTTATTCATTACTTTTTCAAACAAATTAAAGTTTAAATGAATCCCAGGATACATCTTTTGTTATATATCACTGTTATGTGACCCAGATACGCAGGTTCACAGCCTACGAAGTTAACCACGCCTCTTTATTATCATAAAACATTGTATTTTTTGCTTAAATTAACAAACAATTCCCATCAATAAAAAAACAAAGCATTAATCATAAACAAAAAACTCCTCTGGCTTTAGACGGCTACAGCCCAGGATGTTTGGAGTTGCTATGGCAACAAGTGACAGCTGCCGCTAGCATAGCTTTAGCTAAACAGGCCAACCAATAATCACTTATATAATTACAATTTGGCACATCTAAACAAAATCAACAATTACCATCAACGGTCATACCCCTTGGGACGTTAGCAAAAGTTAGCAAACAAGTTGTTCTGTACAGATTAGTTTCAGATTAGTTCCCCATGGAACTATGTTAGCATAATGTTAATGAATGCCGGCCATTTCCGCCACAGCGTTGTCATTTACTATGCGCTAACGTTACTAATTAAACAAAGCACCATAGTAGATTAAACACCACAGACGGACTAGCTACATCACTTAAACACATGTAAAGGTGCTTCGGTGGATTTTTTATGTTCGAAAGCCGACTGGTCTTGCAACTGCAGGTGGGGCGTCCTCTGGTAGGAATCCATCGTACCATAGGCTAGCTAACGTTACTGTTAGGTGACGCTATGCCGGTATTGCAAACGCGTTTGATGGATCCAAACAATAGTGTGACCAATCTCAATAAAAAAAATGCTCTAATGCTTTAATTTCTGTTATACAAAATAACCGTGATTATGTAAAAGAAATTGCGATTGGACAATTATTTAATAATTGTTACAGGCCAAAGTGTACATCCTGGTTCCTGCCAAGGTGCCCGTTGAATAAGGCACCAAACCCATAAATGCTTGGGGGGGGGGGTTGCAGACCCATTACTCTACATCTCTCCAATTGCATGTTTAGGTGTTTGTGCAACATATTCTCATGAACGGGTTTGTATGATGTTGTACGAAAACCTATGCACAACAATTCGCTTTAGCCTTTAAGCAGGCATAGGCTATTTATTCTAGAAAGGCGAACACAGTTAACTTCATGTTACATGTGACAGATACGTTTGGGCACTAAAAATACTAGTTAAGATTAGAAAAGAGATTGTGGTTTGGATTAAAACACCAGTCCCCTTAAGTAGTACTCCTGGGACACAAACATGCATTTCCTGGGTTTTCCCTGGGACACAAACTCCGCTCCCTGTCAGTGCCCATCTACCCCAACCCCCTCCCTACGTGGACCAGAACTCTTTTATTCAGCAGCAGTCAAAGTGGTTGCAATAAATACGCAGAAAACATATGAATTACAGTGGATTTTGTAGCAATATACGATCATCAGAACAGCCTGTCTTGTGTGTGTGTGTGTGTGTGTGTGTGTGTGTGTGTGTGTGTGTGTGTGTGTGTGTGTGTGTGTGTGTGTGTGTGTGTGTGTGTGTGTGTGTGTGTGTGTAAAAATAACAAGGAGTGAAAGATTTTAATTCCCCCCCCCGTGGGGATTAATAAAGTTCTTCTTCTTCTGCAAACAGCTTGAGAATTGTCTAAACATCTCTCTAATATTTTCTCTAAACATCTATTTAATAGTTTCTTTCCCCTCCATGCCATCATCCTGATCTCTATCATCTTCTGTTTCCCTGTCTTTCTCTCTCTCTCTCTGTTTTGTTCTCGCTCTCTGAGCTTGAAAATGTTTTTTCTTCATATAGTGAGGAGAAAGAGAGCGAGAATGATTAGTGATTTTCTGCTTGGTGGCTTCTTATTGAAAATCAAGCAGTTATTATTAGGATACAGATAATGGCTTCAAATGTTAATCTATCCCAAGCGATCTCTTTCTCTCTCACACTCACATGCATACACAATCATGCAGGAAAGAGAAACAATGACTGGTGGTCAGGGCTTAATGTGGTGCAGTTGAGGCACCACATATTACCCTCCTTACCACTCCTAATCCATTGTCTTTTCCTGGTTTTAAAGGCTACATTAGAGTAAAGTGATGTCATTTTCTGAACATGCCAGACTTGCTAGCTGTAGTCATTTCATTACACCTAGTCATTGTGTCCACATTATTGGTGATTATTTAGCAAAACTCTCATTGTGTTAATATTTTGTGAAAGCACCAATAGTCAACCCTACAATATCGCCGCAATATCCACAATGTATTTGGTCAAAAATATCGTTAAATTCGATTTTTTTTTTCATATCGCCCAACTTTGTTCTGTACGATTGTACTCTAGATGTCGAAATCTAAAAAATGTACTGTAGAAGAAGCACCTGTTAAGGGCACATTAGAGGAACAATCTGCCATTTTATGTTCTTAAAAATGTTTTTTTTATGAGTGGGTTTTTGAATTGTGTTCATTTGGGCTCTTTCTTTTTACCCGGCCTGCTACAGAAGAAACACAAGAACAATCTCCTCTTGCCATTTCCGTCCAACCTCTCCTGAAACTGCTAGCGCAGAGAATAAATCGACCAGTAATACATCTGTATCCCCCCGGTGAGAATTGCCTTTGGTTCTCCCAGCCCTCTTCAAAGATCCGTGGAGATTTGTCTTCAATCGCTGCTTGTGGCGATGACGTCAGAGTTTGAGGGAGCTGTGTGCCCATCCACTCCAGCCGGTCGTGGTGAAATGGGATTTGGGCGTCACTACACTCAGACAATCCAATAAATTACTCCTGTGAACGAGAATGCTTCTTTCAGGTCCAGGATGATTCAGCCAGATGCATCCAAACACTCCGGGCAGCGAGGAGACATTGCATGGTCGGTGCCCATTGTGTGTGTTGTTGGCATGCTTTACTGAGCAAACAGCATACACAGCAGTTTGTTTGTGTGCCACAGGGACAAACCAAATCAAAAACAGAGGCTCAGTCCCAGGTTTAGTGATGTTAATTCACAAGAGTATGTGTCAGCAGGCAGAGACATCTCTCCACACTGTTGGATATCAAGGGTATTAGAGCAACAGTGCAATGTCATGCTCAGTCATCGTTTTGTCATTTTACCGTGTCCAGGTTTGTGCTCCCTGCCTGGGGACACAAGTGTCTTACTTGGCTGTGACACTAGTGAGACTAATCATGAGATGGTCATGCTTGTAGCAACACTCTGGTGTTGTGTTAGACCCTCTACACTAGGCCCATTCAAATGGCGGCCCGTGGGCCACAAGCGGCCCAGAAGCAACAGCCAAGTGGCCCAGCCCGTGTCTCAAATGTCCCAACCAGAAAAGCAGAGAAAACCTGAGGATACCAGGTTTAACGAGCCTATGGAAATTCCCACAATAGTACAGATTGTGACTGCAACACTCCACCTTAGCCGCGCAACATTCAACCCAGAATAGAGCATGTTGTTTTGAAAATGTAGTGGTAATGGCAGAAGTATTAGTCCTGTGATACAACCTGAAAAAAAGCATGTCATTCCCAACTCTGAAGCTCAAAATTCATACATACATTCAGACATATCTGTAGAAAGAAAATCATATAAAATCAATTTTTGAGTCTTTTGGCTTCATTTTGCTGTAGTAAGCAGACACATGTGGCTAATGTCCTGGATTGTCTGTCACCTGTCAGATGTGTTCACAGCAGTGTATTGTAATCATATTACAGATGTATGACTTGGACGGAAATAAAACACCTTCATTCTAGCCTCTGTAGCTCTGTGTCAGTGAGGCCTAGACTCACCCTGACACTTTTAACAAAAACTTGAGAGTGTTTCCTTTCCAATGATATCATATCCCAGAGTGTCAAAGTATATTTAAACTGTACCACTTTTAATTTGGGTATGCCGTTTAGACCAAAAAGCATGAAATTTCAAGCGTTTCTTAAGAGGTTAACATATTGCAATATTGCAATATTGCAATATTACGGCGCCTTTGCTCCGTACGGCGCTTAGCACCGCCCAAGACGATTGTGATTGATTTAAAGAAATGCCAATAAACCAGAGCACGTTTTTTTTTCCCATCTCGGAATGCTGTGTGGACTCGCCAGACCCTCCTTCACAGCGCTGTGGAGGAAGGTCTGGCAATGCGAGACAACCTGCCTCCCAAACTCTCTTCAGCCCCGCTGGCACAGGTGGACCACACCCACCCCAGTCAGTGGGCCAATGAAACTAACATGATCGATTATGACGTGATAGCAGCATATCCACAAAGTTACATTGCTCCAGGCAGTGGAGACCTCAAACCAAAAGGCCAAGGCTTGTGTGAAACAGAATAACCAAAGAATAAATTGCACATCTGAACTAAATGTTTTTTTTTCTTTCTGTCAATCAGAAAATGTAGCTGTCCACTCTCTATTCCAATTCTTGGGGCCAACTAGCCCAATGCTGCTACGCTACCTGCTAAGGGGCAACTTTGTTACAGCTTGTTACACCCACAGGATTTAGCATTTACCTTAATGTGTTATGTTAACAGGATTATTACAGTTAGCTGAGTATGTTATACTAGGAGCTGTAACATTACTCTCTCTCCTCTTCCCTCCTGCTAAAGCTGCAAAAATGTAATTTACAAAAGAGGGCACGCACACACACACACATACACACACACACACACACACACACACACACACACACACACAAACACATGTAGGATATGCTAAATAATGAATGGGGTTTGATATTGTCGCAGAGGTACAAAGGACATTTCCTCTGACCTGAGTCTCTGCTGTGTCAGCACTGTTCTTGTGTGTGTGTGTGTGTGTGTGTGTGTGTGTGTGTGTGTGTGTGTGTGTGTGTGTGTGTGTGTGTGTGTGTGTGTGTGTGTGTGTGTGTGTGTGTGTGAGTGTGTGTGCGGTCGATAACTGACTTTAAAATAAGGCCTTAGCAGAGAGATATTCTACAACATATTGGCTAGGAGAAATGCTATGTTTAGTTAGCAGCAATATCAGATTTTTGTTATGTTGTGTTTTTGATATCCTGGTTAGTTGGACTTCTATATTTAGAACGTTATTTCTATAAATGGTTACACCAAAAGAGCATGTATGGGTGGTGCCCTAAACAGGGGTGGACAAAAAAAAACAACCTTCAATATAATGCAGTCCAATATAAATATGACTACTAACTACAGACTTATGATTCCCACGTTGTGACGCAATGTCCATGTAACACATACCTCCATGTGACATTAAAAACGTCTTAAAGTATCTGATATTTACTGTACTTAAGAATCAAAAGTAATTTTATGACATTAAATATACTTAAGTATTAGAAGTAAAAGTAAAAAAAACATTGATTATGAACTTTATGGCCAAAGGTGTGTAACGTTATCTTCATCACCACTGTCGTTGGGGTGGTCATTGTCTGTTACCATGGCGGCAGAGCCTGCGGCAGTCATTATGCTTCCTCCTCTTCTTCTTTAGTTTTGGCCTTCTTTTTTTTTGCTGCTTGGCAACAAACAGGCGTTAGGTCACCAACTGGAATGGAGCAAGCATTATCTTGGCAATTTAGGAGCAATGATTCGCCATATCTGAAATTTCTTCCGATTTTATTTTGTAGTAATGAGTAACTAAGATGCTGAGGGGAAATGTAGTGGAGTAAAAGTAAACATTTTATTTAGGAAACGTAGTGGAGTAAAAGTAAAAGTTTCCAGAAATATAAATAACGAAGTAAAGTACAGATACGTGAAAATTCTACTTAAGTACAGTAGTGAAGTATTTTTACTTTGTTACATTACAGCACTGGCTGCATTACATTACACTTTGCTAACAGTCAACAACCTAACACCCACAGAATTAAAGGTGCTTCATTGTGTATGTTATGGTGCAACGTTTACTGATACCACTACAGTGTTCATAGCAAGAAAATGATCAGATAGCATTTTTCTTTTTACATCTTACCATACCTATAGTAACTGATACTTTGTTTCTGCAGTACTGGACTGAGGTTATGGTATTTGTGGTGGTCATTGGCCAACTGCGCCAATTTATTGCTCTTGAACTGGAGGCCAGAAGAGGAAGAGACATTTAAAAAAATGTCAAGATTGGTGCATGGAGCATTAGATAAATAGAATACATTGTTAAAGTGTAAAGAGAAGGAAACAATCAAAAAGTAAGGAACAATCTGGATGGAGTAAAGAGGAAGATAAGGGGGGGTTTGTCCAAAGATGACCCATGCTCAAGGGTTCAGATGGGTAGTCTGTCCACAAATCTGTCCAATTGGAACAAGAGGGTGAGAACTGGAAGAGACAGATTAAAAAGAATGAGAGGGAAGCTCACATCTTCCCTGCTGAGAGCTCAAAGGGAGAAAGAGAATAATGTAGACACCTGGACATCCCCTTTCACAGAGACAAGGGTGAGAGATATAGAGAGAGGATTCTCAAAATGAAATATAGAGGTAGGTAAAAGGCACTCACAGCTTCATGTGAGCTGTGGGGAGTTTGTATTGGATTTTCTACTGAGCTATGGAGAGTGAAATGGAGGATTCAAAATGTACAGGCTACTTAGTGCAACGGCGGCAATTTCATTCATGTCACAGCACTGAAGGAGCACTGCTGTAATCTTTCTTTGTGAAGTGGAGCCACGGATTTGAGCGTTGCATCGTTCTCTCTGTTCTCTTCCATGCTCCGCCACTGAGTTCCTCAGCATAGTTTGACGTCATTTTTTGCAATGGATAACTGTCAACGACAACATGCCGGCATCGATAACAGGTCGGAGGCATCCGATTCCGATAGATCAAACAATTATAGAATCGGTTCTTAACCGGAACCACATCTCAATTCCCATCCCTACTGTTCCCCTTTACTGTTGCCACGCCTGTCAAGCTCTCCATCCTCGCCTGGCACATAATGATCCAGTTTACAATAACAGTGGCAGATAAACACCTTTTTGTCAAAAACACAGGTCCTTCATTTCAGACAGAAGTATACAAAAGATCCTTCTCATTTCTAGTAGGCAACTTTCAATTTTGCCAGCTGAAATAACTTTGGCTGACAAATGTTATCAGCTGTAGCTAGCAGTGATGGCCAAGTGAAGCTTCATGAAGCTTTGTGAACTATTTTCTTTATTTTCGGAGCCCACTAGAATGGTTAAAAAAAAAGGCTTAACGCAATTCGGTGGGCTTTTAAGCCTTTGTTGAACGGAGATCGCCATCTAGTGGGCTCAGAAAATAAAAAAAATGGTTCACAAAGCTTCATGAAGTTCATTAGGTCATCACTAGCTAGCAAGCTAATTAAGCTAACATTTCTAACGATGTCAAAATGAAGCTTCATGAACCAATAGCTGAATTTGTTGACCCAACTAGATGGGATTTTTGGTCTAAAGAAAATGGCTCAAGAAATGGCAATTCAGTGTGCTTTTAAGCCTTTGTTGAACAGAGAGCGCCATCTAGTGGGCTCAGAAAATAAAAGAAATGGTTCATGAAGCTTCCTTTGGACATCACTTGTATCTGCTGCTCAGCATGTTGAAAGATGTTGCATAATCATGTTTTTAGAATAGTTCCCAGAATAGTATAATTACATAATCTACGGGCCGTTAGAATATCATATTTGTGTACTGCTTAACTTGGTTTTGATAGTCATACCCGCAGGAAAGCAGGATGCCACAAATCAGAGTGATAAATTGAGTGCTGCAGTGTCCCATGTTTTGGTTTGTCTCTACAAATTGTTCAGTGGTTTTGCCTTGTCCTGTCTTGCAGTAGTAAGCCACAGTGGAAATGACTCTGATTGTTCTGTGGTTTTTAATCCCCCAAAGTTATGTAGCCTACCACAGTTCTGCCCTGTGCTTCAATGCTTTCCCACACATGGGTGAACCGCTGATTATACTTCAAGTTTTAGATGGATCAAACCTAATCTAAGCACAGATGCGATGAAGGGGGAAAAGCATGAGGGAAAGTTTTTTTACAGCAATCTGGAAAGTTGAGTTTCTACCGACAACTCATCTGTTCTCATCACAGAAACTCTGCACTTTGATGAATGATTTACTACTTTATTATTATAGCTGGTATTGTGTGTGCTGAGCATGATGTATGGCCAAATTAGCTTCTACCGTGAGAACACATTTATGACACAAATTCACACATTGTAAAGCATGGGGCATCACATACTCTCTAAATTACTTAATACTGAGCATCAAAATATCATTGTCACGATCACATGATCATAAAGTGATCCAAAATGTTATCACTGACCAACTGATAACCATCAGGCAGCCTAGTATGCCTGTGATATAGGAATGGCGAATATGGTCAAAATCCTCTATGCTGATATAGGTAATTTCATATCTTGATAATGATAAATATTACGATATAGCATGTTTTCTGGTTATTTAATAAATAGTCTATATGAAATAACACAAGCCTATTTCTGTATACTCCGGTGTGAATTAAATACTTGACAAATTGAAAGTATTCAGTATTTTCTCATTTTATTAATAACTTTAGTGCAAAATGAACACAATGTGCAAAGATCCAAATATAAAGCATTGTCCAATTGACGTAAATATAGCCTAACACCGTTTGTCTGCTGGTTTTTCGACATTTTGATGATAGACATTTATATAGTTTGGGTAAAATATATTGTTGTATTGGACAATTCTGCACCTCACAATTTACTTCCTATTCCTACTTTATCACCTCTGCCCACCTGACTAATTTCTGTGTAAGGCTATTGAAGCAGTCATGTGTGTAAATGTCAAGTCGACTCGTGTGAAAAGTTGAAGCAACATTGGGTCATCTGAGTTTAATAATAATAATAAATTGAATTTATATAGCGCTTTTCATAAACTCAAAGTCGCTTTACAGGTAGCTAGATTATAAGGTAAAGCAAAACTGGACAATACAAGACAAAACAAAAAAAAAATTAATGTTCGCTGTGGTGTATGGCAGGGAGAATGGAAGGAACTCAATGGAATCTACTGTAACTGTTGAATGTGAATCCATGCTGACTACAGCTACTGTACTGCACAAAGAAACAGGATACAGTACACACCTTTCAGAGCTGTGATTCAAGCCAACAGGGGGATTTGATACTTAAAAGATGGATTATCAGCAAAATATTTCTTTTATTTGTAATATTTCTGTCAACTGCATAGAACTGCTTCCTATAAAAAAACCAAAGATGAACACAGCCTTATTGTACATAGACCGACATAGACATTTTGTGGTTAAAGGAACAATGAACCGCAAAAGAAAGCATTAACCACCACTGACTTCAAATTGGATTTTAAAAAATATCACACAAGGCACATGGCTTTGTCTTGGAAAATAATGATGTCCCATTGTTTTTTCTTCTGTATGGCATTGCAACTACCCAACTACAACCCAACCTGAAACAAAAGGGTGTGCTGTTTTCAAAATGAAGTCAGTGACAGTTGAACACTTTGGCTTGCGGTGCCTCTGGCCGCAACTCTCAAGAGCAAAGCTTTCAGTCTGCCTTATCAACGCTAAGTGCTACACACACCAGTAGGCCCTCCCCCAGATTCCGCTTCTTACTGCTCAACACACACACTAAACTCAACCTCGGCTACAACTGGTGTTTTCCCCAGACAGCCTTGTTCTCAAAGCAGAGCCCCCCACACATACAGATATACACACACACACACACACACACACACACACATACACAGACACAGTTGACGTTGGAGGCCCTGTTACTAATGAAGTGTGTTTCCTGTGGTGAGAGCAGAGGGAGGCAGTAATTACCTGGAGCTCTTCAAGCGCTGTTGTTTGGAAAACAAAAGACACACACACACACACACACACAAACATTAATGCACATTCAGATACACCAACAGGCAAGCAGACACTTTACTCATCTATTGGGTGCTAATGAACGACTGCAGGGAGGAGAGAGTTCAACGAGTTGTAAAGGATCTTTGGGGTACATAAGAAGTAGGGGGTGTCGTGATATACCATGTATTATGGATAATTCTGATATATAAAAAATTTAATATTGATATCATGTTAAAAATACACATAATGATATTGTGTAAATAATCCAGCACCTCTCAAATATTTTCTGTTTCTCTCCATTCTCGCTTTGTCTCCTTCTCTCAATGCCCAATGCATTGGATATGATTTTTTGTTTATCAGTTCATCTGGTTGCCTTCTCACTATCGGTGATGGCGTGCAGGTACTCTATTTAGTATTTTTAGAATATCTCTGGAACGCTGGGGTCTAGAGACTTACTTTAAATTGCCTCTGCTTCGTTACGGTTGTATCTTTCCAATGAGGGTTCAGTGTGATCATATCCTTTTAAGAAGCTTTGTAATCCAGCATGGAACAACAGTGTTATTTTTGTAGGATTAGGGACGTTTATTAATGTCAGAAAAGGGCCCTTGGGTCCCACTTGTGTGTATAACCACTAATCTAATAAAAGCGCACAGTGTGTGCAGCCCATTCTCATTCCCAATACCGGCGATTTGTCACACCCACGGAGGTGTGGGTGTATTTATTTGTGCATTAGAACGTAACCGCCATGAAATCAGAAAATAACGTTCCTCTGATTCACTTTAATAGTCCATTGCACATGAATTGGTTGACTGTACTATAGCATTGTCCAGTGGTGTTTATCGTTTAAACTAAAAAAAACAGTATTGTCAGATCACTTCACTCCCTTTCTATAAAAACTCAACGAAATCTCATTCAATGAAGAATTAACTTACTTACAGTATTAGTCTGGCTTGCTGGATGTACATTGTGGGTATAAAGCCTGACATGTTATGCATGAGTGTGTCAGGCATTATCCTCCCCATTCCTTTATCTCCGCTATCTATCTTGAAAGTGTGCGCAGCATCTGGAGCTTAGCGCCGCCCAAGACGATTGTGATTGGTTTAACCCTTGTGTTGTCTTCCAGACCATCATGAATTTGTTCAAAATTGAAAACGTTTTTCGGCACTTTTCTCAACACTTTTTTTAAATTCATGGTCATTAAACCTAATTTAAATGACATTATACTTAATTTTTGAGTTAAAAAAAGCAGAAATTCTGAATTGTTTTGACTAATAGTAACATTTAAAATGCTATAAAATTGAATAAAACACTCAAAATGCAGTGAAAATAATCATTAATTGATCCACATTTTTTCACTTCCGATCCGATCCCGATACCTGAATTTGGATATCGGCCGATACCGATACTATTCCGATACCAGAGCTGTGTTTGCTTTAATATTATTATTATCATTATTGTTGATTTTATATGATGCTGAAGTAAACTCCTCAACGGGTAAGTATGATATGGACGTACGTATGCATGTATGTCCCAAAAGGCAACTTGAGGTAAGTATAAGGTCAGAAAAGGAAGTCAGAAAAACAGGAAAAATTCCATTCTGAAAACAGATATGCAACTGTAAGGGTTTCAAATTGATTGTCATGTCAATATTTATTACATACCCAAAATGTCAAATACTTAAGTCTTGAAATATAAGAAAAGTGCAAGTGTAAAAATCTCACACACACACACACACACACACACACACACACACACACACACACACACTATCAATAAAACAGTGTGTGAACAGCGCAAATCAAGCACACTGGCTCTTGTAGCATCAACAAATCAACGTTTTAAAATGTCAAATATCTGAAATATAAGAAAAATGCAATAACTGTAAACATCTTACACACACACTTAGTTACACACACACACACCTCTGTTTTCACGGCTGCGCAGCGGCTGCTCTGAAACAGCGGCCACCGGGAGACGAGTCTCTGGAGACGAGTCTCTGGGGGACGCAACAACGGGGAAATGAAACGTCACAAGCCAGCAACAACACCGGCAGACAGACGGTTGGGAAAGTCCTGTTTTGTTTTTGCATTTTGCTGTCTTGCTCTGCGGTGTTTCCACTGTGAAGTATTTCCAAACAGCGGACACACAGGATAGCATCGAGCTAGCCACAATGCTGCTCATGCTACTATCCTGCTAGCTGGCTGCAAACTGCGGAATGGACTTCCTGAGCGGGGGCGTGTCTCATAACTCTGTGTCTCATTGAGCCGCGCCTCCGTTCAGGAAATCTTTTCCACAGTTTGCAGCCAACCAGCAGACCAGCCGGCACCGGCAGGAATCACTTTTGGAGCCATTTCAGCAGACAACGTTAAAGTGCAGACATGGCTCGTGGTATCGGAAATCTCCGCAGGTTGGATCGGGAAAATCCGATACCTGAATTTCGCTGGTATCGGTCCCGATACCGATACTGGATCGGATCGGCCCCATCCCTAATTGTACCTGCAAAGATTGTTATACAGGTTCCATACAATGTACATCATGCATCCAAGTTATTTCGGTGCAGTTTGGTTGCAAGAAACCCATATTTCTGATATAAAGAACTTTGAAAACGGGTCAAATTTGACCCTAGGACAACACAAGGGTTAAAGAAATACTAGAACGTTTTTTTCCCCTATATCAGAATGTTAACTGGTGCAGCCAGACCATGGGTCTGGCAATGCAAGACTACTTACAACCCCAAATCAGAAAAAGTTGGGACGATATAGAAAACACAAATAAAAAAAGAAAGTAGTGATTTCTAAATGTACTTTGCCTTGCATTTTATTGCAGACAATACAACAGCACATAATTTAATGTGTTCCTGTCGCATAAACAACAGAGCAATCAAGCTTCCCTGGTAATAAGACCGAAACAATAACATTAAAAGAATTAAATATAAACCATCTCATGAATAAATGTTGATTAATTTAGCCATTATAGTCCTACAAATACCAATAATAAAAAAGCGATACAGCTTCTCAGTTGAAGTTCCGACTGAGAGAAAAAAATGTGGTGTGGACATGAAAGATGCTTCCAATTAAAATACATTTGTTTAAAAAAACATCCTGAGCGTCACGAAACAAACGGGGATAACGTGTCCATGTACACAAATCGATAGATTAAATTACGTGCCTATTTCATGAACTGCTGTGAGACTGGGTTGTGCTGGAAGTTAGTTCCAAGTACTGAAAGCTGTACTAAGGGAGGTAATATTTTTTAAAGACATAATTAACTTTAATCCAGTCTAGCACCAACTCTGCCAATATTTGAAGAAAATAAGGTTTTTATCATCTGACCATGACTTTGGTGACTTGAATCTTAAGCTGTTTTTGTTATCTGTTAGTATTTTGTCTGTATGTAAGTGAACGTGTGCTTATTTATTCACTTTTGTATGTGTGTTACTATTTGACAATGACAATGAAATGAACCAAATCCTCAGAACAGATGTCCAGCATCGAAGGAGCTGAACCATTGGACGAGCACATCAATTGTGTGTTCTTATGCGAGTGCTGTATGTGTGTAAGTAGCTTTGCCTTTCTAAATCTACAGCCCCCAGATGAAATTATAATGAGACTCAATGGCTTGAGTCGAAAGTCTTCAGTGACTCTACTGGGACAGTGCTTTGGCCAGTTTACATCCTTCTCTCCACACGCGCAAAGACAAGCTATATGGCTACTGCCCCTCTTGGGCTCTAAACGGGGAGTACAGGAAGAAATCATGCAGGAGATAATGGGCTGCAGTGCAGACATCAGTTTGCAGGAAGTTGAGACAGAGCAGTACTACAATTTTTACAAACACACACACACACACACACACACACACACGCTTACTGTGCCAAGCCAATTGTGGCTTTGGGACAAAAGACTAAGGATTCATGATGCTCCTCACTCAGTTGATTTGCAGTAGCAGCAGAGTGTTCCACTGCCAATAAATCAGCCCTTTAAATCTTATAGAGATATTATTGCCTACAGCATAAACTGTATTTCCAATTTCAATTTTTTTGCACTCAGAAAAAAACCTTTAGTTTGGTTTATGTTGGAGCTATATGGGTGTTATTAATTTCCCTGTAACAGAGTGTCTTGTGGATCTTAGCTCCACTTATAATACATACTATGTTGCATTACAATGTACATTTCCCACATGGCAGAGAAATACTATCTTACACAACAGATATGCATTAATATTGTATATGATTAGACTAAAAGTGTATGTTTTTCTTTGTAGAAAAATGAGACAATTCCAGTAGAAATGTGTGCAGTCTATTTGTTTCTATCAGCCGATTTGCTTTACGTTTTTTTTTTCAAATTCAAGCTTAATCGGTGCTTCTATGTGTGGGAGTAAGTCTGGAAAGCATCATCTGGGAGTCAATTTAACCAGCACTAATATATTTTTAGCCACTTGGAAACAATGCAATAAGCTGTAAACAGAACACTGACAGATTATCCCTTTATAAAGTTGATATATGAACATGTTAACAAACAATTGCCTACAAATCCAGCAGAAACACAGCAACATTAGCATTCATTAGGAGTCGTGTTTCTGGTGAACTGACTGATGTCCAGTATTCACTCTTTTGGTCTTGTCTGGTCTCCACACAATCATCCAAAGTTCCAAAGAGCAACCAATCAGGTGTAGAAAGGGTTTGTGTTAATTAGTGATGGCTAAAGTAAGCTTCATGAAGCTTTCTGAAACATTTTCTTTATTTTCTGAGCCCACTAGATGGCTCTCTCTTTCTCTCTCTCCACAAAGGAAGGGTTGCCATTCCTTGAGGCTTTTTTAGAAAATGATTCGCAAAGCTTTATGAAGCTTCATTTGGCCATCACTAGTGTTAATGTATAAGTGGTCTGGATCAATGGAAGTACCTTTCCAAAGAATGGCCTGACATGAGGCGCGTGGCTCATGAGCCAGATGTCCCTCTGCTTCCATTCTCTGTGTGTTGCCGTTCTCAAAATCTCTTTGAAACATCAACAAACGTCGAGCTAGCAAGCTAAACGCTGAAAATGGCAGGTTTTGAAGAAAATTGAAAAAAAAAACATGTTCCTTCCCAAGACTATTTTGCAGAGCTACCATCGCTGCGTTCGTAGCTTAGCTCCGATTGTGATTGGTTTAAAGAAATGCAAACAACCCACAGCGTTGTTTTCTCCTATCCAAGAATGTATGTGGTGTAGCACATGAATGACAGATAAAATCCTATACAACGTGATGAGGCAACCCTTATATATTTTCCTGGAATTATATATCCACTATGATAGCTTGGTATCAAATTGAAATAGCATTATCCAAAGTATGAAGATGTACCATCACAATCTTTTACCTGTCTGTTTGAATTAGCCCCTCTGTCCTGTGCTTACAGAATACGTTGTTTCCGTAGTCACACAGGAAGAGAGATCCTTCTATTTTACCAAGCTGCTAAACAACTCTGACAGGTTCAGCGAAGTCATTACAATTACTAACCAGAGCTACTGCAAGCTGTCTCACTTGTGAGATAAAGCTGTGAGCCTGCGATTATTTATCATTCTGTATGCTAACATGTCTTTTAAGAGACATATCTCCATCTAGATAAAGGGAGTCTCACACACACACACACACACACACACACACACACACACACACACACACACACACACACACACACACACACACACACACACACACACAGATGGCCTTCCTCTCTGTAATCCTGAGCCTTGTGTCAGATGAATAATGCTCTCCTCTTTTTTCACTCGCTTTGTCAATATTTGACATGCTTGAAATCCCTGTTTGGTGTTTCAACAAAAGAGATTTTTCTGTCAACAATGAGAAAAGAATTAGATGGTTTACAAACATAGAGCCAAAATGCTTTTTGGAGCGGCAGTGACTTGTATCACTAAGGGAGCAGCCGGTGGCACAGGAGTGTGCCAAGTGTCTGGCTTGCTTTGTGTGTAGTTTATAGCTTATCAGAAAAGGCCGTAATGGTAGTCATGTTGGATTTGGGAGGAAAAAAAAGCATGTGTCATAAAGCATAGTTCGCCCCTATTCATTTTCTATGGGAGCTGAGCTATTCACTTTTTAAGCAATTGTAGCTGATACCGCATCAAAACACCGGCACCAATTGTTTCTATTATGTAAAATCCCTCACAGTGCCGGCATGTTGACACACACTCCAAGTAAATTTGCTTTCTGGATTGTCACACCTCAGCCACCCTGCCGTGACTGCTTCCTCTGTCTGTATGGTGCGTTAAAGTTGGTAAAAAGACAGTTCGCGGATTTAAATGCCACTCTGTGTCATGGCAGTTTGTGCAGATGAACGGTGAACATTGTACCTCCCAGCTGAGCAGAACAGCAGAGGTCCACTGAGATACTCTGAGATACGCAAAAGGTTAAAAGACAAAAACAGACCAAAAGCTGGGAAAAAATGAATAGCGCTGCAACTACTTTCTTTCTTCTTTTTGGATTAATCAATAATTATTTCGATTTATAGTTTAAACAGAATGGACTGGTTTTATGCCGTTACAATTTGCCTCTCATTCACCCAACAGCTATTATACAAGCCACTCGCCTATCCATCGGACGCAGTTTGGGGTTCTGTGTCTTGCTCAAAGACACTTTGCCATGTAGACAGGAGGATCCAGGGATCAAAGCACAAACCTCTGTGTTATTAATGGACAACCCGCGCTACCCTCCTGAACCACAGTCACCCAGATTAGTCTTATGCCCGCCATAATTCCCCAGAGCCCAAGGTGCCACTTGTTTTGTAAGTTTGTCCAAAATCCAAGGATATGAAATTTACAATAATGTAAATCAGAGAAAAGCAGCAGATCTTTACATTTGAGAAGCTGGGACCAGACCAATTAAAACTATTACCATCATACATACCGGCAGCGATGCAAATTTTGTGACTCATCTACCACGGCCGGTTCTGGACATGTTAAGATGTCGGTGGGTAAAGCGAGACAGGGAGAGTGACGGGAGATGCGGTGTGAGCTGATGAGAGAGAGCCATCGGAGCAGAGGAGGGTTAACGTTTAGCGGTGAAGGAATAAAGTGAATGTAGAGTAGCTACAGTTTGCAGTTTGAGCACAAATAAATGCTGCAGCTTCCCAAGACCAACAGAGGTGTCCCGTGTCTTGTTTCTATAATGTTCTGTTAACCCAAGCTGTTGGAACCCAGACATCTTTGACTCGATATTGTAATGACTTGCACTAGTGAAGGTGCACAAAGGTAGTGCTGTGCACAGCCCTTCCTTTAGGCCAGGTGTCCTCATTTAGGCCAGGTGCAGCAGGATAATAGTAGTGGCACTATTCTTTGTTGCAGCCCCATTTCATGAATGATGTTAGAGTGTGATAAGAATGTATTACTTGGAATGCTAGCTTATTTAAATTTGCAGGCAACATAATGTGATCAGAATCCTGGCTGAGTGGATGGATTTTCCCTTGCTGTGATTATCACCTGAATGTGTTCTGTGAAGCAAAACTGCCAGGTATCTTGGCTTAGTAGCTCACCGTCAAATATTGTGTTATCCATATTAGTGATAAGAGCTTATTAGTGTAAGGGCACACAGGGCAAAGCATGCTGAGAGAGGGAGGAGACAGAAATAGAAAGAGGGAGGAAGATAAGAGTCACTCAGTGCGGTTTTCATGCACAGCAGGAACTGTGAACCCGATTATTCACTAAATAAAATCAAAGTACATGTAAAATAAATTTTTCTCAAAGATGGTTTCTGTCATTTTAGGTAGTTCTTATCATGCTGATGTTTGTTCAAGTGTAAATTTTTCTGATACGTTTGTTTTTTTATCAGTTATTTGATGCTAATAAAAACCGGGTGGAACATCCTGATTGACAGCTGTGATTGACTCCCGTTTGGTCATGCGGATGTATGTGCGGGACTTTGATACGATGGCTCCACCGCCCGTTCACTACTGCACAGACTCTGGCTCCAAAACTACAATATAGCAGCACCCGTATCAAGGATATTTTGGCTTCAGTTTTGCACATTAGGAGGAGGTGGAGACGCGTCATCCATCTTTATATACAGTCTGTGCATTCACACATACACATTCACGCTATACATGAGTGGGGGAAGAATAGGAAGAATGACGGGAGTAACTCTACCTCCGGTACAGTAGATGGCGCTCTGCCAATGTACAACTGGTCGGAATAAGGCTTCTTCTTCTGGCTGACCTTTGTCAAAATCACAACTTGGAAAGAGGGGAGAACATGGGTCCGTGTAACGCTTATCAAAAAACGGACTTTTGGAAAAACAGAAAAATGGGTTCAAATATCCAATTTTTCATTTTTTTCCGCCTTGACAAATTAAAAAATAGGATCTTTAACCTGTTTTCTTCAATTTTCTGTTTTTATTCAGAGAATCAGAAATTTAGAAAATTACAAAATTGCATCTGGGCTCCAATTATTCAATACTGCACTGATATTCTCTCCCTCGTTCCGCCTAGTTACCAACGATTGGTTGGCTATTATCGCGGGTGTGTCTGGATGGGTTTAGGCGGGCATTCAAGAAGACTCGGGGCAGTCATGTCAACGCTGGATAATTACGAGAATATAATTCTTAATCTTGCTGAGAAGAGGGGAGATGAATGTTCGGATGGTGAATGAATGAACAACACAGCATTGCAACACAATCCCTTTTTTTCTTTTGAGTCTGACCATCTCAGCGCCACCTTTCCCTTTTCTTTTTTGGCTTTCCATATTGAAATAAGATGCTGCTGCGGCCCACCGTACGGGTTGAGCAGAGGCTGACCAGCCAGCGGCCGGGCAGCGGATGGTGTGGCTATAAGAACTTGCAATGTAGCCTATAACTATTATCAGACCGGCCCTCGCGGCCTCGAAACAGACACTACCGGCCCACCGGGAAAAGTCCCGACTCTTGATTGCCACTCGGCCTCTGAGTGGTCCTGTGTCTGGGCGGAGGATGACACTTTAAATATAGACACTAGGCGATCTTGATTCAAGTCTGTGCTGGATATTGCCAAGTGTTTCACCTCTCGGTGAACGCTGAATGTTTTTCGTTATTCGACTTACAACACATCATCCATTCTCATTCTGTCTTTCAGTCTGGCTGCTGAATGTGCTCGAATGGGGGCGGGGTGGGGCGGAGCTAGGCGGAACGAGGGAGAGAATAGAATAATTGGAGCCCAGACGCAATTTTGTAATTTTATAAATTTCTAATCCTCTGAATAAAAACAGAAAATTGGAAAAACAGTGTAAAGATCCAATTTTTGTATTTGTCAAAGCGGAAAAAAATAAAACATTGGATATTTGAACCCATTTTTCTGTTTTTCCAAATGTCCGTTTGTGCTTAGAAAATTGAACTGATAAGCGTTACACGGACCAACATGGACTCCTCGTCTGTCCAGAAATGGGTCTTCGTGATAGTACTTGCCATGGCAAAGTCCTCGTGGGTTTTAAAGGTCCCATGACATGGTGCTCTTTGGATGCTTTTATATAGACCATAGTGGTCCCCTAATACTATATATGATGTCTCTTTCCCGAAATTCAGCCTTGGTGCAGAATTACAACCAGTCTCATCTCAATATCATCTTCCGACATATGTTTAACTCCCTGCCATACAGCGTCTTCAACGGGATCGTCGATAAAAGGAAATGTCATGTTTTGAGAAAAAACAATGTTTTAAAGTCTGCCTAACAGTTAATATACCAACAATGTTTTATTTTATTCACGCCAATATAACAAACTTCGCTGAAATGCTCCTGATACAGACTGAATGAATGAGGAAATGAAAGAGCGCTGTGTCAGAGGGAGGAGCGTTAATTCTCTTCATACATCCATGGGGAGGAGTCTGAGAGAAACTCAACGTTTCTTGAAGAAAACCTGCTCCCGACCAGGTTAGGTTCATAGGCTCAGTTACCATAGTAACTGACTCTGAGGTTAAGTTACCTCTCTTTCTGAAATGGAAAACTCAGAGTTTCCCTCATCTCAGGCTTAACAAACTCAGAGTTTCCACTAATCCTCCTACCTGAAACGGACCCCAGCTCATCTGAGCTTTCATTTTCTCAAAGGCAGAAGAGGATACCCAGGACTCGGTTTACACCTATCACCATTTCAAGCCAATTGAGGACCATAGGCAGGCTGGGGGAACTCATATTAATGTGAAAAAAACTCATAAAGTGACATTTTCATGCCATTGGACCTTTAAGGTTTGAAGCTTGTGTGGTTGCTGTTGTTTTTGGCGCTATTCCAACCGCTCTCTTCTATTTTGGGGTCAAAAAGCACTGCAGCCGAGTGGGGAGGGGCAGTTATAACCTATGGAAGATGTGCAAACCTGAGCTTACCCCGGTTGCACAAGTGCACGAATACCCCGGTTACTAGGAGTAATCTATATCCACGATGTTCCACTTCCTGGACTTCTCCATTGCCGACAGAAATTCCGCCGGATGTTCCTTTTCGGTCGGATGTCCGTTACCTTCCGCTTTCTTTGTGTTGGAATTTTAAACTCTGGTGGATTTCTGAGGACTATGGTTAACTGCTCCTCAGATCTCTGCAGGGTAAATCCAGACAGCTAGCTAGACTATCTGTCCAATCTGAGTTTTCTGTTGCACGACAAAAACAACTTTTGAACATACACATGTTCCACCAAAACAAGTTCCTTCCCGAGGCTATTGTGCAGCAGCACCGTGGCTCTGTCCAATGCTGTTGCAATGAGGATTCAGCCCTACTTTATGTTTACATGGTGCTTGAGAAACCGGGGTATTGCCTTAACCCGAATATAATCAGGTTTGATTGTCTGACTGAGAAGACAGACATTTTCTCTTCTCAAGTTCATATTGGTGTGTTTCTGAATGCCTGTGTATGTGTGTGTTGTGGAGTGTCCATGTTGCCATGGTGACAACATCACCGATCACTTCCATTACTCACAGATCAGGGGAGGAACACACACAACTCACAAATGCAACCTGACAGAGGATGCCTATCAGGGTCTGCTGGGAAGTGGACTTTAAGACTATTTTGGGGACTTCCTGTCTCCCTGAAACAGTGTCCTGAGAATAAACTCAGAGAGCAGGCTCATTAATGAGCGGGTGAGTCAATGACTCTCCTGTGAGATGCTATGACTCACATCTCTGTGGGCTTTCAAACCTGCTGATGAGATTTCAGTTTCATGAAAGGTGGAAGTTGCTTGTCTTTGTTTCCCACAACAACTGAGGCCTGTTTACAAAACACAAAATTATTATTATTATAATGAATAAACATGAGCGATAGAGAAACATTAGGACGGTGAAAACTCAAACTGTTGCTGCTCTAAAAGCAGGAAAAGGGGTGCTGGAGGTAAAAAGGCACATAGTGTGAATGGTTATGCAAATTAACTGATGACTGTGATGATGCTAAGGCACATTCAGTTTTGTTTTTAATTCACACAATATTGTTTTTTTGGAAAAATCTATTCATATTCTGCTTGGTTTTCACAATAACAGTAGTCAGCTAATGCAATCAAACTGTTTATTCATTACCATGGCTTTTTAAAGTGGGAGTGAGAATCAAAAACAGCTACAGTTATTCTTTACTCTAAAATAATCATCATGGAGAGAAAAAGATTTTACATTACAGTATGTGTGAATGCACACTGTATATAAAGATGCACGACACGTCTCCACTTCCTCCCACTGTACAAAAGTGAAGCCAAAATATTCCGGATACGGGCGCTGCCATCTTGTACTTTCAGAGCCAAAGTCAGTGATCAGGCGGTGGAGTAGGGAAGTCAATGGTCATTTTACTCTGTATTATTATTTCATCTGCCAAGGAGGTTATGTTTTCAGTCTCATATGTGTGTGTCTGTTTGTCTGACTGTTAGTTAGCAGGGTATGTCAAAACCTATTCAACAGATTTAGTGACATTTTGTGCAATGTTGTTTTCTCAGCTAACAAAGGACAGTGACGTGTGTGACGTGTCCTTTCCCCGTACTTTTCCTAAACCCAACCTGCGTCCCCCAGAGACCGCGGATCGTGTCCCGGCGTGTCGTGTCCATTCCCCGTTCTTTTTTTTCCTAAACCCAACCTCTGTATAGATGCTTCCTACCACATGCTGACCACCATGAAATAAACAAGAGAATTGTGTCCGTGTACACGAATCAATAGATTAAAAATAACGTCACCCTTTCACGAACTGCCGTGAGACCGTGTTGGATATTTTGGCTTCACTTTTGTACAGTGGGAGGAAGTGGAGACGCGTCATCCATCTTTATTTACAGTCTACGGCATTCACACATGGGAAGAATGGGAAGAATGATGGAAGTAACTCCACCTTACAGTAGGTGGTGCTCTCTTTGATGCTATAAAACAGGGTTTAATGTCATGATTGACAGCTTTAACTCCCAACTGATTGCAGCGGGTGTATGGGCGGGACTTTGATTTGCGGCACCAACACTGTGCAGACTCTGGCTCCAAATGATGTTATCAGCCAAAGATGGCAGCACCCTTATCCGAGAGATTCTGGCTTCATTTTTGTACAGTGGGAGGACATACAGTCTATGCATTCACACATATAGTAGGTGAGGGAAATATTTGTCTCTTTAGCTTCTGCTGTCTAGTAGAAGGAAGTATTAAGAATGTTTTTAGAGAAATTATTCAGAAAACGATGCTATGACAGTAGCACCATAGAGTAGATAGGGAGTGATTTTGGAAGCAGCCCAGGTCATTCATCTTGGTCCACCCTCAGTGGTGTTTTCATTGGTTTTGCCTGCAGACATCCTATTAGGCCTGTGTGGGTGTGTCCAAACTGAGCCTTATTGACGTCTCGATCTGGCGGGACATATTACACCTTTATGAGCTTTAAAATATGATTTGAGAATTCTCTTGTGCCAGGAAATTAGTAGGTAGTGTGTAGTCTCGCATTGCCAGACCCTCCTGCTGCGGAGGAGGGTCTGGCTAGTCCACATAGCATTCTGGGATGGGAGAAAAACATGGTGGAACATGTGTACGTTCAAAAGTTAGTCATGCAACAGAAAATTCAGATTGAAACACACCAATATGAACTGAGAAGAGAAAATGTCTGTCTTCTCAGTCAGTGCATTTGCATGCAGTTTACAAACCTGATTATATTCGGGTTAAGGCAATACTTTCTCAATATTATATCTCAAACATAAAGTAGGGCTGAATCCTCATTGCAATATTTACTGGTGCAATAAAAAATATTGGGATAGGCTACGACATATCGCGCAAGACACTCAGATATTTTTTTAAATTCAGTATTCAACAACGTTATCGCATATTTTCCTAAGCAGCCCTAAATCGGAGTTCTCATACCTTGGTTACCAGACCTAGACAACTCCTTTAGTAGTCTTGCATTGCCAGACCTTCCTCCACAGCGCTGCGGAGGAGGGTCTGGCTAGTCCACACAGCATTCCTGGATGGGAGAATAACGTGCTCTGGTTTATTGGCATTTCTTTAAACCATTCACAATTGCCATGGGCGGCACTAAGCATTGGACAGAGCCACGGTGCCGCTGCTAAATAGCCTTGGGACATCCGGCGGAATTTCCGGCGGCACCTGAACAATCCCGGAAATGAAACGTTGTCGATATAGACTAGATAGTGTGTAGTAATTCATATCACGTTTTATTAATTATTATTCTTAATCATCTGACAAAAGAAAGTCATGTGTATGGCAAAAGATTGCATGGAAGTGTGAGAACCTATGTGTATCTCGCCGAGGTGCATCAGCCATATTTGTGAAAAGGAGTACTAATATTTTTTGTTTTGTTTTATGTATAGAATCAGCATTATTAAGTGATGCTGCAGTAACATATCTCACCGAGGGAAGCATTGAAACGTTTTTCACAGAACTAACAAAAGAGGAGATCCAGACTTCCACCTTTGAGTATTTAGTGAAGCTGAAAAGAGAGCAGTGTTGTGGACACATGGAAATACCCTTCTGGTGTAATGAAGCTGGTTTATGTTGCAGGACAGGACAATGAAATAAAATTCATTTGAGTGTAAAACTCATAACAAACATTTTATGACCCTACAAAACCAGTCATGATCTGTATTCACATCACTACACACACACACCTGAGTCTTTACATCCTGGGCCAATAAGTCAGTGTGTGAGTTAATGAGGCAACTAGGTTTACTGCCTAAGCATACAGACATCTGAACAAACACACACATATACACACACACAAGCACACAGCTGGGTGTGTAATGTGCCAGATGCCATTGGCTGAACACACAGTGGGCTGAATAGGATTGGAACCAACTTTAGACCAGTGGCATTAGTGTAATTGATGGCACCCGTCCTGTCCAAAACTATATTTGAACACGGGGTTTTCTGATGGACCAGCAGGCCTGGGTACACTGCAGCCTGTGGAATTCACTCTGCACAAATCAATACTAAAGAGTGAACTCACAGAGGGACTGTTGCAGATGAAGGGTCTGTGTACACTTTTTTGAAATAATTCTCGCTCTTCATTTCCACCGACTGCGGAACTTATGCGGATCGGCTCCGCTGCATGTCAGCTCCGTGCTCCGCCGTCCATCAATGCCCACCAGGTCCGGATTTGTTGCGGTACGGCTGCGGCCATGACTGACAGCTGAAGTCACTCGGACCCATGAGATCTCGCGAATTAACGTATGATCGCGTGATATAACAGGATGTAGTTTCTATAAGCAGAACCACAAAACCAACAACAGTTGACTTCAGGCCTGTCTTCATGCCATAAAAGCCCAAAAATAATAATCATCAATCAATTAATAAACTTTGTACACTGTAAGAATTTGGATATGCATCATCCATCTTTATATACAGTCTATGGTTTAAACCAGAGATCTCAAACAGGGGGTCCGGGACCCTTAGAGGGCCCAAAGTTATTGTTTAATCATTTAAAAACAAAAATGTCTGAAAATATACATAAACACGAGTCCAACATATTATTAGCAAAGATAAATCAGCCTATTTGTGATTTGTTTTTAAAATGTTTAAAAAAAAATTAAAAACATTGGTGACATGCTTATTGGCCTACACGTAAGGTAGAAACTAAGGTAGCCATCCACAGATACAATTAAGCTTAGGGATTCACTGTGCTACATGTATGTTCAACATTAAAACATGATATATGAAATATATGTCAATCATTTTTTATAGCTTATTATTGTATACACCACAAAAAGGTATGTGTAAAGGCTTTAGGCCGCCCTACACGTTATAGTAGGCCCAGGTTAATATGCAACTTAATTTTATACAATATATGTAGTAGGGGGTCCCTACTCTGTCTCTCTTTCAGCTAAGGGGTCCTTGGCCTAAAAAGCATTTTACAAAGTACAGCAGGAGGTGATTTTGGTCTTTTAGGTATTTTATTATACTGAAGTGGTAAATGGAATTTCTGAGCTATTTCTGCACCGCATAAAAAGTCATCAACACACATCATCTGGGACCCTTATGTTTACCAAATTTCACAGCGATCCATGCGATTTGTCAAGACATTTCACAGTTTAATAGTAATTACTGAGCAAACCTAACTGGGCCCTTAATTTGAGATTAGTTATACAATCTAATGAGCCATAGCAAACGTAAATTAGAAGTCTATAAACTGATTATCAGCTTTCAAAAAGTTTACAAACTTTGAGAACCACAAAAAGATTCAGATATCCGTTTTATTGGTTTAATGTAGGAGGACGTCTGGGATAAGAAGTTATTACATTTTCCTCTCAAGAGAGAAAAGAAGCTCATTGGAGAACCTTGATGGCTATTTTTTGCATGCTTGTATAATTTGCAGCATTTCAGCAACATTGGGTGTGCTTATCCTGCTAGATATTCAAACAGCAAGAGGAGCTTAAATATCAGAGGGAAGATGTATTTTTTTTTTGTAAGCTGCTGGATAAAAGCTGGAGCATCTCAAATGTCAGTGTAAAATGCAAGGAGCACAAAGATGGGGCCAAACACGGAGGAGGAAAAAAAGACAAGGCTGGAGACTTTGTGACAAGGGGGATGAAGGGGTGAGGGAAGAAAATTGTAAATTGGAAGATGGTGAACAGGAAAAGTTTGAAAGATTTTGACAGAGAAGTAAGGAGGAAAAAAATAGAGACAAATTCAGCTGCTGAAGGGAGAAACTGGAGGTGGAGTGGAGAATGGTAGCTACTAATACAGTAGAAGAGAAAAAAGGACATGAAAGGAGAGGAGAAAGGAAAGAGGCTAAAATATTCTGTAAAAAAGATAGAACAAATGGTGAATAGAACAGATGTATCAAGGGAAAGATAGAGACAGAGAGAGAGGGTTGATGGATGGATGGATGGATGGATGGATGGTAAACAACAGTCTGGGTCATAATTACATGATGCAGCTGTGGGCCCTGTTCTCTTGACCTGACATTAGTGCACACACATGCACACAAACACACACACACACACACACACACACACACAAATCCAATCTTTTTGTTTGTCGTTCTTTTAGTGTTTTTCATTTTAGCTTGAAATCTGAAATGTTCCTATTCATTTTCATACCAATGAAAATATATATTACCCTGATTTTCAAATATGCTGCTTTTCTCTTCAGCATTTGGTCAAGAGGAAATATAGTGTGTTGGTAGAAAGTTTGTCTCTGCATCCTGCAAATGTAATTTAATGTTAATGTGATCCACTGCGGTTGTATTATCCTTTTAGAAAATAGAAGTATTGGATATGTGTCATTTGATTTCTACTTCTTGTTTTTTTCTCGATGCACTCACTTTCTTATACACAATGCAAGCACTGTGACACAGTGGAATGATTGGAAATGTAGTTCTTTTCAATCCATGTAAAGAATGTTGACCTGCATTGAAAATATGAAAGCGTCAAGAGGAGAGGAGCAACCAAAGCATGAGATGTGTGAAGGCTTTGAAGTGCACCTGATTAAATAATCCTTTTTATTATTCGCAATGTGCATATGACATACAGCAACATCAACAGAGAAAACACTGAGCTGCTGACAAATTAGTGTTGTGTGACTTGCTGCATAGACAAAATGTTTATTTTGTTCTGCTCAAATACCAATACTGACACACAGCAGAAATTCAGCTTATAGCCTAACCACTTTATTAGACTTTTTTCTCTTATCTTTGCTTCTATGCATGCATTTGCATTTAAATATAATAGAATTTTATTGTCATTGCACCGTGCACAACTTAATTGGCTGTGCAGCTCCTGAAACATTCCACACATGCACACACGCGTGCTCACACCCACAAACACACACACACACACACACACACACACACACACACACACACACACACACATAAACACTCTTGCCATACAGATGAAAAACAATAACAAGTAAGAAAGATTAAAAAAAATAAGTGATATCAGAAGATCGTATTTGTACATTGTGTTAAATGCTATTTATATGCCTTATAAAGATAGTATTGCACGTTACATAGTTCTTGAACATTTCCTCATGTGGGGGGGGGGGGTAGTTTTACTGTTCTGATGAGAATGATTTACGACCCCAAATCAGAAAAAGTTGGGACAGTATGGAAAACACAAATAAAAAAAGAAAGTAGTGATTTCTAAATGTACTTTGACTTGTATTTCATTGCAGACAATACAACTGCACATAATTTAATGTGTTCCTCATGATTTATATTGGGGTTTTTTTTTCAAAAAAACAAAATTCCTATTTTGGTTCTTGCAACACATTTCAAAAAGAGTTGGAACAGTAAAGCATTTACCACTTTGTAATGTTGCCATTCCTTTTCACAACACTTAAAAGACGTTTAGGGACTGAAGACACCAAGTGATGAAGTGTTTCAGGTGTAATTTTGTCACATTCTTGCTGCAAACAAGTCTTAAGGTGGGCAACAGTACGGGGGTCTTCATTGTCGCATTTTGCGCTTCAAAATGCGCCACACATTCTCTATTGGAGACAGGTCAGGACTGCAGGCAGGCCAGTCAAGTACCCGTATCCTCTTCCTCCGCAGCCAGGACTTTGTAATGTGTGCAGAATGTGGTTTTGCATTATTTTGTTGAAATATGCATGGACGTCCCTGGAAAAGATGTCTTCTTGAGGGCAGCATATTGTGCTCCAAAATCTCTATGTACTTTTCAGCATTAATGGTGCCATCACAGAACTGCAAGTTACCTTTGCCAAGGGCACTGACACAACCCCATACCATGACAGACCCTGGCTTTTGGACTTGTTGCTGGTAACAGTCTGGACGATCCTTTTCTTCTTTGGTCCGGAGCACACAACGTCCATTTCTCCCAAAAAATACCTGAAATACTGATTCATCTGACCACAGTACACGTTTCCACTGTGTGATGGTCCATCCCAGATGCCTCCGAGCCCAGAGCTGTCAACGGCGCTTCTGGACACTGTTAACATAGGGCTTCCTTTTGGCACAGTACAGTTTTAACTGGCATTTGTGGATGTAACTACGTATTGTGGTACTTGACAAAGGTTTGCCAAAGTAGTCCTGAGCCCATGTGGTGATATCGCTTATAGATGAATGACGATTCTTGATGCAGTGCCGCCTGAGGGATCGGAGATCACGGTTGTTCAGCTTAGGCTTGCGCCCTTGTCCTTTACGCACTGAAAATCCTCCACATTCCTTGAATCTTTTAATTATGTTATGCACTGTTGAAGATGAAATAAGCAAATGTCTTCCTATCTTTCTTTGAGGAACATTGTTTTTAAACATTTCAATAATTTTCTCACGTATTTGTTGGCAAACTGGCGATCCTCGGCCCATCTTTGCTCCTAAAGGACTAGACCTTTCTTGGATGCTGCTTTTGTACCAAATCATAATTACAATCACCTGTTGACATCACCTGTTTCACATCACATCATTATTTAACCAATTTACCTGATTACTAGCCCTAAATTGCTCTTGTCCCAACCTTTTTTGGAATGTGTTGCAGGTCTGAATGACAGGAAAGGATGTATATTTACTAGGGCTGTCAAATGATTACAAATTTTAATCAAATTAATCAGAATTTTCAGTGGATTAATCATGATTAATCACTATTTGCAATTACACCTGAATCCTAACCATTTTTTTTCTGAAATGCATACCAAAAGATACTAGTGCTGTCAAGCGATTAAAATATTTAATCGCATTAATGTCATAGTTAACTCGCTATTAATCGCAATTAATCGCACATTTTTATCTATTCTAAATGTCCCTTGATTTCTTTTTGTCCCATTATATTTTCTCATTTTAATTCTCTTATCAGCATGGAAAAGTAGATTGGCTTGCTTTGTGACTGTTTTATTATTGAAAACAACATTGTCATATACGTTCTGTTCAATTTCACACTAACATTCACACATGGAGCTAATAATCTGTCACATAATGTAACGCTGTTACCTCGATGTTCCATTGCAGGTAGTACTGCAGATAGTCCTGCAGATAGTACTACAGGTAGTACTGCCTCATGCCTGAGGCGAGCGTGGCTGGTCCTACTGTCTATGGGCTCATAGCGTCGTCAGCGGCATAGCCGTTGTCATAGCAACTGGTTTCCCGTGACTCATTTCCTGGTTCTCGCTCTCTTTCATAACCAACGTAAAATCAAGGAGAGGGTTTTCCTGCTCCAGGTTTCCCAACGTGGTCAGAAAGAACAGAGGAGACACTTTGTTTCTCTCACTGACTGTAGAGTCACTACTCGCTCGCTCTGAAGATAATCGCCGTCACGAGCCTACAAGCTACGCGGCTAGCAAGCTAAAACCGGCCGAGGCTTGTGTCTGTTTTGTTTGCGGTCTGCGAAATTACAAGACCCGCCCTTCAATCACTACTATTGGCCAGGCGTCGAAGGTAACGTAACTCCATTTGTTCAGGTCCTATCCCCTGACCAATCCACTATCCTCACCACTCGCGGTGAAATGCCTAAACCAAACCAATCAGCTGCTTCGTAGGGCGGGACATGGCGTGGCCATAGACAGTTAAAGAAGTGGACTAACAGATCCCGTTGCTCTCTCTATGCGTTACTCGTGCGTTAAAAAAATTATTGGCATTAAAATGGGTTTGCGTTAACGCCGTTAATAACGCGTTAAACTGACAGCCCTAATATTTACAAATGATATTAAGTTGACCGGACAAAACATGAAATATTTTGTGTTCACATTGTCTGCAATGAAATACAAGTCAAAGTACATTTAGAAATCACTACTTTCTTTTTTTATTTGTGTTTTCCATACTGTCCCAACTTTTTCTGATTTGGGGTTGTACTGTAAAAATAAATTATACCAATTCTTCATTTTATGTATATATATGATGATCACATTCATTGTATTTCTAAGCCCATCAATAATGAAATGTACCTGTGAGGCATGCCGTGGAACAGAATTACCTGCACTTCGGTACGTTTGTCCATCTTGTCTCCTGTCCCAGCTGCTCTAAAGCAGTCTCAATAACCCGTAGCACTCCTCGAACGAAATGGATAACTTGCATTAATCAGAAGTACAAGGAAGTCTGCACACGTTACAGCTCAGTCACTTTGTCTCAGCTGTTAAATCTCTGTTGTGTCCCTTCCTGCTCTCCATCACAGCTCAACTAACAATGTAGTTTTGTTTAATATATAGGGCATTTTTATGTCTTTATCAGACCTTCTGACAGTAGGACATTGCAGCTCATGCACTGCTTCACTTAAATGTTTTCCAACAAAGTGAAAAAGCCCAAAGTCCACCCCCAAAGGCACGTACCATCTCCAACAGAAAACACTGTTCACAAACTGCTCCAAACAGCTCTGTTGTAGTCCAGCCTTTACTTCTGTGACACACGTTTTAATGCTCGCCTAGCTGCTAGCGTGGCATGCCCTCATACTCTGCTTCTGACTGGCTTGTATTGTTTACCTATAGCTACTGCGCATGTACAACTCCCAACAAAGATGGAGCAGAAGTGTGATGCCTCACTCGGTAGCTAAAACAGAGATCTCAACACACAGGGTGAAAAGAGGAGCTGCAGCAGTGTGCAGTACAACAAAAATATGGTGTTTTTTGAAAATGAAACCATGTAAACCTATTCTGATATAACCTCTAAATACAATTATGAACCTGAAAATGAGCATAATATGAGCACTTTAACTTTACTGCCACACAGCGCCAACTCAAGTTTGAGCAGGCAAACATAAGTGCTTTTGCAAAACTCCTTTCCCCCTTCCACATTTAAACAGGTTGACATTTTCGGATGCATCCGTTCTGTATGTGGCTTTTTTTGTTTATTTAAAAGCTCAGTCTTTTGGTGTAGAAAAATGCTGACTTAGTTAGGGCAGAAGGCCAAAAGCAGAGACAAACATGTGTTTTCACTGTAGCCAGTCAGTTTGGACATGGAAAGAGAGGAGCAGCCCCTGCAGTGAGACACCGCAGACACAATGTTTGATTGACAGGGGATTTCTGGGAAGCACAAAAACAATACAGCAACCAGTGCTAAGCACCAAAGATGGAAAAAAGCATTACAACTGTTGCAGTGCCTTTCCTGACCTGAACCACTCAGCTTGATGGATCACAGACTGGGGGAATCTGTTGGGTCTCTATCTGTGAAGTGTCCTGAGATAACTTCTGTTATGATTTGACACTATAAATACAATTGAATAGAATTGAATTTCTGGACTTTTGTGTTATCCTCTGTCTGTTGTTTCTTCTCCATCTCTCCCTCATTCTCTCTGAGCTTGCTTTCTTAGTTTCTTATTGCACAAGCTGTGGTTGCCAAGGTAACTGACATTAATTCATACGGCCATCAATTCAGTGCTCTACTTATTACCATTTACTCTGCAGGCCTGTGTGTGTGTGTGTGTGTGTGTGTGTGTGTGTGTGTGTGTGTGTGTGTGTGTGTGTGTGTGTGTGTGTGTGTGTGTGTGTGTGTGTGTGTGTGTGTGTGTGTGTTTGTTTGTGTGTCAACCATTATTTGTGTGGTTCCATATTTATATCTGAAGTTGGGATTTTCCCTGTAGACTTTCCAAGCTAGTGTAGGTATTCAAACTGCTCAACTCTTTACCATGATGAGACAGTGTCAGAGACACACACACACACACACACACACACACACACACACACGCCTGACTTCATTATCTCCACTCTGCAATCGGTATGTCAGCAGCAGCAACCATGGTAACAAGAAAGAGAGGGAGAGTGTTGAGATTCACAGCCACTTCACACCTATGCATCATTAATGTCATTTAACTCGCCCCTCTGTGACACTTTCTATCTCTCCATCTGTTTTCTTCTTTTGCTCTCTCTCGCTTTCTCCTCCCCCTCTTTCTTTCTTTCTCTCCTCCCCCTCCTCCTCTCGTGCTTCGCTTTTCTCTCACCCATCTGTCTCTCTCTCTCAGTCCGGATATTTTATCCGTAGTTTGCTGATGACGCACAAACCTGGTTACTTCCCAATGTGTGTGTGTGTGTGTGTGTGTGTGTGTGTGTGTGTGTGTGTGTGTGTGTGTGTGTGTGTGTGTGTGTGTGTGTGTGTGTGTGTGTGTGTGTGTGTGTGTGTGTGTGTGTGTGTGTGTGTGAATGCCAAGCCATGTCTTGCTGCCTCATTTCAACCCGGGGGCTAACATCTATACATTTATACATTTACTTTTTGCATGAATAATCCAGTGCAACACCTCCACCGCAACCTACTGGTATAAGAAATATGCAGTGGGAGAGGATCCTCTCATTAGAAATGAATAAGCCTCCATTCAGCACAGTACGTGGAATCTCTGATTCACATATGTTATGCACTGGACTACTACTGCATCTCTCTGCTTGGAATTCTTTACTTCTTCAAACATCATTTCTGTGTTATATCTCACTAAAGGGGGAGACGGGAAAGGGAAGGACAGAAAATCACTGCAAAACAAAGTGTGAAAGTCTAAACAATATATTGGAATATGAAATCCATTGACATTGTTGTGACATGAATGTGTCAATGAATTCTTACAAAAATTGAGTATTTTTGGCTGAAATCATGCGTCAAAAATCTGCCGTTTCATATGAAAACATCCTTCTTTTTTAAACAGACACTTGGGAAGTTACTGTATTCTTTTTGCGTTAGTGTAAACTGCATCAGTTTAAGGCTTTGCCAGGACAGTAAACCCAGTGGATGCATGTTTTTGTGTAGAAAACTATGTTTTTCTGTTGGGAGAGGAAGAGGAGGCCGAAAAGGAGAGAAGAGCCGAGGGACTTCTAGGTGATAAATGGTGTCACAGTGCCATCTGCTGGTCACAAGCAGTACAGAAGCTGGCACTTATGGCTGATTTAGTTTTAAGGACAATATCACCAATGTCATTTGTGTATATTTAAAGAGAACTGAGCAGTGAAAGAATTATATTACACCAGAGAGGATTTAAATACTGTACAAGGTTTCATACACCAGCCTAGATACCAGGTGTAGTTCCAAAAATGGATTTAAACATTGTAATTTCCCTTGCAGGATTAATAAAGTATAAATTATTATTATTATTAGTAGTAGTAGTAAACCAGCCAATGTATCATACCAAAACACTCCCAATAAATTTGTGCCATAGCCCTTAAATTGCTTCCTCGAGTCTTCTACTTGCCTCCCGAGGAATAAATGTGAGGAGAGAGGCAACAAACAAATATGTTTTAGAAGGATGACAAGTCCTTTCCTCTGAAGCGTCACATGAATTTGTCAGCTGTATGGCCGGAGTTAGCAACTCCTTCAGCTGCAGGGTTCCGGGAAGGCTGCTTTCGTGTATCCTCGCCTATAGCGATCCCTCCTCAATGCTCCCTCCTCGGGACAGAAATAATAGCTTTGAGACGGCCTTCACCGAGGAGGGACAGAACAACGTCCGGTACAGGCGAGGACCGAGGAGCTATCAAATAAGGGCCATGAGATGCAGCCCATGTTGTTCCATCCTGTAGTGTGACTGTACACCTGCCGGTTGTGGTTCTTTGTTTCAGGAAGTCTGACCCACAATCAACTGCTCCTGTCCAATCACTGGCACCTGACAAAGCTTTAAAATCCCTTTCCTTCTCACTCTGCAGGAGCAAAGTGTCCCACACCACATTTGTTTTTTTGTTCTCTTTTTATTTATTTTATCAAATTTAACCTATTTGACTTTGTTTCCTCCTTTACGTTGCTTACCCAGAGCCGGGGTTGTACATGTATACTGGTTTAAAATTTGATATTTCATCTTCATTTACTTGCATTGTTTGTCTATCAACTTTCTGTCATTCCAGTTGATTTTCTTGTTGCATCTGTTGTTGCCTACAAGCCAACGTTCAAGTTTAGTCTTAAAGTGCTCATATTATGCTCATTTTTAGGTTCATAATTGTATTTAGAGGTTGTACCAGAATACGTTTATGTGGTTTAATTTTCAGAAAACACCATATTTTTGTTCTACTGCACATTGTTGCAGCTCCTCTTTTCACCATGTGTGTTGAGCTCTATGTTTTAGCTACAGAGTGAGGCATCTACTTCTGTTCAGTCTTTGTTGGGAGTCGCACATGCGCAGTAAGGACTGCTAGCTAGTCAGTTGCAGAGTATGAGGGCGTGCCACGCTAACAGCTAGGCGAGCATTATAACGTGTTACAAAGTGACGCACGTTTGTCACGGAAGTAAAGGCTGGACTACAACAGAGCTGTTTGGAGAAGTTTGTGAACAGTGTTTTTTGTTGGAGATGGTCAGTCCCTTTGGGGGGGGGACTTTGGGCTTTTTCACTTTGTAAACCTATAACATGCACACAAAGATATATAACACAATAAAGGAAAGGGGGAAAGCCAAAAAGCATAATATGAGCACTTTAAGGAATTATGTGGTTTTACGGCATGATTTATGATACGAATCAGTGCTTTGTTAAATGCAAAATGGTATGTTGAAACGCCATCTGAGGCCAGTGTAAAATACTTTGTTGTAACATTTATCTTTTTCTTATATTTATCATATGTGTGTCTGTGTGTGTGCATGCATATTCTCATATTTGTGAAACTAAATGTACACTTATTTGCACTGAATTGGAAATGTTATTGGTTGACATAGCAAAGATATAATTATACATGATAGGTTGTGAACTAAAGTGGGCTGGTCTGAGGCATGAAAATGAGTCCCATTCCAGCCCTGGCCGTAGTTATGATGGAAGCAAAGGAGGAAATCAGGGGATGTTATTATAGAGCTATTCAGTCTGCATAAAGAGCAGGTCAGGGTGAATGGATTGATCAACTAAAAGTTGTAAGGAGAGATTGCCGTTTGTTTCCTGTTTCCATACCGACAGTCAACACTGGTTGCTTTTTTAAAAGCTCCACTAAGGTTTATTATTGTAACCATGACGATGAAGCTTCCCTAACCTTCACAAAGTTCTTATTTAAACAAAAAACATGATCTTTCCCTAACCAAGTTGTTTTTTATACCGGACTAAAACAGAACCGTACGCATTGTCACACAATAAACCTGATTTATTTTTCAACACTGATTTGACATTGAAAGGCACAGACAATTGATGTTGTCCTGCTGTTCTATGTGCTCTAAAGGGCAGTTACTAACAACATTATTGCTGTTTGATTTGGAGGACTATTTGGTAGCAGTTGATTTCAGGGTCTTTGGCAAGGGTGCAAGCCTGCCTCCTCAGAGCGAAGCCGCTATGGCGCCATTTTATGCTACCCAAACCATCACCCCCCCGTTAGCATTCCATTGACTGCCATTCATTTTGGCGTCACTTTGACAGCCAATAACTTTAAATCTGAAGCGTTTAAAGACTCCATTTGTCCATTTTGTATTTCTAAAGAAACACGACAATGTATAAAAGGCTCCATTACCTTGTACCTCACGTTATGGCTCCGTAGCAGACGTTTTTATAAAAATAAGCTAACGATTGTGTTATAACCAAGCGACCTACTGTCACATAGTAGAGGAATTACCGTATAGTACAGGAGAAGCGCGCAGGCAGTTTTGACTTACATAAGCTGTTTAGTTTAATTACTGATGTTAACTAGCATTTTAGTTAGCAATAATTAGCCTTTCGCCGAGCCCTGCCCCCTTAGTTACTGTTGCTACGTCCGACAAACAAATGGTCAAACACGACTAGCGCGACAGATTGCCATGACGGGAAGAGGTACACCCGTGCGTGTCAGTGACCTTTTTTGGAGCAATACCTCTGCGATATCCTCCAGATCGAGGCAAAAGGGGTTACAGTATGCAGTGGAGGGATATATTCAAAATATAAAAATACGCAATGAAAGAGACACAACTACTATCGAGGCTAATGCTTACCGGTCACTTGATGCATTCTTCTTTAACTACTATATTATGTGACAGTGATTCTTATTTTGTTCTACTGTTTGGTTCACAGTGTTGAGCAAGTTACTTTAACATTGTAATATATTCTATATGCTATGTTCGACTTTGTTGTAAACTGACGAAAAATAAAGTTGGCGAGCTCAAAGACCCAACACAACAGCAGCTAATGTAGCTAGCATTAGCTAACATGTTAACTAATGTTGGCTAAAGCTAAAGGGCTCGTTAAACTTAGCTTAGAGAGTAGGTTAACATTCTGGCAATGATATTTAACATTCTGCCAATGATATTCATGGTAATCATAACTTTGGTCCAATTTGTGTTCTTGCCTCTAGTTAGTAGATCTAGACAACACGGTAACTAGTTAGCTGTTAGCCTTACCTTTGAGCAGACTCAATTAGCTATGCTTCGTAATGTTCGACACATGTAACTAGGAGTGGGGCCGTCCACACTGTTTTATCCATTGCAGGCACCGCTCACGTTTTTTTTTCGGCTTTGGGAATGGAAAGAACACAACTCCTCCAGACAATCTCTCGGGGTATCTAGTGTCCGCTTTACAAACACCGTGGGCGCATTGCTTTACCATCTTGCTTGGAGTCAATGTTTGTCGAACCTGCTCACATAGTAACGGTTGCTATGATGTGTGATTGGACAATGGACGTTTTGGGGGAGTGGCTGGCGAAAGGTCAATTAGCCTGTGCCTATGTTATCTCCTTACATAGCCTATACCTACGCTCTCCGTCTCTGCAAGATTGGGAATGATTAAGATTTCTCTTGGCAAAGCTACCAGAAGACTTACAACTTGCAGACACGTTTTTCACGCCACATCTACGTCGGCAAGCTCAGTTTGCAGCTACGTCGAAACTGCCTGCGAGGTTCTGATACTGTAACCCCTTTTTCCTCGATCTGGAGGATATCGCAGAGGTCACTATACAAAAAAGGTCACTGACACGCACGGGTGTACCTCTTCCTGTCATGGCAATCTGTCGCGCTGGTCGTGTTTGACCATTTGTTTGTCGGACGTAGCAACAGTAACTAAGGGGGCGGGGCTCGGCGAAAGGCTAATTATTGCTAACTAAAATGCTAGTTAACATCAGTAATTAAACTAAACAGCTTATGTAAGTCAAAACTGCCTGCGAGCTTCTCCTGTACTATACTGTAATTCCTCTACTATGCGACAGTAAGTCGCGTAGTTATGACACAATTGTTAGCCTATTTTTATAAAAACGTCTGCTACGGAGCCATAACGTGAGGTACAAGGTAATGGAGCCTTTTATACATTGTCGTGTTTCTATAGAAATAAACAATGGACAAATGAAGTCTTTAAACGCTTCAGATGTAAAGTTATTGGTTGTCAAAGTGACGCCAAAATAAATGGCAGTCAATGGAATGCTAACGGGGGTGATGGATAGGGTTAGCATAAAATGGCGCCATCGCGGCTTCGCTCTGAGGAGAGAAGCCTGCCCCCTTGGAGGAACGTGAAGTAGATTGTGCCAGAGCCGATTGAGCCAACCGTCTCTAGTCTGAAACATTTGACAAGACTCTGTGGAGAGAAGCCTGCCCCCTTGATATGTACAGCCACAAAACATGCATAGATACATGCATACACTAGTGGTGTGTCTGAAATGTCGCCTTGACTATGGCAGTTCATTGGAACGAATGCGTCAATTGAGCCGCCACCTTGGAACAGGGGCGCCACTCCTCTTTAATGCATCAGCGTCAATGTAGGCAAAGGTCTAACGGAAATAAAATCACTATAAATCTTTAAAATCTCAGGCGATTTTATAGTTTTTTTTAAACAAAGAGACTAATTAATGTGTTAATGTAATACAAAGAATATTTATTATAATCAGTTCACAGGTATGAGTCCAAACGGAAACTTCAACCTTCTGAACAAAGACTTTCTTTCTTAAAGTCATGTTTCGTCGTCCACAGTCCGAGTCCCTTTAGGAAACCTGTGATTTATACTTCAGCAGGCTGTGACTGTCCACTCCGCTCAGTCCTGGTTCTGGTTCTCCCAGGCTTCCCTTCCTTCCGCCCAGCAATACGGCCTGGGCCTCCAGCTGCGTGGTGTCGGTTTTGGCTCCCAAGAAGTGGGCAGTGAGCTCCAAGTCCTGCAGCCGCAGACGGACTCTGCTGCCCCACTGTAGCTTCTACAGCGGGGCCGGCCGCCGGCAAACACAGTGAAACTTCCAGCCGATCAACGTACAGGTTGTCCTGGACTACGTGGAAGATCCTCCCGATCCCCACTCTGTCTTTGGCCAGTCAGCGGGGACCAGCACAGCAGCGTGGCGAAGCTGTGTTCCTGCCCAGGGGAAGAGACGCTCCCGCCGGCCACAGAGCTCTCCACCTCCCACGGCCGCCGGAGCCCAGATTGCAGGTCGAAGGCGGCATATATCATAAACACATTCTCACCTGTGAAATGTTATCCCTTGCTGTTTTTCTTTCGTTCGAACATCCATAAGCAGCACAAAAATCCGGCATCTTTAGTGTTGATCTGAATGCAAGAAGGCTTAATACCCCTGTTCCACAATGGCGGCGGTTTTGACGCATGTTTAGAACCCCAAGGCGACATCTATGGTACGTTCTTTTTGCCTCGCAACTCGTATTTTACCAGGTCAAAGTCGTAAACACGCCCCCGGACCTCGTATGTACGAGTTCGGAACTCGTACAACCAACGAGTACCCCAAGCTGAAAATCCAACATGGCTGCCCCCTGTATCGACAGTTGTGAAAGCTGTGGTAACATAGTTATAAGCACTTCTGTGTTATTTGTGCCACATTAAATCAGTCGTACACGCAGCGCTGTCTTCTATCTGTGTTGTCACGCGGTTTGTATGCACAAAAAAACAGCGTATAGCCTACGTTGTTTAAACTGGCATTGCTAACAATGGCTAACCTGGCTAGAGCTAATGAAAACAATGAAAATCCGACTTGCAAAAAGAACGCATTCAACTCGTGTGTGACGTCATTCCCAGTTGCGACCTCTGACTTCTGAGGCAAAAAGAACGCACCACTAGTGTATATATCTATGCAAAACATGAAGGAAAAAAGCGGTCGAACGAAGGCATACAGCAATATTGTTTACTGCCTGGCTGTTAGAGTATGTTAGTTTTACATTTCATTTATTTAACTGTTTGTAACTTGGGTTACTTTGTGGTGTGCCGTTTTATGGCTTTGCCGAGATTGGAGAATACAACCTTGCAAGTTAAGCTAACATTAGCATATTGCCATTAGCCTGTTACTTGAGAGAGATACTACAGCGAAATGTATGTAAAGTAAAGGTGTTCTGTTTTTCTTTGTTTTTCTCAGCTCTTACGGTGGTTCAAAGAGATTCAAGGTGATAAAGTAATGTTGCAAAGGAACAATAAAGCTCACTGAACCATCAGTCAATAAAGACCCAGACCATTATTGAGCCGGGGACAGAGGTCCTTGTTGGACAAAAAAACTGAGGTTTTGTACCACTTACTCGTGAAATGTCTACAAAAAATGTTTTTGTTGTTGCTGGAATTCTTCTTTCTTCATTATACACCATCATATCAGAGAGGCACTGAAAACATTGTGCCGGTAATAGAGGAACATGGTGTTATTTATTACCTGCCGGGGAATCATACAGACCTTTTCAGGCCCTTTATGAAACAGAATAAAAGACATTACTTGACTCTTGAATCCAAATACAACCCCCTTATCGCATGTCCATATACATATGTACCTCTGCATTTACCACATTATAGAACAGATTAGAACAGACATTATAGAAAATGAAAATCAGCCTGAAAAAACTATATTGTGATGGCTCACTGAACATCTGATGTGGTGTGCACATATAAACACAGGATCCAGTGGGGCTGTTCCAACATGTAATTGTTGTCAATGCAGAGAAATGGTGTACAATTGGTTAGGGGTTGGTGGATGGTGGATGAGTTGGTCTAAACAAATAAATATTTAAAGAAAATTTCACAAATTGGATGAGCATTAAAAAAAAATCTATGATAACAAATCAGGGTAAACTGATCTGATCGTTATATAACCTTGGAAGGGGCATGTCTTAGTCATGATTGACAGGCCGTGCAATGATGCAGGTGAGGTGGAGACTTGTTATTTAACACTGTCCATAATATGTGGACTGTTCTCCTTAAAACACTGAACAAAAATCTATTCAAAATATGGTGACACAT